>OY992893.1:65196933-65614433 GCA_963921405.1 Cepaea hortensis
CTAAGAAAAGAAGATAAAGAACTTTAAGCAAAGCCAGCTGAGCTAGATGCAAAAACAAAGCAAGCTGAACTAGCCGCACAAAAAAGCAGCTGTACTCGTCGCACAGACAAAACAAGCAGATATGCAAGTTAAACTTCAACAATTGGAAATAGAAAAGAAAACTTACAGCATTGCACAAAGAATTGAAACAAAAGACTATGAACCAAGGAACAAACGATACCAGGGAATAGTAAAGAATTCTTGTTCAGGAGACAATATTTATGCATGGACACAAAACTTTGAAACTTTGGTGTCCCACTACGACGTTCCAAAAGAAGAATATCTTATATGTCAAACATTTATCGTTAGAGTCATTAAAGGTGGTAGAAACCATACGCGACCACCTAAGAACAAACTACGAATATGTCAGAAACACAATTTTAATAGCATTTTTCGCTGGATCAGGAGAGCTTTCTAATTCAATTTAAAAACTTTGCTCTAAAGACCAACCAGACGTTTTTGGACTACGTATCTGAGGTAAAGAGTATTTTTGATAACTGAATAAAAGCTGCTAATGTGCACGCTGATTTTCATCTGTTAAAGTATTTACTAATCAGAGATAAAATATTATTTTCGTTACCATCTATGTTCTCGAAATATCTACAGGAAAATTAAAGTAGTTCTGTGGAAGAAATAGAAAGAAAAGGCGCAGCCTATTAGAGCGCACACAGAGACATCTTCTCCAATACAACACCTGATATTGCATTTGGTCCTGCAGCCACAAATGTCCCCAACAGAAAATCTTTCAAGGAGGACAAGACCTATCCGTATAATAACAAAAAGTGGAAATTAGAAACAAGGAAGATCCTAGCATGCAAATACTGCTCGATGTCACATGAAGACAATGAAATGCGTACAAAACTGTAGACTATCAAAAAATTTTGAAGAACATCATGTATCGACAGCAAACCAGATCAAATCGATATAAATATATGGTTAAGTGTTACTTTTGTAAAGCCTACGGCCACGTGCATAGGTCTTGTAGGGGTATGGCAGAGTTTAAACATGCAAATGTAGTAACTGTTGATAGCAGTACTTCAAGTAGTGAGTCAGATGATGAACAAATGGCCAATGCGGCTGACATAATTAACACCTTCACCTCGTCTAGTTGTAAGACGTGCAAAACGTTTAAGAAAGATGGTAACCTTACATGTGGTCATACCATAATCATCAGTTCTGGCATGATTTGGCATCTGTTCTGCGTGATACAGGCGCTACGGTGATTGTTTTACGAAAATCATTGGTAAACAAGAGTGAGTATACAGGAGAACATATTATATGCAGAATATTGTCAGGGAGAAAAGAAAAATACCCACTGATATGGGCTACAATTCAGTCACCTTTTCTATCTGGGAGGGTCAAATACGCAGCTCTTAAAAACCCATGCTGTGATATGATTGTTGGAAACTACCATCAGTCATAAATTGTTCTGATAGCGAGATTGCTAAATGGTATGAAACACACACACACACACAGGGAAATGCTGTTACTAGAAAATTGACATAAATACAAGAAAATAACACCCAAGTATAAAATTTAGAGCAGATCAGCCCTGTAATGTTAACAAGAAACGAAACTCGTGAACAGTTAATTACAATACAAAGACAGGATCCGTCCGTGATAAACTGTTTTAAATTGATCCATGAAAACCAAAAAGCTACTCGGTCAGCAAAATGGTATTTCGGATTGAAGAATGAAGTATTGACCAGATTTTATACCAAGATACCTCAACTGTTTCATAAACTGTCCTCCCACAGCAATATCACACCAAAGCACTACAAATTTCACACGACACTCCATTCGCAGGCCACATGGGTTTGGCCAAAACGAAGGCGAGATTATTGTCACAATGTTTTTTTCTGACCGAGGTCTTGCAACAGTATGAAACTATTTTGCCGATCGTGTGCAATTTGCCAAACGATGGTACAAAAAGGTAGACAGTCTAAGGCTTATGTACAACCAACTGACTTAGCATCTAGGCCATTCCAAAAGATTGCTGTGGACAATGTTGGCCCCTTAAACCATGCATCCAGTAAGGGGAACAGATATATTTTAACGCTTGCTGATTTTTGTACCAGATGGTCTGAAGCTGTTCCTCCGAAAAATATTACTTCTGCATATGTCACTGAAGTATTTTTTAAATATTATCAAGAATCGGATTTCAAGAGATAATTCTGTCTGACAGGGGAACCCAATTTATCACTGCCGCCACACAATTGGTTAGCAAGATGCTGGGTATTAAACAATGCTTTACAACTCCATATAATCCTCCGTTGAACGGAGATTGTGAGAACCTGAACGGCAGTCTGAAGCGCATGCTGGCAAAAGTAACAACAGAATGTCTAGGATATTGGGATATGCTGTTGCCGGCGATTGTATTCGCATAAGGGAAGTACCACAATGCAGCACTGGGTTCTCTCCATTTGAACTAGTATATGGCGCCAACCCCCGTGGGCCTTTGGCCATATATAATAAATTACTTACTGGGAAGGTCACAGATCCGGTGGCCATATCTGCATACGACATGGTCACAAATTTACGTGCCATAATAATAAAATCTTGTTTAATAGCCAAACAGGCGTTGCAAGAAACTGGTGCTATGTAAAGACATTATGCCAACAGAAACGCAAAAAGAATGGTTTTAAAACCAGGAGAGGAAATTTTATTACTTCTACCCGATCACCGAGACCTATTAGCTACTTCGTGGCAAGGATCAGTTAAAGTACTTCGACAACTACTGAAGTGGATGACGAAATATCTATTAAAGGAAAGAACACAGTATACCACATTAATATGTTAAAGCCATACATCACCAATTGTGAAGAAGTTGATGAGCAAGTATCTTATCGAAATATGGCAGCATCCGCAGTCATTAATGAAACTGAACAATACAGTTCGGAGGAAATCCTGGTATCAAATCTCAACGTGAAAGACACATTTGAAGAAATTAGCATCTCACCTGAACTATTAAGCATAGAGAAACATAAAATCATAAAACTATTGAATGAATATACATGTATTTTTTCTAACAATCCTGGAAGAACTAAGATGATTACACATCACATCGAAGTAACCTCGGTGATACCAATTAAATCTAAACCTTACCCAGTTTCAATACACTACAAAGAAAAGCTTGAGAAAGAAATTATCGAGCTAGAAAAGTATTGGATAATCAGGAGGTGCAACTCAAATTATTACTCACCAGTTGTGATCGTAAGGAAAAAGGATGATACCATGAGAGTGTGTTGATTTTCGGAAAATAAATGCAATTACTAGACTTGATGCCGAACCTATTCCTAACTGTGATGATCTCTTATCTGACATGACAAACTCATGTTTTCCAAATTGGACCTGACCAAGGGATATTATCAAATACCCATGATCGATGAATCGACACACCTAACAGCATTTGCTACTTCATTGAGGCTATTCGAATGGATATATATGCCATTTAGATTACTGAACGCACCAGTAACCTTTGTACGAATGGCCAGACTTCTTTTACAAGACATCCAAAATGTGGCTGCATACATTGATGATAAATGCATACATACAGACAACATGACAAACACTTAAAATACTGAGACAGGTTTTGGAAATAATTAAATTATTTGGCTTAACTGTCAAACCAGGTAAAGAAGTCATTGGATTTTCACAAATTGACTTTTTGGGACACACAATTTCTAACGGGTTCATCACAAGTGATGACAAAATTTTTCTAAAATCCTAAATCTTACCATCACTAAAACAAAAAAGAACTAAGAAGTATGTTGGGTGTGGTCACCTACTACAGCAAATGCATCCCTAAATTGTCAGAATTAACGCATATGTTCATAAAATTACTATCCAAATACCAACCAGGCAAAATTGTGCACAGTGTAGACCTCGAATTAGCACTTAAAAAAATAAAGACATGTTTTTCGAAACCTCCAATTTTGAGGTTACCTAATCTAATACTCCCCTTCATCATCAGAACTGATGCAAGTGGCGTCGCAATTTCCGGTGTGCTTCTTCAGTGCTACAATGAAGTTTTACATCCCATCGTATATGTCAGTCGAAAACTACTTCTAGCTGAACATAAATACTCCACACCTGAATTAGAATGTCTTGCAGTGATCATTGTGGTTACAAAACTCAGCAAATATTTGCTGGGCACCCACTTTACGTTACAGAAAAGCAACAGTCCGCTGCTGGTGTTACAGAACGGCAGGCCAAAGAATAATCGTATTGCCAAATGGACACTACTACTTCAAGATTACTCGTTTGACATACAACACATTCAGGGCAAGAATAACACCATTGCTGATTTACTGTCACGATTTTAATCCTGCAGTTATTCAAAACATTCATCGCAACGTATCACAAGTTAAATGTCAACATCCAGGGAAACGGCATTCATCAACAAGCAATTTTCTATTGTGTATGAAGAGGGTGGAATGGTGGTGAACTACAATCAAATTTCATGCAAAACTCTTAAACAACCAGAAATGTCAGATAAAAGCCAAATCTCATGGATCTACTGCCACCATTCCTTCAATTGAATATTTCGAAATTTCGTGTTCCAAAATTACAACGGTGCTATATGTGGACTTTAGTAACAATTACAACAATAATAAAAGCTAATAAATTGATTCCGCTCATCATTAAAAATATTGTCAGCTACGTCATTGTTTTAAAGCAAAGAATAACAAGATGACATCGCTGCCAAACAATCCATCAATAATTTTACCAGATCGTGTTGCCCCGATATGACGGATAATATGATCAAGAAGCTGAACAATCCGGTATATGAACTGAAATCCAAAGCCAACTTATACTATCAACTAGATTCAAAAACTGCAATTGATGAAAGTGGCATGGCTAGCCCTACAAGCATTGAACATATACCACAATGGCCTCGCCAGCAGCCTCCAAACATTGACAAAATATACAAACTGCTTTTATCTGGATCTTACTTATAGTAATCTAGAGGAAACTCCTGCATTTCAGTTTAAACTGAAGTATTTACAGAAGAAACTATACTACATAAACTGTCATTCATGGATCCTATTCGAACACTGTTTTCTCGTGTAGAATTTATCTACCTCAAGTTCAACTACCATGTCAAGATAATAAATATGGATGTATTATACACTGGATATTGCTAATAGTTTCTCGAATAGTTTTGACGTGACTAATATTCACTGATACGCATTATTTTTTAAACATATTTACACATATATATTGGAATTTTGTTTATTATATTCTATTTTATTTCTGTTATATATTATCTTACCCCATATTATTATAGTATAATCTGAAAAGTTGTTATTTAATTATTTTGTTTTCTTCCCGATGTGAACGGTTTTTCTCTGACGTTTCCATGTGAAAATATTTGTGGGGTAATTCCACACAACGCTGATATTTGTTTTCTTTACTTTTTATTATGTTTAATATTACAGTTTTAGTATTTATGATCTCATAGATATTAAAGGCATACGTGATATTTGTTTCCTTTATTTCTTATTTCATTTAATATTACAATTTTGGTATTTATGATTTCATAGATATTTCATACATACTGCATCATTTATTTTTCTCTCCAGCTATGTTAAAGATCAATACTTGTTATACATATTCATTTGTGGTATTTTATTGACATTTATGAAAATTGAGGTGCCCAGTAATTGACATTTAACAAACATTACTGTAGGGGTATATTTGCTGTTTGTGTACGAAAGTGTATCCGAAAGTTGTAGATTTATCATCACATAACGTTGACATATTTGCAAATAACTATTTATCCGATGTCACTACACAAATACAAGCGTAACTGCATAATATGGCTATCGTGCTTGCAGGAAAACTTGCTTACAAGTGTTGTGCAAGTCGTACATTATCACAGGATCAACTGAGGTGTTAATACATTACAAATGAAGAGTGGTGATGATTGCGTTATGATATCTGAAGGGTGGTTTGCCCATGTTTTGGAGATATGAGACCGGTGCCTATAGTGTTGGTCTTGTGTAGACTGGAAGGCACCTTATCTTTGAGGTTTTCCTGACAATGGCTAAGGGGCATTATGCTAAACTCATGATATGTGAGTTGGGGAGATCGTTGCCTGAGCCTGCGTGGCGAGTATGGCGTAAGTCGAGTAATCCTTATAGCTTAGTCTGTATGAGACAGACGGCATCAGTTTGTTCGAATATGGTTACACATGACCAATTCATATACCACTACTTCTATGAAAAATGTAACCTTAATATTGAGTCCCGACTAGTCATGAGATGGAAGGTCACAACTAATATGACACAACTTTTTATTGTTCGCACACAAGTATTGCTCATTGATACGACATTCACTTCAAGGACCGGGTATATACTCTTGTAATATGATAATGAGTGTAATATGGATCTGCGACTTTAAAAGTATATTGTTTCAATAAAGTGACATGACAGTTTTTGTCACATTTCTGATATAAGAAAACTGCCAAATTTGAGAGAAGGGGTGAATGTCACAACCCTCATATTACATATGACACTTAATCAAGTTCACATTAGCTAATGGCCCGGGACGTGTTTAATGTACACATAGAAGATGGAAGACGGAAGAGGTGATTGTTTGTTGTGGACAGTTAGTGTTTAAGATGGCTGGGGACGGTCGGGTTGTTTAGAACCATTTTTGTTACGGGGTTGTTTTAGATAGACATTAATACGTCGAAGGGTTAGCCGGTAATTAGTGATTGTGTGGTTCTTTGGAATAGGGAGTTCTTCTTCATGTTATGTGTAATAAACGCTTATAAGGAATAAACATTAGTTTAATGTTACCACAACGTTGTTTATGTTGATTTCAAATCAGTTTGGGTCGGTTGGGGCATCATTAGTAATATTACTTTCTGTCACCAGTCATAGGTTTATGACACAGAGTTATCAGTGCAGATTTCAGCATATCACTAAGTATAGATTCACCGTTGTAAAGCTGTAAATATCATTCAAAAGCTCAGTTAAGTTTTATATTTCAAATTGCTGCAATACTTCTAGTACCTGAACCGAGATTCAATCTGGTCCATGCATGTTTTCCCTTTCGTGTTAGGTTTCATTTCATCAGTTACGCCATCGTTCTAAGTTTCTTTATTCTGCTAATTTTGTTTCCATTCCATCATATAACTATTTTGTATCCATCCCATCTCTTTATCATAGAAGTGTCATTCAATAATGTTTCCTTGTTGTGATTTGAAACATGTGTTAATTTTTTTTTTCTGCCTGTCAAATGACGGATATGTTTGTACCTATATATATTTTGTAACTTGAGAAGAATGTATTACAATGTTGTTTAACTGCTCGTGTAGCACATTTTATTTTGCCTTAATGAATTTTGTCTTATTTCTTAATTTAACTCATAATATTCTTCTTTGTCATTATTATTTTGCTTTCTTGTTTCGTCAAATTTAAGATTTCTAATGTCAGCAATGCATTCTTTTTCTTCATTCTGGTAATACCTGTTTGCTTATTTGGTGAATAACATTTCTCTGCATCTCCTACTTTCAGTTATTCTTTGCAATGTATGTTCTCACAATTTCAGTACATATTGACATATATTTGTGAAGGTTTCACACAAAAATGATCTCCTTTTGTCACTTAGCCTGGTTTTATAATGGAGAGTTATTGTCCTTGCTAGGGTACTGAAGTTGGACTGTTTATGTATAGGTGGTACTTGTAGACAAATAATTCAAATAACTGCTTGAAAACAGCGACTGTATAACTCTGAGCAAGAATCGTCATCGCTTCCAGCAACGGCAGTGTTCTCAGGTTCACTGAGGGTGGGGGTGGAGGGGGGGGGGAGTCTCTCCAGCGTGTTAGCACGGGTTCTGAAGGAGACACTCGGGGAGGGGTGGGGTGGGTGTTGCTGTGGGGGGGGGGGGGGTCGTATTTCTTTGTATTTCTGCACTGGTAGTGGAGTTTTGGTGAATTTTATTTCCTTATGAGAAGTCAACCTGTCAACATCAGGATGGATGCATCGAATTCTTCAGCGACCCCATGCATTGCATGTGCAATGCAAAAGGCGTACATCATTTGTGGACAAAGCATCCTCAGGCGTGTGGCTTATTTCACCATGTATGAGCTGCATTTATATGCAGAATGTTTTCGCTCCTCACCCCATGTGGCCACAGAAGGTTATAACTCTGTCGAACGATACACTGACAAACAAGGGGAAATGTTTTGTTTCTCCTAAGCGGTCTTCTTGTAAAATCCCACACAACAAAATTAACTCTGTAAGTCCGTTCAACTTCTGTCGTTTCATAAATGGAAATGCATATCTTGTTGTTGGCAATGCAATTTCGAATCGTAGTTTAAGCGTCTTGGAAGCAAGCAGTCACGTAGCGTTGTTTCACTGGATATAAGCTAGTTGATTGATATACTTCTCTAAACAGTCCTTCAGCGATGGTTTCTGAGTTTATTGTAAAAGGTTTATGAGCAGATACCATCATCTCGCGCAGGTCATAGGAGAACTGTGAAGTTTGACTTTTACGGACTATGTAGATTTCTGAAACAGTAATTGCTGCTGGCTGTTTGGTGCATAATTTCGAGCCACACTACTCTTGTGCCTTGAAGTTCTGCAGTGATTTTGCACATGAAACCGCTTCTCAGTAATAACTTATACTGCGCTCATTTTGCAGAATAATATATCAGCATGTGAACTACCATATTGCTCACCAAACTCCCGTACCAATTCCCGTAACGTATTTTATATTGCAATCTTTAATTTTGGTATCTTTATCCGAAACTGATATAATCCACAATGTGCGACTGCGGTGACATTGCAACTGCGGTGACAGTTCAAGCTTCCTACATATAATGATCACTCCCTGGTGACATTGCTACTGCGGTGACAGTTCAAGCTTCCTACATATAATGATCACTCCCTGGTGACATTGCTACTGCGGTGACTGTTCAAGCTTCCTACATATAATGATCACTCCCTTCCTCGCGGAGATGAGCCAGCTGAGATGACCTCTATGCTATAGTTATGGATTAGATATGCGTAGGTAGAGGCACATAATACTTCCTTCACCTGGATATAACTCGATACCCTTCCCCAAGATTTTATTTGTGGATGAAACGCAACTCGTGGCAGAAAGAAATACGCTGTACTAGATCAGAAAACCATTTACCCCTTGTATGCAATATTTGCTTCGATAGGAACACACTGTATACAAATGTCATAATGTGCCCTACAATGGTCATAATAAATACTAATATGTTGAAATATGACCTTATCATTAAAAATGTCAAAATATGCACTCATATGCACTTTAAAAACCATCTAATTAATATCAGAGAATGTTAAAACATAGGTAAAATAAATGTATAATGATACTACAGATTAATAACGAATTTTCGTGTCCTATAAATTAAAATAGCTTGATCTAGTCCCTATGTGATATAGTATACTATACTTCTAAACATAAAACTATTTCCCTTAAAGCCATTGACTAGAGAACTATCTTTAAATAAATCCCATACCCTACAATTTTATACTGACAGCAATCGACCCTAGCGCTAAAAAATCTTCTCCGTAATAGTTAATATTGCTGCTTCTTCATATTGACAGTATGAAAGGATAATTGCCAGAGCTTCGATCAACAGTACATACCGGTACTCACAAAAATACCGGGGTTTCACAGTGCATCGAAGAAATCAATGCCCGAAAGATGGCGTACTCAGAACGTATTACACCTGCAAACAGCATTATTGGCTAGCCATCCTTGCAGTGCCGGGTCTAGCTGGCGGCGAGTCTTGACATTTCTACATGCAAGCCCCACTAGCGCTGTTCCAAGCCGAGATAACTCAATAACGTTCACATGAGTCATGGCTCATATTCCTGCAACCTCGCAGAGAGAATTCATGTTGTCAGGTCGTGGATGTGGACAGCCGTGCGATCATGCAGCTATTTTCTGCACCAACTCATGTGTTTGTCCTCCAGCAGTAGCTAGACAAATTACCAACTGTCAATGGTAAACAGACATATTCTGTATAGATCATGGACACAGGGCTAATTCCTGTAAATGATTACCCTCAGTATGTTTCTTCCCACAGAACTGTGTAGTGGTCGAGGGCAGTTACTGTCTGGATTTTACAATAGTGGTAGCCAGGAGACAGATACTCTAATGTGGTAAACATGTTTGACACAGTGCATCATGTTGAATGTAGCTCACTTCATCAGTGGTCCACATAGCCCGCTTGCCTTCGGGCGACATCGCGGCCATTCCGACACGTCGCAGTTTCTCAACTGCCTTATCATGATATTCTGTATTTTATCAGGGGTTAATGGAATACGTTTTCTTTTCCGCAATGTAGCATGTTATACGTTTTGTTGTTGTTGTTGTTGTTGTTGTTGTTGATGCTGTTGTTGTTGTTGTTGCTGTTGTTGTTGTTGTTGTTGTTGTTGTTGTTGTTGTTGTTGTTGTTGTTGTTGTTGTTGTTGTTGTTGTTGGTGTGAAGGCTCATCTCACACAAGGTGCTAGACCCATATCTGTATGGACCACTCGGCTTTTACTTCCAACACACTCTTATCATCCACTTCAGGCTGGATCGATCTGGGAACCATAGTCAATTTAAAAAAAAAAAAAGCCGAATTCGCTCAGCTACTGACCGGACCCAAGATGACCGGGTGGGCAGGCGGGTGTCTAGCGCGGCTTCCCGTGCTGCGAGGGGGTTTACTAGATGATGATGTTGATGGTGGGCTGGTTGGTTGTGAATCGTCAGACAAACTTAGCCTTAGCGCATTGCCGTTTAGCTCAGCAGAGCCCCGACAAGAGTTGCGTCTGTGGGAGTGTGGCTGCTGTAGACACTGTTCTGGCCACCATCTACTAAAGCACTATCTCAGGGGGATCTGTGCTGCAGAGCTCTCCTTCCCTCTCCGAACTGAGAAGCTAAAGGGATGTGCAAGACTAGCACTGGAAGTTTCCAACTGGAAAGATAGCGATGTAGCAGAGTCATGATTCAGAGAAGTACATGGAGACTGCCTGGGGTTGGGCCTAGGATTGTCATGTCTCTTCCGATTATTTGAGTCTCCCACGTCACATGTTTTCTAACACGTGAATGGATGGTATACTAGTGCATTGTGTGAGACAATAAGATCGTGTCCATGTTGAATGCACATCATACCTCTACGTGACATCTCATCGTTACACGACAGTGGCATCGCTATGTCCATTGATTAGTGTTGAATAGATGGAGATGTGATTCTAAACACGCACGCATACCAGTCAGTTGTTGGCTGGTGTGTGCCGCCAGCCTGTTGCTAATAGCTAGAGTATAACACTGACTTCAGATCCTCACAGTGTACAGATTAGATAGTTGTCACTTTATTCCAACAGATACAAATCCTTCACATCACCTCCAACAGATACAGATCCTTTATTTACATAACATTCACCTGAAAGAGATCCTTTATTTACATCACCTCCAACTGATGCAGATCCTTTACAACACCTCCAACAGATACAGATCCTTTAATCCCCTCCAACAAATACAGATCCTTTACATCACCTTCAACAGATACAGATCCTTTATATCGCATTCAACAGATACAGATCCTTTACTTCACATTCACCAGACACAGATCCTTTACATCACCTTACATCACTTTCAACAAATACATATCCTTTACATCACATTCAACAGATACAGATCATGTACATCACCTTCAACAGATACAGGCCCTTTACATCACCTTTAACAGATACAGATCATTTACATCACCTTACATCACCTTCAACAGATACAGATCCTTTATATCACCTTCAACAGATACAGATCCTTTATATCACCTTCAACAGATACAGATACGGATCCTTTACATCTCCTTCAACAGATACAGATCATTTACATCACCTTACATCACCTTCAACAGATACATATCTTTTACATCACCTTCAACAGATACGGATCCTTTACATCACCTTAAACAGATACAGATTCTTTACATCACATTCAACAGATACAGATCATGTACATCATCTTCAACAAATACAGATCCTTTAAATCGTCGCCTTCAAAAGATACAAATCCTTTACATCACCTCCAACAAATACAGATCCTTTACATCACTTCCAAAAGATACAGATCATTTACATCAGCTCCAACAGATACATATTCCTTAACATCACCTCCAACAGATACCAAGCCTTTAATCACTTCCAACAGATACCAATCCTTTTTGTCACCTCCAACAAATACAGATCCTTTACATCACCTCCAACAAATACAGATCCTCTACATCACCTCCAACAGATACTGATCCTTTACATCACCTTAAAAATTACAGATCATGTAAACTTATCGTCAACAGATACATATCTTTCCTCTAATCTACACTTCATACAAATCCATTCGCTTGTCCTCGGTTGATCCAAATCCTACAAATCACGTTCCTTACTCCAGTAGATACCGACAAATCCATTGTCTGCTTTCCAGTAGAATAAACAAAATATGTCCCTTACTTGCGATAGATACACAACCTTTCCATTACCTTCAATACATACAAATCATTTTCATTTTCTACGGTAGATACACATTATTTCCGAGACTCAAATCTTTCACTTATGTATACATCTTTTCTTTGATCGCAGTAAATACATATGCTTTTCCTTCTCTTCAATAGATGCAGATTCTTTCCCTGCCTCCACTACATAATAATCCCTGCCCTAATCTCCACTATATACGTATCCTTTCCTTGTCTTCATTATTTACTAATCCTTGCCCTAATCTCCATTAGATACAGATCGTTACCTGTCTTTAGTACATAATAATCCTTGCCCTAAACTCCACTAGATACAAATCCTTTCTCTGCATTCATTACATAATAATCCTTGCTCTAATTTCCACTAGATACAGAAGCTTTCACTAAAGGGAAATACAAATACCACTCTTGTCCCTTTTCTCCAGTTGACACACATCATTCCCCAGTTCTCAGATACATAGAAATCCCTCTCCCCTACGCCAATCATTTGCTTTACTTTCAGTTGCTACTGAAGGTGTGTATGAACCACATAATTTGAACACTATTACATAACCTGCGTCTTACAACATGAGTGATAGTCACAACATCAAACGGTGATGAAATCCTTACGCAATAGTGTCACCGTTGCATAACCATTACACCAATACATTGTTGTTGAAGTTGCATATCCCCTACAGGACGTTGCAGTTAACACCAGCATTTCACTGCCGCTGTTGATGTCTTGGCAAATTTATTTTACGTTCATTAGTTTGCTATTGATTTTTGAACTACCGGCTCCCATACTAACACATTAAAACCAGCGCTACACGGTCTGCTGCCAAATCGGTCGCCGCTGTACCAATATATTGCCATCACATGCATACATTACATAAACATCACACGAGCATCTGAATATTTCATTATTACATGAACATCACACCACTACACAGTCATCACACCACTGCATATACATCATTATATTACATCAACATCACACGATTACATGAACATCAGAAAACCACATACCATCACTAAATCACATGAACACCACACGATTATTTCAATATTGCATTATTACTTGGATATCACATGGTTACGTGAACATCACACCCCTAACATAGCCATCACTATATTATATGAACATCACACGACCGTTAGTGTATTATTACACCACTACTCAGTTATTACACCATTATAATAAATTACACCACTACACACGTATCACACTCTTGCTTAAAATATACTTTAAAAAAAAATTAAAATGATACCTTTTTTAATGTTGCATATCCCTTTACAAGACGTTTCAGTCAACACCAGCATCTTTCAGTTGCTGTTGATGTACTAGGCAAGATTACGCTCAGTAGTTTTCCATTGCTTTCTGAGCGACAGGCTCACATACTCCCGTAAGTTACCAACGCGGCGAGAACCGCTACCGATTCTCTCGCAGGTTACTTTCCTCACTAGAATATATACTTAAGTGTATGCAATTACATGGTTATACTACTACATGAATGTATAACCATGAAATAATACAGGCACCCTAAATAAAAAGCACACAATTATACAAAAAAAAACCTGTAGAATCGTCATCACAATATTATAAACTTGTCACCATTCCACAAAATGACATGTTTCTTATTGCCGCCTGCCATTGGTCGTCTCAACTGTCTCCAGCTAAAGCGTATGGTAAGAAACGATGGACAACAAGGTCTCCTTTCGACGACGCGACGATGTACAGTTCAGTTCTACATATGGTACAGACTTATAATTGTTTGTTGTTGTTATTATTATTATTATTACGCGCCAAAGTCGAATATTAAACGCACCCAACATATCTACGTACAAATAGTAACATATTTGAGTATTGTTTCTTCTGGGTGATTCGCCCTGTATGTGTGTAGCATGTGTAGATGGTTCTCGAGCGCGCACACACACACTTACATGTGCACACACACACATACACACACACACACTCACACACACACACACAATTATATTGAGAGAGGCAGAGACACAGCAAGGAAAGATGACAGGTTGGCATCAATAATTGCAATGTGCTAACATGAAATACCACTCTCTCGCCACTATCAACATTATGTTTCCATTATTGACAGCAAGTGTCTTCATCAACTAGCTACAACTTACCTGAACTGTCGAGTAATTGAACAGAAATTACTGGAGTCGTGGCTGAGCTAACAGTGCTGTCCCTAGCCAGTCGTTGTTAATTAATTCAAACAGAGTAAACATTCCACATTTCTGTTCTTGGCCGCAGTGCAAATAGCGCCGTCAGTGCGCGAGCAACTCAATGCCCTGCAGGTAACCACTAAAACTGCATCACAACAGCACGTATGAAGACATAATGAACATATATAGTTTTACTAAGCAACAACAGATGGCACTGACGACTAACACTAGCTATCGTAGAGCTTCGATCTAACTCTCTGCTGTTATGAAAACTACTCGGCTCTCGCTACTATACTGGGAGCCTCTGACGACTTAGCAGGCGGTATTGCTGTCGCGTGCTGTTTCTTAACATAATGTTCCCCCTTCGCTTCCTTTCCACATCTCACTGTGTATGATAGCAGGAAGGCAGTGATGAGACCAGATGGCAGTGCTGACCACGCCAAACAGATGACTCCCATTTATATTTTTTTCTTATCTTTGCAGGGACAAATTAAAATGGTTCACGGTAGTTTCCAGCTGCCAGTGTGGCTGCGGACTGGATATTTGTTTGTCCTGGAAATGTTTGTCCTCATTGTGTGTACCCACTACATGTGTGTGGGTGTGGTCGTGTGTGTGTGGGTGTGTGTTGTGTGGTCGTGTATGTTTGTGTTTGATGTCTTTCAATCAATGCCAAAGCTATAACAAATAATGCACACTAATCTATGTAAATGGCGGGTGCATGTCGATGTACACGTGGCTTGAGAAAACACAATTATGTCGTAATATCCCAGAAGCTCGACTATTTTCTTTGAATGGCATCCGTAATTAAAATAACCTGTTTTAATCGGTGCGTTGATGAATTATAGCTGGCATGTTTCTGTTTTTGATGATTATTGTAACATCTTTTTCATGATCATATTTCACTTGAGTTTGTGCCGAGACAAAAGACTTTACAGACAATCTCATGTTCTCCCAGATATACAGAAGTCTCGATGCGTGCCGCAGGGCGTGGGTTCAGACATATACATTGACAGTTCTTACTGTCCTAGATACTGATGCTGAGACCAAAGAGCGACTATATTCTTGAGCCTATAGTCTCATTAGATACACCCAGGTTATGGTTGATGTACTTTACTCTTATCATTTACTACACAAACACACACACACACACACACTACATACACATAGCGACACACTACTTACACACTACATACACATATAGACACACTATATACACACTACATACACATAGAGACACACTATATACACACTACATACACATAGATACACACTATATACACACTACATACACATAGAGACACACTATATACACACTACATACACAATTACACTACATACACATATACACTACATACACATATAGACTACATACACATATAGACTACATACACATATAGACTACATACACATATAGACTACATACACATATAGACTAATACACATATACACTACATACATATTTACACTACATACACATATACACTACATACACATTTACACTACATACACATATACACTACATACACATATACACTACATACACATATAGACACACTACATACACATAGAGACACACTATATACACATATACACTACATACACATATACACTACATACACATATAGACACACTACACATATAGACTACATACACATATACACTACATACACAATTACACTACATACACATATACACTACATACACATATAGACTACATACACATATACACTACATACACATATACACTACATACACATATAGACTACATACACATATACACTACATACACATATACACTACATACACATATACACTACATACACATATACACTACATACACATATACACTACATACACATATACACTACATACACATATACACTACATACACATATACACTACATACACATATACACTACATACACATATACACTACATACACATATAGACACACTACATGCACAATTACACTACATACACATATAGACTACATACACATATAGACTACATACACATATAGACTACATACACATATACACTACATACACATATACACTACATACACATATACACTACATACACATATACACTACATACACATATACACTACATACACATATACACTACATACACAAATACACTACATACACATATACACTACATACACATATAGACACACTACATGCACAATTACACTACATACACATATAGACTACATACACATATAGACTACATACACATATAGACTACATACACATGTACACTACATACACATATAGACTACATACACATATAGACTACATGCACATATAGACTACATACACATATACACTACATACACATATAGACTACATGCACATATACACTACATACACATATAGACTACATACACATATACACTACATACACATATACACTACATACACATATAGACTACATACACATATACACTACATACACATATACACTACATACACATATAGACACACTACATACACACTACATACACATATACACTACATACACATACACACTACATACACATATACACTACATACACATACACACTACATACACATATACACTACATACACATATAGACACACTACATACACATATAGACTACATACACATATACACTACATACACATATACACTACATACACATATAGACACACTACATACACACTACATACACATATACACTACATACACATACACACTACATACACATATACACTACATACACATACACACTACATACACATATACACTACATACACATACACACTACATACACATATACACTACATACACATATAGACACACTACATACACATATAGACTACATACACATGTACACTACATACACATATAGACTACATACACATATAGACTACATGCACATATAGACTACATACACATATAGACTACATACACATATAGACTACATACACATGTACACTACATACACATATAGACTACATACACATATAGACTACATGCACATATAGACTACATACACATATACACTACATACACATATAGACTACATGCACATATACACTACATACACATATAGACACACTACATACACATATAGACTACATACACATATACACTACATACACATATAGACACACTACATACACACTACATACACATATACACTACATGCACATATACACTACATACACATATACACTACATACACATATACACTACATACACATATAGACTACATGCACATATACACTACATACACATATACACTACATACACATATACACTACATACACATATACACTACATACACATATACACTACATACACATATACACTACATACACATATAGACTACATGCACATATACACTACATACACATATACACTACATACACATATACACTACATACACATATACACTACATACACATATACACTACATACACATATAGACTACATGCACATATACACTACATACACATATAGACTACATGCACATATACACTACATACACATATACACTACATACACATATACACTACATACACATATACACTACATACACATATACACTACATACACATATACACTACATACACATATACACTACATACACATATACACTACATACACATATACACTACATACACATATACACTACATACACATATAGACTACATACACATATACACTACATACACATATACACTACATACACATATACACTACATACACATATACACTACATACACATATATACACACTACATACACATATACACTACATACACATATATACTACATACACATATACACTACATACACATATACACTACATACACATATATACACACTACATACACATATATACACACTACATACACATATATACACACTACATACACATATATACACTACATACACATATACACTACATACACATATACACTACATACACATATACACTACATACACATATACACTACATACACATATATACACACTACATACACATATAGACACACTACATACACATATATACACTACATACACATATATACACTACATACACATATATACACTACATACACATATATACACTACATACACATATATACACTACATACACATATATACACTACATACACATATAGACACACTACATACACATACACACTACATACACATATATACACTACATACACATATAGACACACTACATACACATACACACTACATACACATATATACACTACATACACATATACACTACATACACATATAGACACACTACATACACATACACACTACATACACATATAGACTACATACACATATATACACACTACATACACATATAGACTACATACACATATAGACACACTACATACACATATACACTACATACACATATACACTACATACACATATACACTACATACACATATATACACACTACATACACATATATACACACTACATACACATATAGACTACATACACATATATACACACTACATACACATATAGACTACATACACATATAGACACACTACATACACATATATACACACTACATACACATATATACACACTACATACACATATACACTACATACACATATATACACACTACATACACATATACACTACATACACATATAGACACACTACATACACATATATACACACTACATACACATATAGACTACATACACATATAGACACACTACATACACATATACACTACATACACATATATACACACTACATACACATATATACACACTACATACACATATAGACTACATACACATATATACACACTACATACACATATATACACACTACATACACATATAGACTACATACACATATATACACACTACATACACATATATACACACTACATACACATATATACACACTACATACACATATACACTACATACACATATAGACACACTACATACACATATACACTACATACACATATACACTACATACACATATACACTACATACACATATACACTACATACACATATAGACACACTACATACATACTACATATACATACACACTACATACACATATACACTACATACACATATACACTACATACACATATACACTACATACACATAGAGACACACCACATATGCACTACGTACACATACACACTACATACACATATACACTACATACATGTAGTATGTACGTATATTGATATACGGCAGAAGTCATGTGGATATTCCTGGTTGTCAGTGTGTATTTTGATCACATGTACTGCAGAGCTCAACGTATATAGTTTAGAGTACTTATTACCAGATTACTGTTGTCGTCACTGCTTCGTTTGGTGACGAGAGTTAGGTTTCCATTGTGTGGTGACTTTCACTATGTACTTACAATTTGATAGATTTGTTACTACAATGGTTTTGTTCCCTGTATACATGTATATACAGTGTTCGCCAGGAATGAGGCGCTGGAATCTCTTGCTCCCGGGTAGAATGGGCCCGTTAGCTAATAAAGCGGCCGATCTAGGAGATGGAAAACTCCGATTATAAACCCCTAAGTTTAAGGTGGACTGACATGCCGAGGACTGAATGACCACGGGTGAGTTGGTCGTTAACGTGGAACGTCTGGTATGCGGGCGGGGCGGCACCAGGCGTATGGACTCCTGAAGGACATCCCCTGCCCCTTCCCTAGTAAGCAGGCAATGCTGGGTGACCGTTTTTTCCCCTGCAATATCCAACATTTGCTTATGGAGTTAATTAAACACGGGAATCGTCGCCGGAGCTACGGAGCACGTGCTCTGCGCTTGACACATCTTTCAGCGACTAGCGAAGAGAGAGTGAGTAGGAGAAGGCGAGGTAATGGTGTGAGAAGAAGGCATAGAAATAGGAGGGCAGGCGCCAGGAGAACAAGGCGAAAAGTTGAGAAACTAGGTTTCAACCATGTAAGAGTGGGATACTGGAACTGTCGTAGTACCAGGCAGATAGGTCCTGTATTGGAGAGGCTAATATAAGATTTTGATGTCCTCATGCTCCAGGAGTTAAATACAGATAAATACCATTGCCCTGGGTACGTCAGTTAAATAAACCCCACTGGGCAGAAGAGACATGGGCAAGGTCTGCTGGTGAAGAAAGGAGTACAGCACGTGGCACTTGACTTGAGCCAGTGGAATCACAGTGCAAGAGAGGTCCAGGGTATACAAATGGAGATTGGTGGCCTAAGTTGGAACATCATAAATGTATATGCCACAGTGGACTGCTTTGTCAGAAAGGAACAATGGGACTGGCTTAAGGAATTAGAGGACTTACCAGGTGATAGGCTACTCATATGTGGAGACTTCAATGCGAGGAACAGAGATTGGGACAGTAGTGGAGAAAACCGACAAGGAATTGCACTTGCGGATGCCATGGTGGACTCCGATGTGGTCTGCATAAATGCTGGTAGGCCGATAAAAATATCAATGAGGCCTGGCGATGCAGATACTGCTATTGATTTGGCACTTGTCTACCAGTCATCAGTCCTTGATGTAAAGTGGACTGTTTTGAATGACCATGGGAGTGATCACATGCCATGCTCAGTCCTGATCTCTAAGTCCAGGAAAGTTAAGGCTGGGAGGGCGCACAAGACCTTCCGGTATGAGTGGACCGACGGCCTTCTTGGACTCCGATGTGGTCTGAATAAATGCTGGTAGGCCGATAAAAATATCAATGAGGCCTGGCGATGCAGATACTGCTATTGATTTGGCACTTGTCTACCAGTCATCAGTCCTTGATGTAAAGTGGACTGTTTTGAATGACCATGGGAGTGATCACATGCCATGCTCAGTCCTGATCTCTAAGTCCAGGAAAGTTAAGGCTGGGAGGGCGCACAAGACCTTCCGGTATGAGTGGACCGACGGCCTTCTTGGACTCCGATGTGGTCTGCATAAATGCTGGTAGGCCGATAAAAATATCAATGAGGCCTGGCGATGCAGATACTGCTATTGATTTGGCACTTGTCTACCAGTCATCAGTCCTTGATGTAAAGTGGACTGTTTTGAATGACCATGGGAGTGATCACATGCCATGCTCAGTCCTGATCTCTAAGTCCAGGAAAGTTAAGGCTGGGAGGGCGCACAAGACCTTCCGGTATGAGTGGACCGACGGCCTTCTTGGACACCTCAGGCATGGGGCATGCAACAGGACTGTTAAAACTCCTTTTTTTGCATCCCCCATGGTGGACACCAGAAGTAGACAATGCATGGAAAGCGAAGAGAGCTGCAGTGAAGCAGCTAAGGGAATTGCGACAGACACCCCGAAGCTAACGAGAGGAAGTGGGAGCGGGAAATGACAAGAAAGACAAGGTGGAGGCTTTCAAGCGATATGCTTCAGAGGCCAAGAAAGTAAAATGGGAATGTTTTATGAAGGAGATTGGAGGTGATAAAACACTGCATAAATTCTGGAAACTGCATAGACAAATGCAAAGAAAAGATCGGCCTATGACAGTGGGAACAATTTATAGAGGGGATGGTGTGCGCGTGACAACAGACAAGGAGAAAGGGGAGGCTATTCTTCAGAGATTTTTAGAGCAGACCAATCATAGTGATGCGGATACCAGGGATGCAGTTAGAGTGGAATTATCTGGCACAATGGAGAATATGCCTTATGAAGACATCATACGAGTTTAAGATGTTAAACATATTTTGAAAAAAGCAAATTACACGGCACCAGGGCCTGATGGTGTCAAGTATTGCCACATGAAGGCTTTGAGCGATGTAGACATGAAGGAGATGACCGACTGTTTTAACCAGAGCATTAGGACAGCATCAGTACCGCAGGATTGGTTGCATAGCTATCTCATCCCTCACCCAAAACCATTCAAGGATCATTCAAAGCTTAGCGGCTTTAGGATCATCACCCTTCAAAATACATTTGGGAAGGTTTTAGAGAAGATAGTCGCTGTTAAGCTGCAGGATTTTTTGGAAAGGGGGAAGCTTCTTCCAAGAGGCCTGGGGAGCTACAGGCCAGGATATGATACCCGGTCAAATGCAGCCACCTTTGCCTTTGACGTTATGATGGGTTCCAGAGTAGACAGGAAACGATGGCGGCAGCGCTTGATCTCGAAGATGCGTACAATAGAGTTCGCTATGATATTTTGATGACCGCGCTTACGGAGAAGGGGGTCAATCCCTGGTTGGTGAACTGGATAGCAGCCGTACTGCATTCTCGTCGGGTTGCTCTCCGTCTGGGTGCATGGACCTCAGAGCCACATATTTTAACCCCGGGACTGCCACAGGGATCTGCAATCTCACCGGTGCTCTTTAATGTATATACGAGCATGATTGCATACCTAGAAGCACCAGGGGTTGGAAGGATTCTAACATTTTCAGATGATATTCTTGCATACAGGCAGGGGAAAAATAGGGATCAAACAGCCCAGGAGCTACAGGTGACAGTAGACAAAGTGATTGACTGGCGTACTGAAATGAGTGCTGTCATCAACCCAGAAAAGGCGGCTGTGTTGTGGTGCTCTCTGGACAACAGGATTGTGAGAGATGATGCCCCAAGCCTCATATATATGGTAGAAGCGTCAACAGAGAGAACAAACTGAAGTATCTGGGAATCACATTTGACAGGAGCCTATCCTTCAAGGACCATGTGGAGACGGTTGTGACAAGATCTCAAAAGATACTCAATGCACTTAAAACTATGGCTGCAATGGACACAGAGCAGAGAATGCTCTTCACACTATACCAGCTCTTGATCCTCTCAGTGATTGATTATAGACTAGGACCGCTCACTGTCTCAAAGAGTCAGCTGGTGAAATTAGAGCGCATACAGAACGAAGCTATGCGGGTCATTCTGGGATGCATTAGAGATACTCCAGTAGTGTGTATGCGTTACATCCTTGGTCTGCCTACTGTTGCTGGTAGGCACAAGGTGATGCAGGCGAAGGCATACCTCAGAGTAGCTGCAGACACAGATCAGCCACAATTGATGCAGCAGTACAGATGAACCGTTGTCGAAGGATACGTTCACTAGCGAAAGAATTTGATGCGTCAATTGGGACAGTTCAAAAGGTCGTTCGTAAGAAACTGCAATATCGGAATGTGTGTTCACAGTGGGTACCACGGATGTTGACCGACCACCAAAAAGAGATACGCATGAGATGGTGTTGGAACCACTTGCTGCGTTACAGAGTGGAGGGTGATGCATTTCTCTTCCGCATAGTGGCAGGCGATGAACCATGGTGTCACCACTTTGAGCCGAGCAGCAAAAGAGAAAGCATGCAATGGAAGCATGCTGGATCACCAAAAGCCAAAAAATTCAAGTTGCAGGTTTCCGCTGGTAAGGTTATGGTGAGCGCATTTTTGTTTTTAAAACCATGAATGGCTATTGTTGGCCAACTTTAAAGAACCTGGTGTCAACGTCAACCCTACCCACTACTTGTAAACACAAGACAAGATGCAAAAAGCCATAAAGAATAAACGTCCTGGCATGTTTTCTGGCGGTGTGATTTTTTGGACGATAATATGCTCGTCCGCATGTCGCAAAGGTTGCGCAGGAAGCATTAGCAAGGAAGAAATGGGAAATTCTACAACATCCTGCCTATAGTTCTGATTTGTCACCATGTGATCTTCATTTTTTGGACCTCTAAAAAAATATCTCAAGGGACAACGATGTAACACAGATACAGACGTAATGAAACGCGGTAAACACTTTGTTCAGTGAGCAACCACAATCCTTTTTTGCGGACGGCATTCTCCACCTATCAAAGCAATGGGATGCTTGCTTGAATACCTACGGAGACTTCTTCTGGCAAACCCATGGTGAATAATTCATTCAAAATGAATGCTTTGTTTAATTCTACCACACCTGTTAATATTTCTTTCATGCTTTTTAAATACAGCTATTGGAACGGATTTCAAATAAACGTCCCTAAAACAATGTTGCATGTCTCTGGCAGGACCTTGCCAGCAACCTCAACCCCAGCCTGATTTTCTAGGCAATGTTACATCCAGTAGTGTTTCCACGACTTTCTGAGCGAGAGGCCAAAATTTTAGTCCAACGTATCCGTGACAGGGAATGAACCCCGTACCCCACAGTAAGCGCACATGAAGTTTAAGAACGAGTCCTCTTACAATTCGGCCACGCCGACCTATATTTAGTAAGGTAGCTGCTAAAAAATAAAACTATAATTCAGTGTGTAGCACCTCACTACTCCGTACCCAGACATGGGAAGGTGTTAAACCGGTCAAGAAATGTGGAGAATAAGAACAAGTAAAGAAATACTTGTAGACTACGAGAAACAGACAACTATCAACACAAATATACAAGAACAGAACCAGACCAACGACGACTTTCACTATATTGACCAACATGGACAGTCATCGTCTGAAATTTTCGGTCTGGGAGAAGGACTAATCAAGCAGGGGTACAGGCTTTGGCTAAGTGACCACTACTATGATCATGCGGACAACGTGATCAAACAGCGCTGCCTAATCTCCAGTATAGCCAGATAAGAAGGGAATACTGACCTGGCTAGACAGTACAACGTTCAAAACTATAAAGAAGATCAAAAACATTTGATTCCATCGCAGAAACTCGTATGTCGGTGCTTACATGGAGGAACGAACGTGAAAAGAAGAAGAGGAAGAAGAAGAGGAAGAAGAAGAAGAATACTTCTCCTACTACTACTACTACTACTACTACTACTACTACTACTACTACTACTACTACTACTACTACTACTACTACTACTACTACTATAGTATGTCCACATTTGTTTGCCTTCATTCACGATCAATTATTTTGAAAACTGTCTGTTGCATCGTCATGAAATTTTTCCAGCCGTCTTATATTTACCCCCACCCAAGGAATATGTCTTTGATAGGTCCAAAAATAACTTAAATCATTGAAAGCGGCGACATTCCTTTGATGTTTTGCTGAACAACTAGTGATTTCTCACTAAAAAAGTTATGTTTACGGTAATGTGGACCTGCAAATTCAGATGACACACAAAGGCGTATCCGGATTCGTATGGGAGTGGGTGCAATGAAAGAAGTAGCTTATAGGGTCGGCTGCATCGCACCGGGTTTTTATCCCATATGGCTCTGTTTTTTTTCCGCAGCGCGGAAAGCGTCGCACAAAGCACGAACTCCGTAGCTCCAGCGACGACCCTCGGGAGTCTCCAAAAAATGCACTCGTGAAATGAAGGACGCGGCCCGGAATCGAACATACAACCTTCGGAGCCCGAGTCAGACGGCTTGACCACTTCACCACGGAGAATCCCGAGAGGGGTGAAATGTGTAATATTAGTAAAGACAGAGAATTTACAGACAGACAGACAGACAGACAGACAGACAGGTAGGTAGGTAGGTAGGTAGGTAGGTAGGTAGGTAGGCAGAAAGGTAGGTGGGTGGGTGGGTCGGTCGGTCGGTCGGTCGGTGGGTCGGTCGGTTTGTCGTTCGGTCGGTCGGTCGGTCGGTCGGCCGGCAGTCAGGCAGGCAGGCAGGCAGGCAGGAGATAGATAGATAGGTAGGTAGGTAGGTAGATAGATAGAGAGATAGAGAGATAGAGAGAGATAGAGAGAGATAGAGAGAGATAGAGAGAGATAGAGAGATAGATAGAGAGATAGATAGATAGAGATAGATAGATGGATAGATAGATAGATAGATAGATAAGATAGATAGATATATAGATAGATAGATAGATAGATAGATAGATAGATAGATAGATAGATAGATAGATAGATAGATAGATAGATAGAGATATAGATAAATAAATAGATAGATAGATAGATAAATAGATAGATAGATAGATAGATAGATAGATAGATAGATAGATAGATAGATAGATAGATATAGATAGATAGATATAGATATATAGATAGATAGATATAGATAGGTAGATGTATAGATAGATACATAGATAGATAGATAGATAGATAGATAGATAGATAGATAGATAGATAGATAGATAGATAGATAGATAGATAGATAGATAGATAGATAGATAGATAGGTAGATAGATAGATAGATAGATCCCCGCCAGGAGCCGAGTCAGCTAGTTTTTTTTATGTAATCACGTTTCATGAAAGAACCCCCATTTGAGACACCTCTGAACAAACCAATTTAACTTCGCCAAAACGAAACCCGCCAAATAATTTCGAAAAGTGGGGGGGGGGGGGGGGGTGTGTCTTGCTGAAGCTGTAATACTCTTACAATGATGGCATGAATGCGGGAGTGGTAGATTATATACCGCATATAAGCAAACATTGAAATCTGCTGTACAATCTCCAGAACAAAAATATTTTTGTTGGGTGGACATACTGATAAGGTTATATGCTAAATCTCATCATTTTCCGTCAGGCAACAAAAAAAAACACACACACTATACTACTACTACTACTACTACTACTACTACTACTACTACTACTACTACTACTACTACTACTACTACTACTACTACTACTACTACTACTACTGCTGCTGCTGCTGCTGCTACTACTACTACTACTACTACTACTACTACTGCTGCTGCTGCTGCTGCTGCCGCTACTACTACTACTACTACTACTACTACTACTACTACTACTACTACTACTACTACTACTACTACTACTACTACTACTACTAACCCTATTAACCGTGAACACTCTAGAACACCCATACACCCTCACCTGCTTTAATTGTTAACACTCTAGAACACCCATACAAACTCACCTGTTTTAACCCATAGTGCACGCACGCACACACATACAGACGCCTTCTTTGTATGACCATCAAACTGCCATATGACATCTCACCGTTATATGACCATCACACTACCATACGACATCTCAGCGTTATATGATCATCACACTACTATATATCATTGGGTTATATAACCATCAAATCACACTACCATACGACATCTCAGAGTTAAATGACAATCACACTACCATACGACATCTCAGGGTTATATGACCATCACATCATACTACCTTACAACATCTCAGCGTTATATGACCATCACACTACCATACGACATCACAACGTTATATGACCATTACACTTGCATACGACATTCCAGCGTTATATGACCATCGCACTACCATCTGTCTGTCCATGGTATTCTTTGCATTTTCCTCAGAAACCACATTTCTACAGCCATCAGATGTTTTTCAGCTTGACTGCCCATTGTCCAAGCTTCACATCCATATAAAATTGCAGGTTCTATGTAGCACATCAACACTCTTTTTCTCGTTTCAATTGACATCTTTTTATAGGTCAGTATGTTTTTCATCTTGTTAAAGACTACCTTAGACATGGCGATTCTTGTTCTAATCTCTTCGAGGCATCTCCCATCAGATGTTATTACTGTTCCGAGATAATTGTACCTATTCACTTGTTGAAGAATATTCCCATTGACTTGTATATTACATTGTGTACATTGTGGTATTTCGTTCTTCCTAGTGACGACCATAATCTGTGTCTTTTTACAATTTAATTCTAACCCCCGTTGTTCACTGTGTGTAACAACTGCATCTACTAAATGTTGCAGGTCCTGTTCATTGTCTCCAATCAAGACTGTATCGTCTGCATATCTAATGTTATTGATGCATCGTCCCCCAATGTTGATTCCTTCCATATCTTCAATATTTCTGAAAATATTTTCACTGTACACATCCCTGTCTCACACTCTCTTAATAGGTTGATATTGGCCTACTTCATTATCAACTCTTATGGCACCTTGTTGTTTCCAATATATGTTTTTTACAAATCTAAGATCTTTTCCATTAATTTGTAGATCTTCAAGCATCCTTATCACGTCGACATGTCTCACTTTATCGAAAGCCTTTGTGCAGGCAATAAAGCAAAGATGTAGATCTTTGTTTACTTCTATAGATCGTTCACTTACGGTTCTCAGTAAATACACAGCATTTACTGTACACTCTCCTTCTACAAACCCACATGGTTCTTCTCCTATTTCAGGTTGTATGTTCCTCCTAATTCTTTGCATGATAATTCTTAGCAAAATCTCCGTGATGTGACTCATTATACTAATTGTTCGATGTTGATCACATTCCAAGGCTCCTGATTTCTTTGGGATTGCAATAAATACAGAATTACATAATTCATGAGGTATATTTCCAGTATCATATATTGTATTAAGCAGATTGGTAACTTTATCTATTCCATATTCTTCTAAAGCATTAATCATTTCTGTTGTGACGCTGTCTGAACCGGGGGTCTTGCCAGATTTCATATGGTTAAGAGCATTCTGAACCTCCATCTTCAAAATTGCTATTCCTTCATTATTATTTTGAACATCGTAGTGTTCGTCTCTGTTGTCGTCATAAAGGTTTTTCACGTAATCTGACCATACATGTAAGATCTGATCTTTTTCTATTATGACTCTTCCATCTATTGTCTTTAGGCAGCCTGCTGATGTACGTGTTCTTTGATTAGTAAGCTCCTGGATTCTTTTGTGCATTAGTTTCGCATTTTTACTGTTGTGTTGTTTTTCAATTTCTTCGCAGTTTTTCTCAAGCCATGTTTCTTTTGCCTCCCTACATAAGGTTCTGTCTTTTCTTTGAATTTCTTCATATTTGGCAGGATTATTTTTGTTCTGTCTTCTTGTTTCCATTAGTTGTAAAATTTCTTCAGTCATTCATGTCTTATGACCATCACACCACTATATATCATTGGATTATATGACCATCACATCACACTACCATACGACATCTCAGCGTTGTATGATCATCACACTACCATACGACATCTCAGCGTTGTATGACCATCACACTACCATACGACAGTAGTATGTTAGATCCTAATTAACTCGTAAATATGGATCCAGATCCATCTGATGACGTCATTTTTCACTATATGAAGGGTATGGATCCATATTGATGACATCACAAACCGGATCCATTTCGGACTTCATTTTCAAAAAAATTGGCGGGTATTTTCTTGTGTTCGGTTGTCACTTCCGGTTGTCACTTCCTGTTGACTACTTTCGGTTGACTTCTGGTGTCTCCCGGAGGCAGCGGCGGGGCGGCGGTGCGGCGGCGGCGCGGACACCGTCACGTGAACCGGAGCGATCCGAACCGAGGCGAATGGGGGAACCACGGTGGCGCGACCAAAACCAGGGACGTGGTGTGATCGAGCCCCAATCATGTAGATATCGAACCCTTCGATGAGGAGACCGAAATCAATGTGACAGATTGGAAAAATGATTTATTCCATCACTCGAGTTACCTCGAGTATCCAGAGTTGTATGCATAAATAAACTTTTCCACGGCTCAGCATGATAGCTTCGGCAGGTGTCCATAGTGGGTACCCATATATCAACTCTAAGCGAGTGGCGAAAATATGGTTTTAAAATATACTAGACAGGCATAATTTATTATTTAAAAAATTAAGCATAATAAAATAATAAATGGCTAAATATCCAGTATGTATAGCGTAGATTATTAATGTGAATATAAAAATATTATGCTCATATTATATACGAAATAACCCGCTAAGATAATCATAAAAATATGTAATAAAATAAAACCCCACAGTTATATCCCCTTAATAAACAGAATAGGTTGTCGCCCTTCATTGGACTGTAACAAATGCTACAACAGGTCTTTCAGGAGTTAACTATGTGATCTATAGTCGAGTGGTGAAATGTCAATAGTCTATTTGCTGTCAAGGATTCTTAAAATATACCAAGAGGCACTGTTTCTTTCTTTATTTCTTTATTTTCTCTTTCTCTCTTTTCTGTCTTTATTTCTGTCTTTCATTCTTTATATGTTTATTTTCTGACTGTCTTTATTTCTTTCTGTCTTTCATTACTTCTCTATATATTTCGGCGCACTGCTCACACTCCTCAGTATCTTTAGAACCGCTGTGCCCGACCTTGACATCATAGCTATCTGCCCTGGCCGTGACCGGTCAACCCGTGTGCCAGCGCTGAAAACATGTCTGAACACTCTATGTCTGCATTTCACAGCTTGGTATAATGATATAGCCAGGTCAGCAGTTGTCTATGTAGCAATAGACCGGTTTAAACTGGTTATGGCTATAGCTATACTGTATCACGTGACTTGCCGCTATAAAAAAGCCAAACGCAATAGCTAAGTCTCATTATATTGCTGAACACAGAAGAGAATCAACCTCGAGAAGTTTCCAGCCCGACGGAGAGACAGAAAAGAAGCGGTGAGTGTCATTACAATTATGCATTTATCCCATCCAACATGTGCCATCTGGCTCACTCGATCACCACAAACGTGGATCACCCTGTCATATGCCACGTGGCCAAATCATTCAGGTATTTACTTATATCTCGTACCCACCACGACAACCTACATACAGCGCTATATATATATATATATATATATATATATATATATATATATATATATATATATCCACACACACACACACACACACACACACACACACACACACACACACACACACACACACACACACACACACACACACACATCTATATATTTAAAACTTTCAATCCATTTGTGTAAACATCTTCCTAAATATATTTTCCTGAACACCGCGCTGTTTCTGTGCCTCTTACACAGCCTCGGTTGACCAGCTCTGATGGTAATTATACATAAACACGCAGCCCGTATCCTTTCCCCCGGTAATTGAATACCAAGTAGCCGTCTTCAATCGGTCTAATCTCAGGTAAATATCTACGTTGGTCCACACTGGTTTAGAAAGTCCTTGCTGACCGCTAATCAGATTATAGCTCTGCGCTCAAGGGAGGAATGTAATTAGATTGGTCAAACAAATGCACTGAAGCTTGTACTGCCTAGGTCCCCGTTAGAATATGGTGTATTTATTAGCCACAAGAAATAAAAATAAAAAGCACAAGTTAATTTTTTTTCTGATTGAAATTGAAGAGAAACTAAATAAAACTAGTCGACCAAAAGCTATGGTGGTACACTGTCCCTCCAAATAGACTATATACACCGCATATAAGGGACGAACATCATCAGCAGGTGTCCTGTCCACCGCGGGCAAGCCGGGTTTCTTGACGCTATCTTTGGCGTACTGACCCGCTATGCTAGAATATATCTGAACTGTACCACGTGGCGCAGTCAAGTAGACGTACCAACATAATCTTGTGCTATCAACATCATCATCATGTGCCGTATCGGTAAGCGTGGGTGGTCATAGCTCGTCTATCTAATACATACCACCTAAATGCTAACACATAGCACTTACAGGTCGGTAAAGCGTCAATACATTTACAGGACAGCGCAGTCAACCCCAACATTCTTTTTGTGTTTGTAAATTATTGGTAAGATTGCCTAGTGCTTTCTGAACGACCGGCATTCGTGACATAAAAACAAAGTGGCCTGCTGCAAAATCGGTCATCGCTGTGTGCCTTATGCTTTTGTGTCTAATAGCTCTGCCATTTGTAGTGCTCTATCTGTAATGGAAGCGGTCATTATTGTATGCTAAACGTGTCTCTTTCGCCTTTTATTATTGATTGAAACTGCTAAAAAGGAGGGAAAGTGGAAGCGGCCGCATCGAAGACAACACCAGAAAAACCAAAAGGAAAGGACTAAACATAAGGTACATCTAACACTGTATCATCATCATCATTCAGTATCATCATCATCATAGTGGCGTCCGCCGCTGTTGTCAAGCGGAGACATGAAAAACATCATCATCATCAACATCATCTTCTTCAGCTACAACTTTTGACGTGACGCATAGAAATACACCTACTCACTGTCCCTGTTGCCGTCAAGTGTGCGCGCAGTGTGATGGTGTGTGGGCGCGTGTGTGTGTGAGTGAGTGAGTGAGTGAGAGAGAGACGGAGACAGACAGACAGACAGACAGGCAGAGGAAGAGAGCGGAAAAGAGAGACAGAGAGAGAGGTAGAGGAAGATAGCGGGTTAGAGAGACAGACAGCGAGAGAGATAGAGAGAAAGAGAGAGAGAGAGAGAGAGAGAGCGATAGCGTCGGAGCGTGGTAGGTGGTAATGGCATTCCAGGTGATCATTGTTGGTAGATGTTAGTGCATTCTATGTGTTTTTATCTCTGGTTACAAACAGCTGGTGTTTTCGTTCTTTTCCAGAAATTAACAAATCATATATTTAAACCTGGACCACACCGAAATCTACTACGCACAAAAAGGTATGTCCTCCACTAAATGTACTGTGTATCTATGTAGCTGAGCTAACTTTGTACTCCCCAGAAAGAATATGAGCTAACTGTATGGATCTCTGGGAAAATATTCTAAGTGAAAATGGGCTGGGGTGATTACCCCCTTACAATATGATAACTATCTCCCTTAATATCTTGCTATCTGACCATCTCGCCTGTCGTGTGGGTACCTACAATGCTTTGTGTATAGCAGTCATCAAAATGGTTCATATTCTGTGTAATTTTACAATGCAGGTGCTATATGGATCCTATGATTCCTTCTGCAGATTCACAAGGTCTACAACAGACAAAAGAGGTGGTCAATTGAGAACTGCTTAAAACGAAAAGTCAACCTTACACCAGGTTGTGTATGCTGTCGTTTCTCACTGTTCTGTATTATGGGTCATAAGTAGTATGGGATGTCCTAACTAACTCAGAAATTATGGGCCACTCCCTTAAAGTCCTATTTTACTATATAACATGATCTATAATATAAATTAGTTTTATGGACCTTGTAGTAATAGGCGATGTCCTAACTAAGTCAGAAATCTGGAGCCGCTCCAGTGAGATCATATTTTACTATATACATGATCTAGCAACAAAAGTACGAAATACAACCCCGTCAGTAATAGTACTACAGATCATGTGACATTCTAGAACCTCATATTTTGCTATTTCTTCGTGAACTATTGATTATATAACCATATAATGAAAACAGTGGATGTAACCTGCTTCTTAAATATCTTTTTCTCCACAGCTCTTTGACGTCCCACACATACACTTGTAAAAGAAGATTGAAAGATATTACTCACTGTACCTTAGCCGTTGGAGCAACACATAACAAGTCATTATTTAACACGCGAGAAATAGTGGTGGAAATACTACTATTGTGCTGTATACTACCAGAAGCCGGACAATACTGACAACAATCGGGAGCGCGCTATCACCATTATTAACGGCTAGAAACCATTTATTGTCTCATAACTATTATCAATTAGTACTCTTTGCTCTAATATGGCATCTATTCAGAAATCAGTCTTTCTCTGTCCTGTCTGTCGTAAAGAATTCATTGAAAAAAAAAACAATCTTACATTATTCACATTAAGACAGTACACATTGCCACAATGCACTCATGCCATATTTATGGCAACTTATACAATAGAAAAGACACGTTAAAAACACACATGAAAACACATAAACTGACATCACCCTCAACATCAAATACTACAACACCAGTCCCTACACCATCAACATCAAACACGGATACTACATCGCGTAAAAGAAAAGCACCAGTAGAACACAATCAACTAAAAAACAGAAACTTATCAAGTGGAATCAGAGGAAGCCGACATAGAGATAGATGACGAAGTAGACAAGGAACAAAAGACCGAAGACATCATCCGTGACTCTGAAGTCCAGCAAAAATATAGAGACGTCTGGCCCTACTTTAGGACACATCAGAACATCCACAAATATGTATCGACCTACAATTTTTTTTTTATCGACCAGACTCAACACAACCAATTGTCTGGACCGCGCCTTTAAATCCAGTATTTGCTAGTCAGACATGTCAGTTCAAAGTAAATTATTCACATCACATGATCTTACGTCCAAGGAGACAAGCGAACTTAGGTTTTTCCATTCATCGTCTAACAATGCATGCCAGCTTGAGGTCCCCCAATTGGTTAACAACGAACAAGACTTTGACGAATTTATAGAAATTGTTCAGGACAGTGACATGTTTAACTATGCCATACATAACAGACCTGATACTAAGTACATGGTAGAGACAATCCCCGCGACTTGTTTTAATATATACCACATTAATGAGCACCCAATAGGGTGCTGTTTAGAGGACTTACCTGGCAACATAAGACACAATAGAAGTATCAATTTTTTACAATGTGACTCAAACCTCAAGCCATAAACTGACATGTTATGCTTCTTTCGATGTCTGGCGGTATTCAACGGAGTAAGAACTATGAAATTTAGAAACCGACAAATCGTTTAGCTAACCAGTGGCAGAAATATCAAAAGTTAGAATCGTTAAACAGCTTCCCTGGGTTAGGCTTATTGACATGCCGGCAATAGAAAATTGATTTAAGGTAAATGTAGATATATTTTGAATTCAATTAGACCCAGGCCTTGGTCCCCAAACTTCGTAGTAGTGGGAAACATCCTAAATTTTTGCGGGTAAATTTATATAATTATAATTTTATGTACCTTAATGATCTTGATAGAGTACCCACGTCATTCGGGTGTAGTGAGTGTGGGAAATTGTGGGATAGTTTGTTGGGATATGAATAGACATTTTCAGACCTATAGTTGGGGGGTAAATGTAAAAAAAATATACAGAAGGTGTCTACTCCGTGACTGAGACTGTGTGGGAAGCAACAGCTCAATGGGTGTGCCAGTGAAAATTAATTATATCTACCCTTACAGAGCGTCACAGGGTCAGGTCTTAGTCAGATATGACTGAGCTACCGTATGACAGTAGACGGTACTACCTGCTTTCTGTCAGAGCCGAATGTTGGGCAGCGCTTACCAAACCCGACACCCCACATTGTGCCAACGTCTTCTGGCGGAAGAGCGCAATTGGGAGGGTACTAGCCTTATCCTGGTGCGAGGAAATGCAACCCAAAGACAAAATAAGTCATGGCAGGGCAGACCAGGCCCTAAGGCTTGGTTGGCAGCTGGTCTAGGATCGAAGCTCCGACAGGCGGACAGTTAGTGCAATGCTTTGCTGATCCGGCAGCTTCTGCAGCTTATCTTGTTCCAGATTATAGGTGTCAACAATGATATTCTCATTGCGACAGATGCAAGAAAAATGCCGGGAACAAAATCAGCCACTGTTTATTGCCTTCATCGACCTCACAAAGGCATTCGATTTGGTCAGTCGTGAGGGTCTGTTCAAAGCACTAAAGAAAATTGGCTGCCCACCAACTCTTCTGTCCATTGTGGAATCGTTCCACACAGGCATGAAGGGTATAATCAGGTTTGATGGCTCAACTTCAGAAGAGTTTGAAATCAAGAGTGGAGTTAAGCAAGGTTGTGTACTCTCCCCCACACTCTTTGGTATATACTTTTCACTACTACTGAAATATGCCTTTCGTGATCAGGATGACGGTATATACATTCACTCACGCTCAGATGGTGGCCTCTATAATGCTCAGAGATTGAAGGCCACGACCAAAATTAGCAGGGTACTAATCAGAGAGTTGCTTTTTGCGGATGATGCTGCGATTACGACCCACTCTGAGGAAGAATTACAACATCTACTATCATCATTCTCCAATGCTTGTTCTGAATTTGGTTTAACAATTAACAAAAAGAAGACACAGATTATGCCACAAGGTGCACATGATGTACCATCAATCTTTATTGACGACGCCGAACTGGAGATAGTAGACAATTTTACATATCTAGGATCAGAGGTAAATAGCAAATTATCCCTCGATCAGGAAATCAACATCAGGATTGGCAAGGCAGCAACAACAATGAATATGTTAGCAAAAAGAGTCTGGGAGAACAGGAAGCTTACTGCCAAAACAAAAGTCCTCGTCTACCAAGCCTGTGTCCTTAGTACTCTTCTTTATGGCAGTGAAACCTGGACAACTTACTCACGCCAAGAGAAACGTTTAAACAGCTTTCATATGCGGTGTCTGCGAAGAATACTTGGTATTAAGTGGCAAGACAAAATCATAAATACTGAAGTATTGGAAAGATCAGGTTGTGTGACGGTGTATTCCATGCTCAGTCTTCGTAGACTTAGATGGATAGGACACGTTAGGAGGATGGATGATGGTAGAATACCAAAGGACATCTTTTTTGGTGAATTACAGACGGGTAGGAGATCTCAGGGTCGGCCTCTACTACGATACAAAGATGTGTGTGAGCGGGACATGATTGATACAGGCATTGATAATACACATTGGGAGCACGTCGCCGCTGAACGTGATGCATGGAGGGCAACTATTAGAAATTGAATAAAGACAAAGGAGAAAATGATTGCAGATAAAGCACACACAGAGCGTGAGAGACGTAAGATGGTGCAAAATGGTGGAAGTGACCATGTTTTCACATGCACCTACTGTGGGCAAACATTTGCAGCAAGAATTGGCCTTACCAGCCACACTCGCCACCGCCATGGATCGTAGTTATTAAGCCTTTTTGAAGCACAATGTACCAAACTATCGTCTGTCAAGACGGAAAGGTGCCAATTACAGAGCGGCATACGACTATGAGGCGTATTTTGTGAAAAGTAATGTACCAGGAGAAATCAAGTCCACTAAGTTTTTAGGAAAGCACGTACCCCTTAGGTGGTCGATAGTCTCTAATGTCCCTTTGTTCGAGGACCCCGTATGCCGCATCACAGTGGGTAATCCTTAGGACTTGGTGAAGAAGATGGTTGACTATCTGACTCAAATCGCTGATGCAGATTATGCCGAATGTATACAGCCTTAGAGGCTATAAATGAACACAAGCTAGTGGCTAGGCTAGATGAGTACCTTCGAGGGATGCCGGTCCTGGGGTTCAACTCTTGGAGGTATGACATAAATCTAGTAAAACCTTATTTGATAGAGTCCTTCACCTCTGCCACTGATGACCCTTTTAACTACGTGGTGAAAATGAATAATAGTTTAATGGCAATTTCCACCAAAAAGCTTAGATTTCTAGATATTGTTAAATATTGAGCCCCGGGGTTTAGTTATTCAAAATATTTAGCGGCTTATGACATCAAAGAGACGAGGGGGGTGTTTTGCTATGAGTATATCACCTCCCTGGATAGACCAGAGGAGATTAGCTTACCCCCACACGAGCCATTTTATTCGCAGCCGAAAAACTCCAATATTTCAGTTGCCGAATACGAGTATGGAGCGAGAACCATATGTCGACACTGGCAGGCTTTTTGCGCTGGTACAACAATAACGACGTAACACCTTTTATTGGGGCATTAGACAAACAAGTGGCATTTTACAAAGGGTTAGGTGTAGATATTTTCAAGGATGCCATTTATGTCCCCGGGGTGACCCTAAAGTATTTGTTTAAAACCATACCCCAAAACAACTACTTTACCCTGTGCTCCAATAAGGAAAGTGATCTGCACCCCAAAATTAGACAAAATTTTGTAGGGGGCCCCTCGATCATATATCATAGGTATCATAAGGTAGGTAAGACTAGAATTCGAGGGGGTAAGCTAGTTGAGAGTGTGAAAGGGTACGATGCCAACGCTCTTTACCTGTGTGTTTGACACAAAAGATGCACACGGGTTTTCCTGTGATACGAAATGCAGAAGATGGGTTCAAGCCCCATAAAACCGGAGTTTATATCGTCCAGTGCAGAGAGTGGTTGGCATGGGTTGAACATAGTCTAGGCATAGAGCTAAAATCCCAGTTTAATGGGCGGGAGATGTCCCTAGGAGAAAGACACATCAGAGTTGATGGGTGGGATAAAAAGGATCGAACTGTCTACCAGTTTCACGGGTGCTTATTCCACGGGCATGAAAACTGTGTGCTGACCCGTGGTCATGATCTTAACCCGGTGAGCCAGAAACCCTTGGCAGAACTGTATACCAACACGCGTGAAATTCGCAGGTACCTGAAAAAAAAAAAGAGGTTAACGTCACGGTCGTGGAGATGTGGGAATGTGAGTGGCAGAGTCTTAAAAAGACTAATAGCGCCATTGAGAGCTTCATAAAAACCACATTCCCATATGTCACAACCTGGCATCGTTACGAGGCCATAGACTAGGAAAAGATTATAAAGGCTGTTAAAAACGAGACTTTGTTTGGTTTAATAGAGTGTGACATCCACGTACCAGACAAGTATAAAGAGCTATTTTCAAAGATGACGCCCATATTTTAAATCACTGATGTGTCTAGAGCCGACATTGGAGAGCTCATGAGGCAGTATGCCGAGACCCATAAGCTGTTGAACGGCTCACGTCGGAGTCTAATATGTGGGAGAAAAGATCCTATTGGCCACACCATTGTTAAAATGGTATCTGACGCATGGTTTAGAGGTCACCAACATATACCAAATCATTGAGTACAAACCTGAGAAGTGTTTTGAAAGGTTTGGAAAAGAGGCGTCTGATGGCAGACGTGAGGGTGACCTTGATCCGGCCTATATCATTAAGGCCGAGACAAGGAAACTATTGGGAAACGTAGCCTATGGCAAAACGGTAACCAACAAGGCCAAGCATACCAATGTTTCATATTGTCTTGGGGCTGGCACGTCAAAGTTGGTGAATCATCATCTGGGATCTTATGGGATCTACCCCAGCAAATAGGCTTCTTTGTGTACCAGTACGAAAAGTTGCGCATGCTAGAATTTTATTATGACTTCTTAGATAGGTTTATAGCTAGGGAGGTTTTTCAGTTGTATGAGATGGACACAGATAGTTTATATTTAGCTTGTAGCAAACCGATCCTAGCACAGGCCATCAGACCGGAGCTTCAGGAAGAATTTTATAGAGTCTATATCTCCTGGTTCCCATCTGAGGTCTGTGATAGCCATCAACGGGATTTTATTAGAAGTAGGGGAGTTGTACCAGCCTGTGATGCGTGTGAGGCTAAGCGAGTCTTCCACAAACGAACCCCTGGGTTATTTAAGCTAGAGTATGAGGGAACAGGGATGGTCTCCTTATGCAGCAAGACCTATCACTGTTTTGGAGACTATACCAAGACCAGCACGAAAGGGCTGACAAAACAACACAACACGCACCTAGACAGAGACATTTTCATAAATGTACTTGACACCTAGACAGCGACTGGAGGAATAAATATAGGCTTTAAGACACGGGCTTCCTCTGTCTACACGTATCATCAACACAGAGAGGCTTTATCATACTTCTACATCAAAAGAAAAGTACATGCAGACAACTATACCACATCACCCCTAGATATATAAGTGTAAATATGTACCATAATATGTAAATACTCTCCCCCCCCCCCCTAATTTCCCCCCTACCTTTTACTACTTATTACTGGCTGCTCTATTAAAATGGGGGTCGTATGCGTGCTGTGAATATATAATTGAAAGACTCAATGTGGCCATATGTGTGTGTGTGTGTGGTACAGTGAACTGTCTATATCATTGAAAAATAAAATACTGTCACGTTCTATCACTGATGTGTAAAGTCACATGTTTTTATTGAGTGCTATTGAAAAATATTGAATATTTTGGAAACGAAAATGTTTTAATGGAAAAATAAAAGCTATGAAACGAAAAATATTTGTTTTGTTGGTTTATTCAGTGGTATGCTTGACGTGTTTTCCCTCGGTTTTTCTTGTTTTCTTCTTTTATGTTGTTCGTCTTTCTGGTTGTCGTGTTGTCGTCTTTCGTGCTGCGCGTGGTTGTTTCTTCATGTTGACTGTAGCTGTGGGATATACTATGGAAAAAAGAACATTTGATCTGCCAGAGGCAGATTAGAAACACCACATAGAAACAAACCAAGATAACTCAAATTGTCTTTTTTTCTTCATTTTTATTTTCAAAACATTATACATTGTTTATTCACATAATTGTCTGGGTCTCACGTGGGCTGTCATCTGAACTTGGTAGACACACATCTGACTGTCAGATACACATCTGGGATTGGTCACACATCTGAGGTACATCATACATCTGGGGTTGATCACACATCTGGGGTTGATCACACGTCTGCTTGGGTAGAGTCTTTTGACTAGGGTAACTTCGTTTAGTTCCCTTTTGACCTAGACTTTCTTTCTTCGGTTAGTGTCTTGTTTCCTGACTTTAATAGATTGCTGGTTGAGTCTATCAATGTCAGCTAGGATCTCGCGGTTCATAGCTATCAGCTGTTCATATTCTTGCCGTGTAAGTGTCATTCCCAACTGCCAAACAGCGATTCTGCAGCTTAACATGAAAGAATCAACGGTAAGTCAATTTCACGGCTCAAAGGATCAACAGCAAATAATTGTAAATGAACTGGAGCCGGAACGGGTAATGAATGATAATGTAGACTCTTGCTGAACATCAGAAATAAATCGCTGCTTTATTTCACACCCAAAGGTTACAGTCACAATCTTGATATTTTCTCTAAAGAGCCTGTGTTGCCAGCCGGCGATAGAGTTAATTAATAAATATCTAACATGTTAACTTACTAACCCTATTTCCTTCTCAGTCATTAGTCACCTTCATTCTTCCCTTTCATCTCTCCATCACTTGTGACGCTGTCTGATCAATCTGTCTAGGTAATCTGTGCCCAACGGGTTTTCAGTCGACGGCGACATTCCGTGACATCATCGTTGCCTCATCCCTTTTCCTGTCCGTGTCATCCATCCACTGATCTTCTATCAAAGCACTGTTATCCACCACTTTGTCCTTGCCACAATTGATTCGAATGTGTACGCGCAACTTGCCATTGCGAACTCCAGCAAAAGACTCATTGTAGTCTAGTGACGTCAGAGTGACGTTTCTGCGTTTACAACTTGTATCCTAGATTCCGTACGCTTTTGGGTTCCAGGATTCACTCCATGTTTTTGTTGACGTCAATAGCGGGTACTTTCCCCATGGCACCAACGGGGCAGGAAACTTGTTCTCGGATTCACCAAAGAATCGATGGATGTGTAACTTGGTCATTCCTCTGTAGGATGAGACAAATACGGTCTTGACTCCATCTCCCACTGGTCTAACAATGTTACCATTACGAGTCAGGTAGACCCAGTTAGCTGTGTCGAGTTCTGTAGTCATCTTCTGAATGAGCTAATGGTACCCGAGTTGGGTTTATATACTAGTGTGTAAACTGGTTATAGCTTCTCAGCTGCATTACGCATGGCGCGACTAGGAGACCTACTAAACGATCGTTGACCCATTGTTTGTTTGAAAAGGGTTGGAGAATGCGGGTCATGCTCGCTCCACGATATTTCATCAGGATGAAATAGATAGTGTAGATGCCACAGGCGTTGCTTAACACATCTTGTAAGACACGGGTATTATACATGAGTGGTGTGTCTGAATGACGGTCAATACAATTGTACAGGTCACTGTGTAAGGGCGGCAGACCAAATGAATCAAAGTGCTCGCATTTGCCTGACCCGTCATAGTACATGGCTACCCAGTGGCAACCCGGTGTATAGCTAGGGCCAGTGTTTACGATAAACGCCGCTGGTCTGCTTATATCTAGATGTCGGTTTATATGATCTCGAGCGCACACTCTGACCTTTAGTCGACGAACATACGTATCAGCTAGTAGTATTCTGGTTATCTGCTGTGTGTTCATTATGAAGCGTAATCTGTTAGCACTTGTCTGGTCTTGGAGACTTCAATTATCCCGTTGTGCTCGGCGTAGACGATAACTTGTAATGGCTCTGGGGTGGGTGTGTTAAACTTACATTCCTGTGTTAAAGGCCCCGTCCTCGGCATCTCAAACTGGTCTCTGTCAAGTAAACTGGGACTCAGATCAAAAGCATACAACGTATAGCCATACTTGAATTGATTATAGTCAATTGAGTTGCCGGCGTCTTTGCCCACTAGACCCATGGCTAGGTTAGTACCAAAATACGCTCGTGCGTATTGGTTGCGCTCAAATTCCATTGTCAGTAGTTTGCTGGTGGCAGCTCGACCGTCGACGGTTACGTTCAGGTACGTCAAACCAAAAGTTTGAAAATTATACAAGTCCAATCACGACGCGAGTGGGTGTTTGACTCATAAACAGATTGTCTTGTGTGTCAAATAGCATACCCTGAGGGATAGCTAATATTTTTAGCACCACACGCTTGAACGGGAATTTCGCGTTGGCCCTCATCAAGGCTTTCTCGTGGTCGAGCGCGATGGCTGGATTCAGCCTGGCTTTAAAAACCACCAGCGTGGCATGCATTATAATAGATGAATAACCAAGCGTCCCGTCGGGGGCCAAGAGGTTAAAGGTGGCCTTGGACGGAGTCCGCTTAATTTTCACATCCACACCGTTTACCATATAGCGATCTTACACAAAAATGTCGGCGTGTAGTCGACCCATCATATCTATTTCTGGACTTTCACTGGCTAGTTGACGTCGTGTTCTTAGTCCCTTGTTGTTTTCGCCGTGCGTGTCATCGAGGAATTTGGCCGTGTCATAGTAATAGAGGGCGGCTGAGAGATGACTCTTTTTGGCTTCTTCCCCATGGTTCAACGCCGCTTCCAAGTAGGCTCTATAGGATATGTATTTTCACTAGGGGTGATTAACGTGTCGTTGAGTGAGACGTCCACTTGAGAAAATAAACTATGCAGGTAATAGTTGACTGGAGCGACATCGGCCGTGGGTGGTAGTTTGTCACCGTCGGGTAGTGTGACTTTAGCTCTGACGTGTAAGAAAGTGTTAAAAAGATCCAGATACTCTTCACTGGCACCAGATATGACAAATTCTATAGGTGCGCCACGGGCTAGCGGTGCTAAATGGTGTACCTCCAGAAACTGTCTCTCTTCTACGGCGGTCTGCGTGAGTGGTACACTAAATAGATCCAGACTAGAATAAAGACACTCGCGGGAATGAGGGTGAATCAGAGCCATTATGCAAAGATATTCGAGTGCTGGTGCTTCTTCTTCTGAGCTCACCGATGTGCGGGGGTCAGTTTTATACGTTTATTGGGCTCACCAGGTGCCGCTGCACGTTTCTTTCTTCTAATACCTCTACCCGATAGGCTAACGTGGTTGACAGCTCCTTGCAGTAGACGCTGACCGGCTTGCTTGGCGTGTTCTTTGAAGGATTCCCCAACATTTCTACCAGCCAAAACATCTTTGGCCACTCGCAGACCCGTACCGACACCTTTTCTGAGTAGTGCCTTACCGCCGGCCTTTAGCCAGGGTAGAATCGTGCGACCGAGTCCACTGAAGAAACTGCCGATACCACGACCTCTCTTACTCCGACCACCCACAAAGACTGGCATGCCATGTCCAGCTTGATTACAGTAAAAGTCTTCATACAGTCTGGAATTTTGACGTGACGCCACATATTTCATTTTTCTAGGTCAGATCTCTTCCGAACTCGAAAATGTAACACCAGCACTGAAGTCCCGGAAGTGAATGAGATGTATGTGCCCGTATCGGTGGTTAAAAAGATGTCCACGGTGTTGAAGGTGTACCGACTCAGTGGCACGTAATGAGGTTTGTCGTGGGCGCGATACACTGAAGCCGACAGCTGACTCATGATAGGAACCGTCCTTAGCTGTGGGACAATGACGTCTCCGACTGGTCTCGCCGCCATGAGATCACAGCAGACGTAGATATTTTGCAGTCATTATTTAGGTCTATTACCATTTGCCCTTCCATTATTGGGTTGGCGTGTGATATCCTCGAGGAGGGAAGTCCTAATATCTCTTTCATCTTTTCGCTAAACGTTGCCACGGCCCCCGCTTCGAATATTTTCACGATGACATTCTTCGAAGCGTGGTCGAAATATAATCTGATTCGCGGCTGGTCGTCCACCTCCGACTTTTTCATTATTCGATTCAGCTCCGCTATAAACGCGTCTGGTGAGCTGTATAGCCCTGGGGGACACAGTTTTCTGGAATTTCCTCTGCTTGGTGAGGTGTATCTTATCCACACTTTATGCTCCAGCACATTGCAGTAGTAGTTGGGAAATTGAATTTCGGCCAGAACCACTTCGTAATGCTGATTCACCTCAATAGTCTGCGGTAACTTGACGAAATAGTGACCTGGAGTGTTCTTGGGAAACATGTTCGGAGAATCATTGCTCGGTAACATCACGTAGAAACTCATATTTTAGGGTTTGGTAGCATGTAACCCAGACAGCTGTTTAGCAGAGCGATCCACAACTTGCCCTCGGCTGCGTCGACGCTGCCTCGAGACAGATTGAATAGTGATACGCCAATGACGGTGTATATAACGACCAGTTGACAGAAGACAATCTCTAGTCGCAGCACTCGCAGACCAAACATGCACCAGACTGAGTTTCTTTCTACTTCTGTGGTATTTTGTGAGTTAGTTTCCACGTTGGTTTCTTCCATTAGTGTCTGGTAGGTCTGAGACCCAGCTGTTGAATGACTTGGGATACCCGAACCACTTGACTAAGTACTCTTTACCACCACCTCGCCTGGGTCTTTCTTGTTAGACTGATTCGACACGATACACTTGCTTGTCTCCGACGAGTTGTATTTCTTCTCGGTAGAATGAGCCTTGAAGTTCTTCCCCTGAATCGTCTTTTAGCACATACGTAACCGGACTGGTCTGATTTATACGACTGGCGGTAAACAGTTCTTCAGTCCACCATGGGGTATACCCCTGTGTAAAAGGCTGTTTGGGTTGACCCAGTCTGACTCGGTCGCCGGGTGTAAAATACACTTTTCTGTCGATAGTCTTCTGATATATGTTATTCCACACCTCGTTTTGATACGTATAGTTGACTTGCATGGGCGCCATGCGAATACTTCTGCGATACGATCCATTGAAGTTTATCTGATCAGTTTATCTATCACGACGACGTATCGAAGTTTATTGGTCTTAGTGAAATAGCGCCACATTTTTTCTTTCAGGGTTCGATTGAATCTTTCCACTATCGAGGCTTTCACGTCTTCATTCTCAGTGCTAAAGGAATGCACACTTCGATCTTTCAGAAATTTTAGGAAAGTCCGGTTGACAAATTCCGATCCTTTATCAGTCTGAAAATTTATCGGTTGTCTATCACCAAAAATTTTACTCACGGCGTCCACTAGCTCTTTCCCCTATTTCTTTTTGATCGGGATGGAACAAGCATATTTACTAAACACATCGAGACACATCACTAAGTACGACATCCCATCATTGTATCTTTGTAATTGTCTCATATCTATCAAGTCGGCTTGAAACTGTTGATTTATACCACCGGTTATGGTTTGACGCCTCTGGAAACGACGACGGATCGGTTTATGCAAAGTATACGTATCCTGATGTCGTAGCCAAGTCTCTATATTCTTCAATTTAGTATTCCGTTTTAAGGCGGCGGCTCCGCCGTAGGCTCCGGGTTTATGAGGGTCGTTGTAATATTTTCTTATTTTCGAGGCCATTTTCCCCACTTGGGTGTAGGTATCTTACTCTTCTTCTTATTTCGCCTGAGCTTATAAGGTGGTGTTGTCTCGACTTTTTTAGACTCGACTACTAAACTTTTAGCGAGCGTAGGTTAAATAGGTGGTGGTTGACTTTTAGCCAGCGTCAGTTGAAGAGGTGTCTCGGCTACTGAAGCCGGTATAAGTGCTGACTTCGAGTTTTTGCTCCTTGTTATCCACTGTCCCTAAAGGCTTATGTCTGTACTGCTCATATCGATTCAGATACCGCTGCAAAAGTTTGTTGATACATGCGAGTTTTTTCCCGAGGTGGTAGATCTTCGGTCTCCAAGACCTGTTGCATTTGTTGATCCAAGTCGCGCAAGTTATCTGTTAATGTATCGGGTGGTACATAGGGTTTTTCCAGCCGGGGATCGATCAAGATCATTTTCTTCATTATAAGCCCACGATGCCTTTCAGCACGTTTAGAATAGGACCTAATAAAGCGCCCATGAAACCACCTTGCTGCAAGATTTGATTCCTCTTCTTAATAGATAGCTTCTTATGCTTGAGCGCTCTCAGACTGTTCTTGTGTCGCCGCAACCGTCTCTTCTGAACCGGTGTCAGTGGAACATTATCTTTTAACACATTGTGACAGCACTCGCATATTGATTGGACGAGGCCTGCGGAAGCCGATTTAGTTATGGCTTTCACGACAGCCGGCTTCGCCTCTCCCAGAAATCGCAGCATGGTCCCGTGACGTTTTATTCGGTGGGCCATTTTATTTAGGAACGTAGACGACTTGGCGCTGATCTGAAAATATATGACGTCGTAAGCGGAGCTGATCCGGTGTTTCCTGTCGAAGGTCAAAAACCAAATAGCAGTGTGGAGCCGATGTCGCGTCCTTAAAACTCTCTTGGACATATGACACGCGGCCTGGATACATCTGTTTGGCCAGGTTAGTAATCTGAGACCCGTCACGTGGGTTCTTAAACACCACTAGGTAATGTGAATTCAAACTGATGGTTCTATGCTCTTTATTCTTTCCAAAGAGATTCTGGACTATATACACAGCGCTGAGGTTGCGATGATGACTACCTTTAGTAAATAGTTTAGTCACCCTATCATCTGTTTCGGACATTAGGTCATCTATTACCACTAGAAAACGTCTATCGGCTGTCCACTGTTCCATATCCGGCAAGCCTTCGTTAAATTGAATGCCCTTCATAGTCTCATACATGGATTGCCATTCTCCGTAGCACCATATAATCTCCTCCGGAATCGGATCGACCATATCTGATAGATGCGCCAGAAACATTTGCACAAAGACGGATTTTCCACACCCTGTTGGTCCCGCAATAAAAGCAGTAAAAGGATGTTTTCAGCTCGGATCCATGACTAATAATAATCACCTGCCCCCTCGAGACATGCATTTTTTTAGACTCGAACCCGCCCCGCCGCCGCCGCCGCCGCCCGCACCGGTCGCCGCCAGCAGCCGCCCGCCCGCGCCGCCGCGCCGCCTCCGGGAGACACTGGAAGTCAACCGGAAGTAGTCAACAGGAAATGACAACCGGAAGTGACAACCGAACCCAAGAAAACACCCGCCAATTTTTTTGAAAATGAGGTCCGAAATTGATCCGGTTTGTGATGTCATCAATATGGATCCATACCCTTCATATAGTAAAAAATGACGTCATCAGATGGATCTGGATCCATATTTACGAGATAATTAGGACCTGAAATACTACTTACGACATCTCAGCGTTACATGACCATCACACTACCATATGATATTTCAACGTTATATGACCAGGAAGAGGTTCTAATGTGTGAACCACAAATTGAAGAACTTGTTTTTGAAGAAATCCTATATGTAATAACACGACTTAAAAACAATAAGGCAACTGGGGCTGATGGAATTGCTGCTGAATTTATAAAGGCAGGTGGCCATGCATTACATCTAAAGCTATACGAACATATTATAAAAATCTGGAGTACAGAAGAACTACCCCATGACTGGAAAGAGTCATTATTGATAACTATCTTTAACAAAGGAGACAAGTTCCAATGTGAAAATTATAGAGGAATATCACTACTGTCCACAAGCTATAAGATACTATCCGCATTGTTACTAAATAGATTAAACCCATATTCAGAAGACATATTAGGTGACTACCAGGCGGGTTTTAGACAAAACAGATCAACAATAGATCAGATATTTATCTTACGGCAAATAGCCGAGAAAAATCGGGAATATAAAAGAGATCTCCATAACAATTTTGTGGATTTTAAAAAGGCTTATGATAGTGTCCATAAGAATAGTCTACGGAATGCTATGCAGGAATTTGGAATATCAAGGAAGTTAATCAACATGACCAGACTATGCATGGAAGATACTTATAATATAATAACATATAAAGGCATGAAATCAGACCCTTTCCAAATAACATCTGGCTTGAAATAGGGTGATGCACTATCACCGCTCCTTTTCAATCTGGCTGTAGATAAAGTTGTAAGGAAGGTAAAAGAGGAATGTGCTATTGGAGGAACATCCAGACTGCTTGGTTATGCAGATGATATAGATATTATAGGGGAAAATGAACAAAAGACATCGGAAATATTGACTCACTTAAAGGAAAAAGCGTAACAAATGGGGCTGATTATCAACCAAGATAAGACAGAATATATGGTAATTTCAAGAGAAAATAGATAATATGACCATTAAAAGAACGGAAACATACAAATACCTGGGTACAATCTTGAACTGCTCCAACATAATAAGAGGAGAAATACAAGCTAGAATCAACTCTGGAAATAATATATACTTTGCACTACAACATCTGCTAAAATCAAATACTCTATCTCGTACCACCAAGATCACAATATGCAAAACACTGATCAGACCAGTTGTGCTGTGTTATTCTGAAACCTGGAGTACAATTAAAGGAGATGAAGCCTTGTTACAAACCTTTGAGAACAAAGTCTTAAGACGCTTCTTTGGGCCCATTAGGGATACACAAAGTGGAGAGAGGAAAAGAAGAAGCAACAAAGACATTTATGATCTGTTTAAGTCCCCGCTAATCACTGGTATCATGAAGGCTAATAGACTGCAATGGCTGGGGCATATAGAAAGAATGGAAGGTAATAGAGAAACAAAACTCGCTTACACTCAGGACATAAATGACCATAGACTCCGAGGTAGACCAAGAAGACGGTGGAGAGATTATATATATATAGACCTACAAGCACTTGGAATCAGCAACTAGCAAGAGAAGGTCAACCAGAGAGACGATTGGAGACGGCTTGTATCTGCAGCAAAGAACCTCAATGGCTCGGAATGCTGAAGAAGAAGAAAAAGATATGACATTCACACTAGTAGACAAATATGGAGCTAGCACCATGTGGCCAATACGTCTCTTCTTCTGTGGTCATGTATCCCGTATGGGAGTTAATCCCTCAACCAAATCGGGCCAAGCCCTCCTATCTTTAGCTATTCCGTATGGGACTTAATCCCTCAACCACCTCGAGCCAAGCCCTCCTGTCTTTAGCTATCCCGTATGGGGCTTAATCCCTCAAACAACTCGGACCAAGTCCTCCTATCTTTAGCTATCCCGTATGGGGCTTAATCCCCCAACCCCCTCGGGCCAAGCCCTCCTATCTTTAGCTATCCCGTATGGGGCTTAATCTCTCAACCAACTCGGACCAAGTCCTCATATCTTTAGCTATCCCGTATGGGGCTTAATCCCCCAACCACCTCGGGCCAAGCCCTCCTGTCTTTAGCTATCCCGTATGGGGCTTAATCCCCCAACCACCTCGGGCCAAGCCCTCCTGTCTTTAGCTATCCCGTATGGGGCTTAATCCCCCAACCACCTCGGGCCAAGCCCTCCTGCCTTTAGCTGTCCCGTATGGGGCTTAATCCCCCAACCACCTCGAGCCAAGCCCTCCTATCTTTAGCTATCCCGTATGGGGCTTAATCTCTCAACCAACTCGGACCAAGTCCTCATATCTTTAGCTATCCCGTATGGGGCTTAATCCCCCAACCACCTCGGGCCAAGCCCTCCTGCCTTTAGCTATCCCGTATGGGGCTTAATCCCCCAACCACCTCGGGCCAAGCCCTCCTGTCTTTAGCTATCCCGTATGGGGCTTAATCCCCCAACCACCTCGAGCCAAGCCCTCCTATCTTCAGCTATCCCGTATGGGGCTTAATCCCCCAACCCCCTCGGGCCAAGCCCTCCTATCTTTAGCTATCCCGTATGGGGCTTAATCTCTCAACCAACTCGGGCCAAGCCCTCCTGTCTTTAGCTATCCCGTATGGGGCTTAATCCCCCAACCACCTCGAGCCAAGCCCTCCTATCTTCAGCTATCCCGTATGGGGCTTAATCCCCCAACCACCTCGGGCCAAGCCCTCCTGTCTTTAGCTATCCCGTATGGGGCTTAATCCCCCAACCACCTCGAGCCAAGCCCTCCTATCTTCAGCTATCCCGTATGGGGCTTAATCCCCCAACCACCTCGAGCCAAGCCCTCCTATCTTCAGCTATCCCGTATGGGGCTTAATCCCCCAACCACCTCGAGCCAAGCCCTCCTATCTTCAGCTATCCCGTATGGGGCTTAATCCCCCAACCACCTCGGGCCAAGCCCTCCTGTCTCTACCTATCACACGCAGCTCTATCCGTGTTCTCCCCATATTATTCATGTCTGTCTCTACTTCCCTCCTTATTGCGTGCGCGCGCGATCTATTGTGTGTGTGTGTGTGTGTGTGTGTGTGTGTGTGTGTGTGTGTGTGTGTGTGTGCGCGCGCGTGTTCCTCCATCTTTATTTACATTGCTACCCAGACAGATGTATGATTCCCTCTCTGAGGTCATAATGCCTACAACCTAATCTGGGTACCAGGTCAGTCAAGGCGAAGTAAAGGCGTCCAGTGTGATACTGGCCACCTCACCTATGGAGTATGGTTAGTTTGTGAATACGGGGTGCAGCACGCTATGCTAGATATGCTTACAAGCATGTAAAATGGGCTCTGTATTGTTTCTGCAATCACTGACGAATAAAAGCCGTTTGTCATTAAGCATTCGTCAAGCATACAGATGTTCAAAAGCAACAGGATCTACTTCTCTGCTCCGAGTTTTATCCCATATGAGTGTCTGTTTTCGTCGAGCTGCCTGCTTATACCGCCCACACAGATCCGTAGATGCAGCGACGTCGAGCGGCCTGCGTATACCGCCAACACAGATCCGTAGATGCAGCGACGTCGAGCGGCCTGCCTATACCGCCCACACAGATCTGTAGATGCAGCGACGTCGAGCGGCCTGCCTATACCGCCAACACAGATCCGTAGATGCAGACAGAGGCGGCGCAAGGCTCAGATTGTAACTCGCCCTCTGACAGATATTAGGAGCTGGTAGATCCCGAGTCTCTGTACCAACAGACTGGTGTATAACAGGTCATTAGGTATATACATAAACATAAATAGACAGGCAGACAGACATGGAGAGAGGACAGACATGAAGACGGGCATAGAGACAGACAGACATGCAGACAGATAGGCACACACACGCAAGCACGCTCTCACACACATAGAGAAAACAAGCGCGTGCGCACATACAGACAGACACACACACATACATAGACCTATCCACAGATAGACAGACAGACACACATACAGATCATTTGCCGAGATGAGACAATCGAACTAGATACAGATGACCCTCTAAACGAGCTCCTGTGAGCAAGTTTGTCTGAAGTCTTTGACCAAGTCAAAATCTCTTCCGTACTCGCGCATACTTCCTCCGCCCTAATTGGTCACCGGGCAACAATCGTTAGTCCGTTACCAAGACGACCCAGGATTCAGCTCGGCTGCAGATAGCGTACGGCACATTTCTGTATCTCTGGTTACAATATGCCTTTGAGGTTCCGGAACAAAATATGTCGTGCTTACATTACGGAATGAATGGAGGCTCGCTTAGATTAATGTGTAATACTTCTTGTTAGTGGCATGGAGAAGTCGATGTTTGGTGAATATAATCTGTGAAAATCTGAAATTTGTTCAGAAGCAATGTCGACTGTAGATGTTTGCTGAATATCATTTGTGAACACCAGGAATGTGTTCAGAAGTAATGCCAGCTGTAGATGTTTGGTGACTATAATCTGTGAACATCAGGAAACTAATTATCACAAGCAATGCCAGCTGTGATTGTATCCTGTGTAATTCATTTATGTTGGTTGGACTTGCTTCTGAATATTAATGTAAAATGTACACTGAAAAGTTAGTCATGTGGTCTCAAGCTACTTTGGAACTATTTATTGTTATGTCTGAGTTATGTGGATCCATCTACATTTATTAGTACATCTAGCACAGAGTGAATTGATATAATAACTAGCTCAAACAAAGGAAAGCAAACCGACGATAAATCATCGGGTCCTAACAGTGTACCATAATATGATAGAAAGACGACAGCAAGACATGCAAGACCAAGTGGGGGGTCACGTTTTGCTGGAGAAAACATCCGGTGAAAATCATGAATGTAAAAATTGAATGCTCTCCCACTGGCTAACATTGACCAACAACAGGGAATGATATGCCACGTGCAAAGAATGGCTAAAATAAGAAATGATAAGACATGACTAAAAACAAGGAATGATCAGCCACGAGGCAAGAATAGCCAAAACAAGGAATGATAAGCCACATGCTAAGAATGGCCAAATTAAGAAATGATCAGACACGAACAACGAATGACCAAAAACAAGGAATGATCAGCCGCGAGCAAAGAATGGACAAAAGAAGGAATGATAAGCTACGTGCAAATAATGAGCAAAACAAGGCATGATCAGCCACGAGCCAAGAATTACCAAAAACAACGAAAGTTCAGCAACGAGCAAAGAATAGCTAAATTAAGGAATGATTAGCCACGTACAAAGAATGGCCAAAACAAAGAGTGCAAACAGGGGCTGCACAGTTCAGTTATGCCGAGAACACCGTTCTGTGAGAATGTGTATGGCAACTGCCTAGAATGTCCAAGCTTGTGTGGCACCAAGTGTCGTCTTGAAAAGAGAAACTTACCCATGTAGGGTAATAATTGATGCCTGCTCAAAATAGACAGACTAAATATTATGTGACAAAATCACCACTGTGGCGCTCACAGAGAGAGCTAAACAAACACCGGTGAATTAAAAGGTCAGGGGAAAACACAGGCGCTGGGAAGGACACACATTGCGAAAACCTGATAATAGTACATAACTCACAGGGCTAACGAGAAAGGGAGAGACATAAACCACAGGGAGAAGATAATTAGAGACTGACATGAATAATATTGGAAGGACAGGAGGGAGCTACAAGACACTGAACATTGTAGAATGGCTTGGTCTTGTTGGTTGGGGGGACTATGCTGCACTGTAGGAAATGGGGAGACATTGAAGAAGAAGTAGCAGAGTAAACAATAAACAAACAAGTAAAAGCACAATCAGACCACCCTGTCTATGACATAGGACATATTTAGCATATGATGCTAGTCGCATCTTTTACCAGGGGAAGTCATTTAGGTTAGTAATCTTACGAATAACTTTTGACAATACTGCGGAGTAGACATTTTGTGTGAGCTTTTTCTCACATGCCTGGCAAAATAATTGGTCCACCTCTCCTCTGTCTTGTTGATGCCTTACACGGAAACATTTTTGGGTGTGGCCTTAAAACAATTTTGCACCGACCGAATTCTGCTATATTCTCACGATCCCTACATCAATCCTCTGTTCTTTCAATGGTCGAAACAAGTGAAAGTCTTATGTCGCCAAGTCTGGACTGTATGCTGGATGTTTCAAGACCTCACATTACTTAGAATGTAGCGCATCCACTGTATACGCAGCAGTATGAGGAAGGGCGCTGTTGTGCGGCAACAATACTCCGTTTGAGAGAACCCCCTCCTGCGTTTCTATCGTAACGCAGGTTTCAGTTTGTTCGTGAGCATGTCAATGTATCGAGCACTAGTCACAGTTTCACCCCTTTCCTGAAAATGTACCAAAATAGAGCCCTAGATATCCTGAAAGATGGCCACCAAGACTTTCCCAGCCAGTCCATGCTTATGTCATTTTGAAATCGTTCTATCCTTTCATACACTCTCCCCTGACTCAAACAATTGTTTTCTTTACCATTCTTATGTACATTTTACAAGATTTCACACACACACACACACACACACACACACACACACACACACACACACACACGCACGCACGCACGCACGCACACACACACACACACACACACAAACACACACACACACACACTATTAGAGTCTCGTTGTTCTTTCATGACGCTAATCGATGGTAGGAAGCCATTTTGTAATCGATACTGTACATGCGCAAACTGCAAATTTTCATGACCCATACATGGTATATTGTTTAAAAGTTAGTCTGTGTCTCGAAATAAGATTTTTCGTTGCATGCACCGTATAACATTTCTGTTATTTAATTATGTTCCCTCGTATATACTTATAGGTCCTCCATAGGTGATGTCATTCCGCAACCTTTGCTTCTAATAAACATTTTCTGGTAACCATTTTAGACTATGTCAATCTGGGAGTACAGGTAAATAGAAAAACATCCCCTTCTCAGAGCGTAAGATCACGTTTCCTAAACTACTGGTGCCGGAGAACGTGAAAAGTAAGAGCTTCTTATATGTAGTTAACATCAAAGAAGTGAAAGTATCCATCAAGTAAGAGGTCCGACATCAAGAATGTGTGATGTTTAAGGAAGTGACAATTGTTGTGTCGACAGTAGTCACAAGGCGTCTTCTTCTGCCCATTATTCCCCATTGGATCAATTACCTCGACCTAACCAGGCCTATCTTTTGTTATCTCTGAAAGTCTCATCCACGTATCCCCATAGGACACACCCCTGTCTCAAGTTCTCTTGTCCGTGTGTTTTTAGGACTTTCTGTAATTCTTATTCAGCACTTGTGTCTTATCTTCAGTTCTTCATTAATCTGGATCTGCCGAGTTAGTTCTCTCCCTAACACGACAGGGTGTTCTCGGGGTAGAGGAAAGTGTTTCCCAGCCATGTGTAGCACTCATCTCATAGGTGAAAAATTGTCTCGGGGTAGAGGAAAGTGTTTCCCAGCCATGTGTAGCACTCATCTCATAGGTGAAAAATTGTCTCGGGGTAGAGGAAAGTGTTTCCCAGCCATGTGTAGCACTCATCTCATAGGTGAAAAATTGTCTCGGGGTAGAGGAAAGTGTTTCCCAACCATGTGTAGCACTCATCTCATAGGTGAAAAATTGTCTCGGGGTAGAGGAAAGTGTTTCCCAACCATGTGTAGCACTCATCTCATAGGTGACAAATTGTCTCGGGGTAGAGGAAAGTGTTTCCCAACCATGTGTAGCACTCATCTCATAGGTGAAAAATTGTCTCGGGGTAGAGGAAAGTGTTTCCCAACCATGTGTAGCACTCATCTCATAGGTGACAAATTGTCTCGGGGTAGAGGAAAGTGTTTCCCAACCATGTGTAGCACTCATCTCATAGGTGAACAATTGTCTCGGGGTAGAGGAAAGTGTTTCCCAGCCATGTGTAGCACTCATCTCATAGGTGACAAATTGTCTCGGGGTAGAGGAAAGTGTTTCCCAGCCATGTGTAGCACTCATCTCATAGGTGACAAATTGTCTCGGGGTAGAGGAAAGTGTTTCCCAGCCATGTGTAGCACTCATCTCATAGGTGAAAAATTGTCTCGGGGTAGAGGAAAGTGTTTCCCAACCATGTGTAGCACTCATCTCATAGGTGACAAATTGTCTCGGGGTAGAGGAAAGTGTTTACCAGCCATGTGTAGCACTCATCTCATAGGTGACAAATTGTCTCGGGGTAGAGGAAAGTGTTTCCCAGCCATGTGTAGCACTCATCTCATAGGTGACAAATTGTCTCGGGGTAGAGGAAAGTGTTTCCCAACCATGTGTAGCACTCATCTCATAGGTGACCAATTGTCTCGGGGTAGAGGAAAGTGTTTCCCAGCCATGTGTAGCACTCATCTCATAGGTGACAAATTGTCTCGGGGTAGAGGAAAGTGTTTCCCAGCCATGTGTAGCACTCATCTCATAGGTGACCAATTGTCTCGGGGTAGAGGAAAGTGTTTCCCAGCCATGTGTAGCACTCATCTCATAGGTGACCAATTGTCTCGGGGTAGAGGAAAGTGTTTCCCAACCATGTGTAGCACTCATCTCATAGGTGACAAATTGTCTCGGGGTAGAGGAAAGTGTTTCCCAACCATGTGTAGCACTCATCTCATAGGTGACAAATTGTCTCGGGGTAGAGGAAAGTGTTTCCCAACCATGTGTAGCACTCATCTCATAGGTGACAAATTGTCTCGGGGTAGAGGAAAGTGTTTCCCAACCATGTGTAGCACTCATCTCATAGGTGACCAATTGTCTCGGGGTAGAGGAAAGTGTTTCCCAACCATGTGTAGCACTCATCTCATAGGTGACCAATTGTCTCGGGGTAGAGGAAAGTGTTTCCCAACCATGTGTAGCACTCATCTCATAGGTGACCAATTGTCTCGGGGTAGAGGAAAGTGTTTCCCAACCATGTGTAGCACTCATCTCATAGGTGACCAATTGTCTCGGGGTAGAGGAAAGTGTTTCCCAACCATGTGTAGCACTCATATCATAGGTGACAAATTGTCTCGGGGTAGAGGAAAGTGTTTCCCAACCATGTGTAGCACTCATCTCATAGGTGACCAATTGTCTCGGGGTAGAGGAAAGTGTTTCCCAACCATGTGTAGCACTCATCTCATAGGTGACCAATTGTCTCGGGGTAGAGGAAAGTGTTTCCCAACCATGTGTAGCACTCATCTCATAGGTGACAAATTGTCTCGGGGTAGAGGAAAGTGTTTCCCAACCATGTGTAGCACTCATCTCATAGGTGACAAATTGTCTCGGGGTAGAGGAAAGTGTTTCCCAACCATGTGTAGCACTCATCTCATAGGTGACCAATTGTCTCGGGGTAGAGGAAAGTGTTTCCCAACCATGTGTAGCACTCATCTCATAGGTGACCAATTGTCTCGGGGTAGAGGAAAGTGTTTCCCAACCATGTGTAGCACTCATCTCATAGGTGACCAATTGTCTCGGGGTAGAGGAAAGTGTTTCCCAACCATGTGTAGCACTCATCTCATAGGTGACCAATTGTCTCGGGGTAGAGGAAAGTGTTTCCCAACCATGTGTAGCACTCATCTCATAGGTGACAAATTGTCTCGGGGTAGAGGAAAGTGTTTCCCAACCATGTGTAGCACTCATCTCATAGGTGACCAATTGTCTCGGGGTAGAGGAAAGTGTTTCCCAACCATGTGTAGCACTCATCTCATAGGTGACCAATTGTCTCGGGGTAGAGGAAAGTGTTTCCCAGCCATGTGTAGCACTCATCTCATAGGTGAAAAATTGTCTCGCAAGTTGCGAAGGGAATTCAGAAAGTAATGCACCACATCGTATTTCTCAGGAGTTGTTTATTCAAAAAGAATGACATGTATACACACTACTCATGGATATGTCATGTAAACATCGGTATTATTCACATAATACCCGTCAACTTGTACGGATTTATGCCAGCGTGAATCAAGTGCACGTATTCCTTGCCCGTACCAGATTTTGGCTTGATCGTGTAGCGATTTCTTCGCAGCATGAATCACTCCTTCATCATCTTCAAACCTTGTCCCACTAAGTGCATCTTTAAGTGGACCAAATAGATGAAAAATCAGAGTGTGCCAAATCGGGACTATTGACAGGGTGGATGGGGTAGTACAGTCCAACCCAACTTGGTGATTGCTTACGGTGTTGCCAGACTTGTGTGAGGGAGCGCATTGTCGTGAAGGAGAAGCAGGTCTGCTGTATTCTTGTACAGCCTAACTCTGCGAAAACGTTGATTGAGTTTGTTCAATACCTTAATATAAACTTACAAATTGATTGTCTGTCTTCTTTGCATAACATCCATAACAATCACACCTTCAATGTCCCCAATCTCAAAATACAGTGATCATGACCTTTCCATCTGAAGGAGTTATCTTGAATTAATTTCTACATGGTGATTGTGGATGATGCTACTCCATTGACTGCCTTTTTGTCTCAGGTTCAAACTGATGTGCACAGGTTTCGTCACCTGTAACGATCTTAGCCAAAAAGTTCTCTCCATCAGCATTGACACGCTCCAACAGTTCAGAAGACATTGCTTTCTTTTGCAATCTGTGGTCTTTTGTGAGAATTCGAGGTATCCATCTTGCAAAAAAAAAATTTGAAAATCCGAGATTTTATAATTGCATTTGCACTATCATTGCTGACTGACAGCTGTAAGGCAAATTGTTGATTAGTGATTCGCCTCTCAGTAATAAAAATACCCTGAGCGCATTTGAACATTTCTGCGTCGGTAGGTGTGGAAGGACGTCAACAACACTGCCGATCAAGCAGCTCCGTATCTCCACTTTCCGATTCTTTGAATCTCTTAACCCAGCGACTATCTGTACTCCTGTCAACTGCAACACATCCATACACATAACAAAGACGCTTGTAAATGTTCACATCAGTTTCCTTCTATGCAACGAGAAATTCTATCACAATTTGCTGCTTATAACGCAAATTGTTAACACTCTATGTTTAAATGGTTGAGGGCAGCCATATTATTTAGCGGCTGGGATGTAATTTGGAGCACATATTCAGCACACGCCATATTTGAAGTGCGCAAAATTTCATGCTTCTATCTTCATTCTTAGGTGAGAAAAACGACGTGGTGCATTAATTTCTGAACGGCCTCGTAAATCCTGACACCCATGACAAGTAAATAAAGAACCATTTTATTGTTTGCGTCAAGGGACAAACAAAACACTAGGAAAACATTGTGCATCCAACCAATGTGGCGGAATGAGCTAGTTTAAACCGGCTGGGTAAAGAATAAGATGCTGACCAAAGAATGGCAAAAAAGCACGAATAATCTTACCACAAAATGATGATTGAGTTTGGAAGATGCATAAAGTAAATCAACACGCAAGGAACTTATTCAAACCTTTAGGCAAAGATGTCACAGACAACAAAACGAGAGACTGTGTGTGAAATGGCAGGAGAGAAAACACTGTACAAATTCTGTAATTTACAATGACAGTTGAATAGAAACAGTGTAAGCCACACATTAAGAAGGTACTAGAACTTGACAGCGATAAAGAATATCATCAATATCATGGTCGTCATATACAGCTACAGGCCATGGGACAGTGTCGTCACTTTTGCCAATGAGGATTGTCAAAGAAAGCATGAAACAATCGCTGTGGCAATTGATCATGAAGGTGCCAATAATGACGCCGATTGCAAACATAAACTGGGTCGCAGCTGCACTAATCCTACTTTGCTTGGTAGCGTTGGGATCAGAGCCGTTATAAACCCGTCCAGGCCTGCTTTAAATACCAACATTATCACGTGTGTTGTTCAAAATGCATACATCACATCTGGCCAAAATACAACCAGCTTGACCAGGGCGAACCTTGACCCTCGCAGATGATGTGTTGCTGTGTTGGGCTAGTCATGATAGACTTGACATGGCCACAGTTATACTGCCGACTCTGCAGGGAATGGCAGAATGATGTGAACACAATGACTCAAATGTAAACCTCTATAGAGCCAGTGTTTTGTGATCCTCTTTAAATAACAACATTAAGAACGTAGACCTGTCTAGCATATCTATTCATGTGATGAGAACTGAAAGAGTTATAGACTAAAATGTTTACCTGTCGTGTACTAGATTATGCTGAGCAGATTATCAATAGATGCAGGGTGTTACTACTGACTTTATCTGTGGTATATCCATCATGGCTTTGATGCGAAAGATGTTTTCCTAGATGATAATGATGATGCGAGGTAGGGTGTTACTACTGAGGTTATCTGTCTTATATAGGATGGCTGTGATGTCTTGCTGAATGATGATGTGGATGATGATGATGATAATGATGATGATGATGATGATGATGATGATGATGATGATGATGATGATGATGATGATGATGATGATGATGATGATATGAGGTAGGGTGCTACTACTGAGTTATCTGTGTTATATCTATTATGGCTGAAAAGTTTTCTGTTACCAGTATGGTGTAGTGTGATTAAATCCAATGGAATACGAATGTTATTTTTGAAACAGAGATAGAAAGAGTGTGTCTCCTGCAATGAGTTACTAAGGCAACAGTACAGTGCAGACTTTCGATGCTGAATCTACTGCACATAAGGAAAACGCTTTGATCGGATGTCTGTGAAGTGGTACTGACCAGTGCGTTTTGTGATATTGTAATTATGGTCAAAAGATTTACAAGATAATGGATGTAGGATGTTGTTTTACTGACTTCCAGTGCTGGCTATTCCTGCAACTTCTGTGGACAAGATTATATGTTTGAGTAATGAATTCCATTGATCTGTATTTTGAAAAAGTCACATGCTTTATGATGTATTTGGGAGTGTATTCGCTATTATTGCTTCGGCTGCCTGGATAAATGTTGAAATGTTTGGCCATTTGCAAATACCCATGACATATCGGCTACCAACGGTGGCTGAAGACACAAACACATATAGACAGACACACTGACATGTCAGATAAACAGAAGGACGAAGAGTTTTCTTTCTGGGTGACCGTAAAGTCCCAGCAGATAAATGTACTAACGGAACTGCGAACTTCATTTTTCAACAAAGAATGTGACAGATAGGGAGTAGAACAAATGAATGAATAGCTGAAAGCATGCATGAGAAGTAACTGATGAAGCAGATACTCGGTAATAACTGGATAGAAGGCCATATAGATTCTACTACTGAATAACATGTGAATTATTAGAGGGTACGCTGAAAGGTCACAATTTCAATTTAATGTCTTGAAATGCAGTTTCTATAATTTTCGAGAAAAACGCGAACACAAACACAAACTATTACAAGTAACAGCTTTCGATTTTCTCCTCCCGCGTTTTATCTCGTCAGTTCATTTGCTTTCAACAAGCACTGATAAGAAGCGAATAAATCAGAGACGCCTGCGAGCATTGATTTCTTGCGGAGAACCTCACGTCCCGATCTTCCTACATAATTACCGATCAGCTGAGAACGTGAAAGTAGGACCATTCGGGGGGAGGGCGTGCAGGGGGTCCCGACTGCACGGGGATCACACTAGTTCTTTGTTTGTTTATTTATTTGTTACGTTTCCAGATTTATATTAGAATTCCTCAGCTGAATTTATTGTTCGTCACAATTCCTCCATTTAGGTCAAATTATCTGTCTGTCATTGTGTCAGTCTGTCTATTCACTCACCTACCTACCCAGGTATCTATCTATCTATCTATCTATCTATCTATCTATCTATCTATCTATCTATCTATCTATCTATCTATCTATCTATCTATCTATCTGCCTGCCTGCCTGCCTGCCTGTCTGTCTGTATGTCTGTCTGACTGTCTGTCTGTCTGTCTGTCTGTCTGTCTGTCTGTCTATCACTGCTGTAGAACCTATCTTTAGTTTTGTACGTATGTGACTTTTGTGGCTTTTCTGTCCTGTTGTGAATGGAAAGATAGTAGCTTCTCTGTCTTTTCAATTAGATTGTTAGTTACCACACTGTGATTGAAAAGAGGACGTTCTGAGAATTGTGTAAGGTTGTTATGTGATAATATGTAAGTTGAGTTGAGTCCAGATCCGACAGTACAACATTCGGGATATTCCCATCCCATACTAAAGGAGGTAGACCGATATTTGTGTACACCAGTCGGTACTCCGGATGATGTGGTCAGTCTCATGTGTACACCAGTCGGTACTCCGGGTGATGTGGTCAGTCTCATGTGTACACCAGTCGGTACTCCGGGTGATGTGGTCAGTCTCATGTGTACAACAGTCGGTACTGCGGATGATGTGGTCAGTCTCATGTATAGACCAGTCGGTACTCCGAGTGATGTGGTCAGTCTAATGTATAGACCAGTCGGTACTCCGGGTGATGTGGTCAGTCTCATGTATAGACCAGTCGGTACTCCGGGTCATGTGGTCAGTCTCATGTATACACAAGTCGGTACACCGGGTCATGTGGTCAGTCTCATGTATAGACCAGTTGGTACTCCGGGTCATGTTGTCGGTCGCATGTGTACACCAGTCGGTACTGCGGATGATGTGGTCAGTCTCATGTATAGACCAGTCGGTACTCCGAGTGATGTGGTCAGTCTCATGTATAGACCAGTCGATACTCCGGGTGATGTGGTCAGTCTCATGTATAGACCAGTCGGTACTCCGGGTCATGTGGTCAGTCTCATGTGTACACCAGTCGGTACTCCGGGTGATGTGGTCAGTCTCATGTATAGACCAGTCGATACTCCGGGTATTGTTTCTGCAATCACTGACGAATAAAAGCCGTTTGTCATTAAGCATTCGTCAAGCATACAGATGTTCAAAAGCAACAGGATCTACTTCTCTGCTCCGAGTTTTATCCCATATGAGTGTCTGTTTTCGTCGAGCGGCCTGCCTATACCGCCCACACAGATCTGTAGATGCAGCGACGTCGAGCGGCCTGCCTATACCGCCCACACAGATCTGTAGATGCAGCGACGTCGAGCGGCCTGCCTATACCGCCCACACAGATCTGTAGATGCAGCGACGTCGAGCGGCCTGCCTATACCGCCCACACAGATCTGTAGATGCAGCGACGTCGAGCGGCCTGCCTATACCGCCCACACAGATCTGTAGATGCAGCGACGTCGAGCGGCCTGCCTATACCGCCAACACAGATCCGTAGATGCAGACAGAGGCGGCGCAAGGCTCAGATTGTAACTCGCCCTCTGACAGATATTAGGAGCTGGTAGATCCCGAGTCTCTGTACCAACAGACTGGTGTATAACAGGTCATTAGGTATATACATAAACATAAATAGACAGGCAGACAGACATGGAGAGAGGACAGACATGAAGACGGGCATAGAGACAGACAGACATGCAGACAGATAGGCACACACACGCAAGCACGCTCTCACACACATAGAGAAAACAAGCGCGTGCGCACATACAGACAGACACACACACATACATAGACCTATCCACAGATAGACAGACAGACACACATACAGATCATTTGCCGAGATGAGACAATCGAACTAGATACAGATGACCCTCTAAACGAGCTCCTGTGAGCAAGTTTGTCTGAAGTCTTTGACCAAGTCAAAATCTCTTCCGTACTCGCGCATACTTCCTCCGCCCTAATTGGTCACCGGGCAACAATCGTTAGTCCGTTACCAAGACGACCCAGGATTCAGCTCGGCTGCAGATAGCGTACGGCACATTTCTGTATCTCTGGTTACAATATGCCTTTGAGGTTCCGGAACAAAATATGTCGTGCTTACATTACGGAATGAATGGAGGCTCGCTTAGATTAATGTGTAATACTTCTTGTTAGTGGCATGGAGAAGTCGATGTTTGGTGAATATAATCTGTGAAAATCTGAAATTTGTTCAGAAGCAATGTCGACTGTAGATGTTTGCTGAATATCATTTGTGAACACCAGGAATGTGTTCAGAAGTAATGCCAGCTGTAGATGTTTGGTGACTATAATCTGTGAACATCAGGAAACTAATTATCACAAGCAATGCCAGCTGTGATTGTATCCTGTGTAATTCATTTATGTTGGTTGGACTTGCTTCTGAATATTAATGTAAAATGTACACTGAAAAGTTAGTCATGTGGTCTCAAGCTACTTTGGAACTATTTATTGTTATGTCTGAGTTATGTGGATCCATCTACATTTATTAGTACATCTAGCACAGAGTGAATTGATATAATAACTAGCTCAAACAAAGGAAAGCAAACCGACGATAAATCATCGGGTCCTAACAGTGTACCATAATATGATAGAAAGACGACAGCAAGACATGCAAGACCAAGTGGGGGGTCACGTTTTGCTGGAGAAAACATCCGGTGAAAATCATGAATGTAAAAATTGAATGCTCTCCCACTGGCTAACATTGACCAACAACAGGGAATGATATGCCACGTGCAAAGAATGGCTAAAATAAGAAATGATAAGACATGACTAAAAACAAGGAATGATCAGCCACGAGGCAAGAATAGCCAAAACAAGGAATGATAAGCCACATGCTAAGAATGGCCAAATTAAGAAATGATCAGACACGAACAACGAATGACCAAAAACAAGGAATGATCAGCCGCGAGCAAAGAATGGACAAAAGAAGGAATGATAAGCTACGTGCAAATAATGAGCAAAACAAGGCATGATCAGCCACGAGCCAAGAATTACCAAAAACAACGAAAGTTCAGCAACGAGCAAAGAATAGCTAAATTAAGGAATGATTAGCCACGTACAAAGAATGGCCAAAACAAAGAGTGCAAACAGGGGCTGCACAGTTCAGTTATGCCGAGAACACCGTTCTGTGAGAATGTGTATGGCAACTGCCTAGAATGTCCAAGCTTGTGTGGCACCAAGTGTCGTCTTGAAAAGAGAAACTTACCCATGTAGGGTAATAATTGATGCCTGCTCAAAATAGACAGACTAAATATTATGTGACAAAATCACCACTGTGGCGCTCACAGAGAGAGCTAAACAAACACCGGTGAATTAAAAGGTCAGGGGAAAACACAGGCGCTGGGAAGGACACACATTGCGAAAACCTGATAATAGTACATAACTCACAGGGCTAACGAGAAAGGGAGAGACATAAACCACAGGGAGAAGATAATTAGAGACTGACATGAATAATATTGGAAGGACAGGAGGGAGCTACAAGACACTGAACATTGTAGAATGGCTTGGTCTTGTTGGTTGGGGGGACTATGCTGCACTGTAGGAAATGGGGAGACATTGAAGAAGAAGTAGCAGAGTAAACAATAAACAAACAAGTAAAAGCACAATCAGACCACCCTGTCTATGACATAGGACATATTTAGCATATGATGCTAGTCGCATCTTTTACCAGGGGAAGTCATTTAGGTTAGTAATCTTACGAATAACTTTTGACAATACTGCGGAGTAGACATTTTGTGTGAGCTTTTTCTCACATGCCTGGCAAAATAATTGGTCCACCTCTCCTCTGTCTTGTTGATGCCTTACACGGAAACATTTTTGGGTGTGGCCTTAAAACAATTTTGCACCGACCGAATTCTGCTATATTCTCACGATCCCTACATCAATCCTCTGTTCTTTCAATGGTCGAAACAAGTGAAAGTCTTATGTCGCCAAGTCTGGACTGTATGCTGGATGTTTCAAGACCTCACATTACTTAGAATGTAGCGCATCCACTGTATACGCAGCAGTATGAGGAAGGGCGCTGTTGTGCGGCAACAATACTCCGTTTGAGAGAACCCCCTCCTGCGTTTCTATCGTAACGCAGGTTTCAGTTTGTTCGTGAGCATGTCAATGTATCGAGCACTAGTCACAGTTTCACCCCTTTCCTGAAAATGTACCAAAATAGAGCCCTAGATATCCTGAAAGATGGCCACCAAGACTTTCCCAGCCAGTCCATGCTTATGTCATTTTGAAATCGTTCTATCCTTTCATACACTCTCCCCTGACTCAAAAAATTGTTTTCTTTACCATTCTTATGTACATTTTACAAGATTTCACACACACACACACACACACACACACACACACACACACACACACACACACACGCACGCACGCACGCACGCACACACACACACACACACACACACAAACACACACACACACACACTATTAGAGTCTCGTTGTTCTTTCATGACGCTAATCGATGGTAGGAAGCCATTTTGTAATCGATACTGTACATGCGCAAACTGCAAATTTTCATGACCCATACATGGTATATTGTTTAAAAGTTAGTCTGTGTCTCGAAATAAGATTTTTCGTTGCATGCACCGTATAACATTTCTGTTATTTAATTATGTTCCCTCGTATATACTTATAGGTCCTCCATAGGTGATGTCATTCCGCAACCTTTGCTTCTAATAAACATTTTCTGGTAACCATTTTAGACTATGTCAATCTGGGAGTACAGGTAAATAGAAAAACATCCCCTTCTCAGAGCGTAAGATCACGTTTCCTAAACTACTGGTGCCGGAGAACGTGAAAAGTAAGAGCTTCTTATATGTAGTTAACATCAAAGAAGTGAAAGTATCCATCAAGTAAGAGGTCCGACATCAAGAATGTGTGATGTTTAAGGAAGTGACAATTGTTGTGTCGACAGTAGTCACAAGGCGTCTTCTTCTGCCCATTATTCCCCATTGGATCAATTACCTCGACCTAACCAGGCCTATCTTTTGTTATCTCTGAAAGTCTCATCCACGTATCCCCATAGGACACACCCCTGTCTCAAGTTCTCTTGTCCGTGTGTTTTTAGGACTTTCTGTAATTCTTATTCAGCACTTGTGTCTTATCTTCAGTTCTTCATTAATCTGGATCTGCCGAGTTAGTTCTCTCCCTAACACGACAGGGTGTTCTCGGGGTAGAGGAAAGTGTTTCCCAGCCATGTGTAGCACTCATCTCATAGGTGAAAAATTGTCTCGGGGTAGAGGAAAGTGTTTCCCAGCCATGTGTAGCACTCATCTCATAGGTGAAAAATTGTCTCGGGGTAGAGGAAAGTGTTTCCCAGCCATGTGTAGCACTCATCTCATAGGTGAAAAATTGTCTCGGGGTAGAGGAAAGTGTTTCCCAACCATGTGTAGCACTCATCTCATAGGTGAAAAATTGTCACGGGGTAGAGGAAAGTGTTTCCCAACCATGTGTAGCACTCATCTCATAGGTGACAAATTGTCTCGGGGTAGAGGAAAGTGTTTCCCAACCATGTGTAGCACTCATCTCATAGGTGAAAAATTGTCTCGGGGTAGAGGAAAGTGTTTCCCAACCATGTGTAGCACTCATCTCATAGGTGACAAATTGTCTCGGGGTAGAGGAAAGTGTTTCCCAACCATGTGTAGCACTCATCTCATAGGTGAACAATTGTCTCGGGGTAGAGGAAAGTGTTTCCCAGCCATGTGTAGCGCTCATCTCATAGGTGACAAATTGTCTCGGGGTAGAGGAAAGTGTTTCCCAGCCATGTGTAGCACTCATCTCATAGGTGACAAATTGTCTCGGGGTAGAGGAAAGTGTTTCCCAGCCATGTGTAGCACTCATCTCATAGGTGAAAAATTGTCTCGGGGTAGAGGAAAGTGTTTCCCAACCATGTGTAGCACTCATCTCATAGGTGACAAATTGTCTCGGGGTAGAGGAAAGTGTTTACCAGCCATGTGTAGCACTCATCTCATAGGTGACAAATTGTCTCGGGGTAGAGGAAAGTGTTTCCCAGCCATGTGTAGCACTCATCTCATAGGTGACAAATTGTCTCGGGGTAGAGGAAAGTGTTTCCCAACCATGTGTAGCACTCATCTCATAGGTGACCAATTGTCTCGGGGTAGAGGAAAGTGTTTCCCAGCCATGTGTAGCACTCATCTCATAGGTGACAAATTGTCTCGGGGTAGAGGAAAGTGTTTCCCAGCCATGTGTAGCACTCATCTCATAGGTGACCAATTGTCTCGGGGTAGAGGAAAGTGTTTCCCAGCCATGTGTAGCACTCATCTCATAGGTGACCAATTGTCTCGGGGTAGAGGAAAGTGTTTCCCAACCATGTGTAGCACTCATCTCATAGGTGACAAATTGTCTCGGGGTAGAGGAAAGTGTTTCCCAACCATGTGTAGCACTCATCTCATAGGTGACAAATTGTCTCGGGGTAGAGGAAAGTGTTTCCCAACCATGTGTAGCACTCATCTCATAGGTGACAAATTGTCTCGGGGTAGAGGAAAGTGTTTCCCAACCATGTGTAGCACTCATCTCATAGGTGACCAATTGTCTCGGGGTAGAGGAAAGTGTTTCCCAACCATGTGTAGCACTCATCTCATAGGTGACCAATTGTCTCGGGGTAGAGGAAAGTGTTTCCCAACCATGTGTAGCACTCATCTCATAGGTGACCAATTGTCTCGGGGTAGAGGAAAGTGTTTCCCAACCATGTGTAGCACTCATCTCATAGGTGACCAATTGTCTCGGGGTAGAGGAAAGTGTTTCCCAACCATGTGTAGCACTCATATCATAGGTGACAAATTGTCTCGGGGTAGAGGAAAGTGTTTCCCAACCATGTGTAGCACTCATCTCATAGGTGACCAATTGTCTCGGGGTAGAGGAAAGTGTTTCCCAACCATGTGTAGCACTCATCTCATAGGTGACCAATTGTCTCGGGGTAGAGGAAAGTGTTTCCCAACCATGTGTAGCACTCATCTCATAGGTGACAAATTGTCTCGGGGTAGAGGAAAGTGTTTCCCAACCATGTGTAGCACTCATCTCATAGGTGACAAATTGTCTCGGGGTAGAGGAAAGTGTTTCCCAACCATGTGTAGCACTCATCTCATAGGTGACCAATTGTCTCGGGGTAGAGGAAAGTGTTTCCCAACCATGTGTAGCACTCATCTCATAGGTGACCAATTGTCTCGGGGTAGAGGAAAGTGTTTCCCAACCATGTGTAGCACTCATCTCATAGGTGACCAATTGTCTCGGGGTAGAGGAAAGTGTTTCCCAACCATGTGTAGCACTCATCTCATAGGTGACCAATTGTCTCGGGGTAGAGGAAAGTGTTTCCCAACCATGTGTAGCACTCATATCATAGGTGACAAATTGTCTCGGGGTAGAGGAAAGTGTTTCCCAACCATGTGTAGCACTCATCTCATAGGTGACCAATTGTCTCGGGGTAGAGGAAAGTGTTTCCCAACCATGTGTAGCACTCATCTCATAGGTGACCAATTGTCTCGGGGTAGAGGAAAGTGTTTCCCAACCATGTGTAGCACTCATCTCATAGGTGACAAATTGTCTCGGGGTAGAGGAAAGTGTTTCCCAACCATGTGTAGCACTCATCTCATAGGTGACCAATTGTCTCGGGGTAGAGGAAAGTGTTTCCCAACCATGTGTAGCACTCATCTCATAGGTGACCAATTGTCTCGGGGTAGAGGAAAGTGTTTCCCAGCCATGTGTAGCACTCATCTCATAGGTGAAAAATTGTCTCGCAAGTTGCGAAGGGAATTCAGAAAGTAATGCACCACATCGTATTTCTCAGGAGTTGTTTATTCAAAAAGAATGACATGTATACACACTACTCATGGATATGTCATGTAAACATCGGTATTATTCACATAATACCCGTCAACTTGTACGGATTTATGCCAGCGTGAATCAAGTGCACGTATTCCTTGCCCGTACCAGATTTTGGCTTGATCGTGTAGCGATTTCTTCGCAGCATGAATCACTCCTTCATCATCTTCAAACCTTGTCCCACTAAGTGCATCTTTAAGTGGACCAAATAGATGAAAAATCAGAGTGTGCCAAATCGGGACTATTGACAGGGTGGATGGGGTAGTACAGTCCAACCCAACTTGGTGATTGCTTACGGTGTTGCCAGACTTGTGTGAGGGAGCGCATTGTCGTGAAGGAGAAGCAGGTCTGCTGTATTCTTGTACAGCCTAACTCTGCGAAAACGTTGATTGAGTTTGTTCAATACCTTAATATAAACTTACAAATTGATTGTCTGTCTTCTTTGCATAACATCCATAACAATCACACCTTCAATGTCCCCAATCTCAAAATACAGTGATCATGACCTTTCCATCTGAAGGAGTTATCTTGAATTAATTTCTGCATGGTGATTGTGGATGATGCTACTCCATTGACTGCCTTTTTGTCTCAGGTTCAAACTGATGTGCACAGGTTTCGTCACCTGTAACGATCTTAGCCAAAAAGTTCTCTCCATCAGCATTGACACGCTCCAACAGTTCAGAAGACATTGCTTTCCTTTGCAATCTGTGGTCTTTTGTGAGAATTCGAGGTATCCATCTTGCAAAAAAAAAATTTGAAAATCCGAGATTTTATAATTGCATTTGCACTATCATTGCTGACTGACAGCTGTAAGGCAAATTGTTGATTAGTGATTCGCCTCTCAGTAATAAAAATACCCTGAGCGCATTTGAACATTTCTGCGTCGGTAGGTGTGGAAGGACGTCAACAACACTGCCGATCAAGCAGCTCCGTATCTCCACTTTCCGATTCTTTGAATCTCTTAACCCAGCGACTATCTGTACTCCTGTCAACTGCAACACATCCATACACATAACAAAGACGCTTGTAAATGTTCACATCAGTTTCCTTCTATGCAACGAGAAATTCTATCACAATTTGCTGCTTATAACGCAAATTGTTAACACTCTATGTTTAAATGGTTGAGGGCAGCCATATTATTTAGCGGCTGGGATGTAATTTGGAGCACATATTCAGCACACGCCATATTTGAAGTGCGCAAAATTTCATGCTTCTATCTTCATTCTTAGGTGAGAAAAACGACGTGGTGCATTAATTTCTGAACGGCCTCGTAAATCCTGACACCCATGACAAGTAAATAAAGAACCATTTTATTGTTTGCGTCAAGGGACAAACAAAACACTAGGAAAACATTGTGCATCCAACCAATGTGGCGGAATGAGCTAGTTTAAACCGGCTGGGTAAAGAATAAGATGCTGACCAAAGAATGGCAAAAAAGCACGAATAATCTTACCACAAAATGATGATTGAGTTTGGAAGATGCATAAAGTAAATCAACACGCAAGGAACTTATTCAAACCTTTAGGCAAAGATGTCACAGACAACAAAACGAGAGACTGTGTGTGAAATGGCAGGAGAGAAAACACTGTACAAATTCTGTAATTTACAATGACAGTTGAATAGAAACAGTGTAAGCCACACATTAAGAAGGTACTAGAACTTGACAGCGATAAAGAATATCATCAATATCATGGTCGTCATATACAGCTACAGGCCATGGGACAGTGTCGTCACTTTTGCCAATGAGGATTGTCAAAGAAAGCATGAAACAATCGCTGTGGCAATTGATCATGAAGGTGCCAATAATGACGCCGATTGCAAACATAAACTGGGTCGCAGCTGCACTAATCCTACTTTGCTTGGTAGCGTTGGGATCAGAGCCGTTATAAACCCGTCCAGGCCTGCTTTAAATACCAACATTATCACGTGTGTTGTTCAAAATGCATACATCACATCTGGCCAAAATACAACCAGCTTGACCAGGGCGAACCTTGACCCTCGCAGATGATGTGTTGCTGTGTTGGGCTAGTCATGATAGACTTGACATGGCCACAGTTATACTGCCGACTCTGCAGGGAATGGCAGAATGATGTGAACACAATGACTCAAATGTAAACCTCTATAGAGCCAGTGTTTTGTGATCCTCTTTAAATAACAACATTAAGAACGTAGACCTGTCTAGCATATCTATTCATGTGATGAGAACTGAAAGAGTTATAGACTAAAATGTTTACCTGTCGTGTACTAGATTATGCTGAGCAGATTATCAATAGATGCAGGGTGTTACTACTGACTTTATCTGTGGTATATCCATCATGGCTTTGATGCGAAAGATGTTTTCCTAGATGATAATGATGATGCGAGGTAGGGTGTTACTACTGAGGTTATCTGTCTTATATAGGATGGCTGTGATGTCTTGCTGAATGATGATGTGGATGATGATGATGATAATGATGATGATGATGATGATGATGATGATGATGATGATGATGATGATGATGATGATGATGATGATGATGATGATATGAGGTAGGGTGCTACTACTGAGTTATCTGTGTTATATCTATTATGGCTGAAAAGTTTTCTGTTACCAGTATGGTGTAGTGTGATTAAATCCAATGGAATACGAATGTTATTTTTGAAACAGAGATAGAAAGAGTGTGTCTCCTGCAATGAGTTACTAAGGCAACAGTACAGTGCAGACTTTCGATGCTGAATCTACTGCACATAAGGAAAACGCTTTGATCGGATGTCTGTGAAGTGGTACTGACCAGTGCGTTTTGTGATATTGTAATTATGGTCAAAAGATTTACAAGATAATGGATGTAGGATGTTGTTTTACTGACTTCCAGTGCTGGCTATTCCTGCAACTTCTGTGGACAAGATTATATGTTTGAGTAATGAATTCCATTGATCTGTATTTTGAAAAAGTCACATGCTTTATGATGTATTTGGGAGTGTATTCGCTATTATTGCTTCGGCTGCCTGGATAAATGTTGAAATGTTTGGCCATTTGCAAATACCCATGACATATCGGCTACCAACGGTGGCTGAAGACACAAACACATATAGACAGACACACTGACATGTCAGATAAACAGAAGGACGAAGAGTTTTCTTTCTGGGTGACCGTAAAGTCCCAGCAGATAAATGTACTAACGGAACTGCGAACTTCATTTTTCAACAAAGAATGTGACAGATAGGGAGTAGAACAAATGAATGAATAGCTGAAAGCATGCATGAGAAGTAACTGATGAAGCAGATACTCGGTAATAACTGGATAGAAGGCCATATAGATTCTACTACTGAATAACATGTGAATTATTAGAGGGTACGCTGAAAGGTCACAATTTCAATTTAATGTCTTGAAATGCAGTTTCTATAATTTTCGAGAAAAACGCGAACACAAACACAAACTATTACAAGTAACAGCTTTCGATTTTCTCCTCCCGCGTTTTATCTCGTCAGTTCATTTGCTTTCAACAAGCACTGATAAGAAGCGAATAAATCAGAGACGCCTGCGAGCATTGATTTCTTGCGGAGAACCTCACGTCCCGATCTTCCTACATAATTACCGATCAGCTGAGAACGTGAAAGTAGGACCATTCGGGGGGAGGGCGTGCAGGGGGTCCCGACTGCACGGGGATCACACTAGTTCTTTGTTTGTTTATTTATTTGTTACGTTTCCAGATTTATATTAGAATTCCTCAGCTGAATTTATTGTTCGTCACAATTCCTCCATTTAGGTCAAATTATCTGTCTGTCATTGTGTCAGTCTGTCTATTCACTCACCTACCTACCCAGGTATCTATCTATCTATCTATCTATCTATCTATCTATCTATCTATCTATCTATCTATCTATCTATCTATCTATCTATCTATCTATCTATCTGCCTGCCTGCCTGCCTGCCTGTCTGTCTGTATGTCTGTCTGACTGTCTGTCTGTCTGTCTGTCTGTCTGTCTGTCTGTCTATCACTGCTGTAGAACCTATCTTTAGTTTTGTACGTATGTGACTTTTGTGGCTTTTCTGTCCTGTTGTGAATGGAAAGATAGTAGCTTCTCTGTCTTTTCAATTAGATTGTTAGTTACCACACTGTGATTGAAAAGAGGACGTTCTGAGAATTGTGTAAGGTTGTTATGTGATAATATGTAAGTTGAGTTGAGTCCAGATCCGACAGTACAACATTCGGGATATTCCCATCCCATACTAAAGGAGGTAGACCGATATTTGTGTACACCAGTCGGTACTCCGGATGATGTGGTCAGTCTCATGTGTACACCAGTCGGTACTCCGGGTGATGTGGTCAGTCTCATGTGTACACCAGTCGGTACTCCGGGTGATGTGGTCAGTCTCATGTGTACAACAGTCGGTACTGCGGATGATGTGGTCAGTCTCATGTATAGACCAGTCGGTACTCCGAGTGATGTGGTCAGTCTAATGTATAGACCAGTCGGTACTCCGGGTGATGTGGTCAGTCTCATGTATAGACCAGTCGGTACTCCGGGTCATGTGGTCAGTCTCATGTATACACAAGTCGGTACACCGGGTCATGTGGTCAGTCTCATGTATAGACCAGTTGGTACTCCGGGTCATGTTGTCGGTCGCATGTGTACACCAGTCGGTACTGCGGATGATGTGGTCAGTCTCATGTATAGACCAGTCGGTACTCCGAGTGATGTGGTCAGTCTCATGTATAGACCAGTCGATACTCCGGGTGATGTGGTCAGTCTCATGTATAGACCAGTCGGTACTCCGGGTCATGTGGTCAGTCTCATGTGTACACCAGTCGGTACTCCGGGTGATGTGGTCAGTCTCATGTATAGACCAGTCGATACTCCGGGTATTGTTTCTGCAATCACTGACGAATAAAAGCCGTTTGTCATTAAGCATTCGTCAAGCATACAGATGTTCAAAAGCAACAGGATCTACTTCTCTGCTCCGAGTTTTATCCCATATGAGTGTCTGTTTTCGTCGAGCGGCCTGCCTATACCGCCCACACAGATCTGTAGATGCAGCGACGTCGAGCGGCCTGCCTATACCGCCCACACAGATCTGTAGATGCAGCGACGTCGAGCGGCCTGCCTATACCGCCCACACAGATCTGTAGATGCAGCGACGTCGAGCGGCCTGCCTATACCGCCCACACAGATCTGTAGATGCAGCGACGTCGAGCGGCCTGCCTATACCGCCCACACAGATCTGTAGATGCAGCGACGTCGAGCGGCCTGCCTATACCGCCAACACAGATCCGTAGATGCAGACAGAGGCGGCGCAAGGCTCAGATTGTAACTCGCCCTCTGACAGATATTAGGAGCTGGTAGATCCCGAGTCTCTGTACCAACAGACTGGTGTATAACAGGTCATTAGGTATATACATAAACATAAATAGACAGGCAGACAGACATGGAGAGAGGACAGACATGAAGACGGGCATAGAGACAGACAGACATGCAGACAGATAGGCACACACACGCAAGCACGCTCTCACACACATAGAGAAAACAAGCGCGTGCGCACATACAGACAGACACACACACATACATAGACCTATCCACAGATAGACAGACAGACACACATACAGATCATTTGCCGAGATGAGACAATCGAACTAGATACAGATGACCCTCTAAACGAGCTCCTGTGAGCAAGTTTGTCTGAAGTCTTTGACCAAGTCAAAATCTCTTCCGTACTCGCGCATACTTCCTCCGCCCTAATTGGTCACCGGGCAACAATCGTTAGTCCGTTACCAAGACGACCCAGGATTCAGCTCGGCTGCAGATAGCGTACGGCACATTTCTGTATCTCTGGTTACAATATGCCTTTGAGGTTCCGGAACAAAATATGTCGTGCTTACATTACGGAATGAATGGAGGCTCGCTTAGATTAATGTGTAATACTTCTTGTTAGTGGCATGGAGAAGTCGATGTTTGGTGAATATAATCTGTGAAAATCTGAAATTTGTTCAGAAGCAATGTCGACTGTAGATGTTTGCTGAATATCATTTGTGAACACCAGGAATGTGTTCAGAAGTAATGCCAGCTGTAGATGTTTGGTGACTATAATCTGTGAACATCAGGAAACTAATTATCACAAGCAATGCCAGCTGTGATTGTATCCTGTGTAATTCATTTATGTTGGTTGGACTTGCTTCTGAATATTAATGTAAAATGTACACTGAAAAGTTAGTCATGTGGTCTCAAGCTACTTTGGAACTATTTATTGTTATGTCTGAGTTATGTGGATCCATCTACATTTATTAGTACATCTAGCACAGAGTGAATTGATATAATAACTAGCTCAAACAAAGGAAAGCAAACCGACGATAAATCATCGGGTCCTAACAGTGTACCATAATATGATAGAAAGACGACAGCAAGACATGCAAGACCAAGTGGGGGGTCACGTTTTGCTGGAGAAAACATCCGGTGAAAATCATGAATGTAAAAATTGAATGCTCTCCCACTGGCTAACATTGACCAACAACAGGGAATGATATGCCACGTGCAAAGAATGGCTAAAATAAGAAATGATAAGACATGACTAAAAACAAGGAATGATCAGCCACGAGGCAAGAATAGCCAAAACAAGGAATGATAAGCCACATGCTAAGAATGGCCAAATTAAGAAATGATCAGACACGAACAACGAATGACCAAAAACAAGGAATGATCAGCCGCGAGCAAAGAATGGACAAAAGAAGGAATGATAAGCTACGTGCAAATAATGAGCAAAACAAGGCATGATCAGCCACGAGCCAAGAATTACCAAAAACAACGAAAGTTCAGCAACGAGCAAAGAATAGCTAAATTAAGGAATGATTAGCCACGTACAAAGAATGGCCAAAACAAAGAGTGCAAACAGGGGCTGCACAGTTCAGTTATGCCGAGAACACCGTTCTGTGAGAATGTGTATGGCAACTGCCTAGAATGTCCAAGCTTGTGTGGCACCAAGTGTCGTCTTGAAAAGAGAAACTTACCCATGTAGGGTAATAATTGATGCCTGCTCAAAATAGACAGACTAAATATTATGTGACAAAATCACCACTGTGGCGCTCACAGAGAGAGCTAAACAAACACCGGTGAATTAAAAGGTCAGGGGAAAACACAGGCGCTGGGAAGGACACACATTGCGAAAACCTGATAATAGTACATAACTCACAGGGCTAACGAGAAAGGGAGAGACATAAACCACAGGGAGAAGATAATTAGAGACTGACATGAATAATATTGGAAGGACAGGAGGGAGCTACAAGACACTGAACATTGTAGAATGGCTTGGTCTTGTTGGTTGGGGGGACTATGCTGCACTGTAGGAAATGGGGAGACATTGAAGAAGAAGTAGCAGAGTAAACAATAAACAAACAAGTAAAAGCACAATCAGACCACCCTGTCTATGACATAGGACATATTTAGCATATGATGCTAGTCGCATCTTTTACCAGGGGAAGTCATTTAGGTTAGTAATCTTACGAATAACTTTTGACAATACTGCGGAGTAGACATTTTGTGTGAGCTTTTTCTCACATGCCTGGCAAAATAATTGGTCCACCTCTCCTCTGTCTTGTTGATGCCTTACACGGAAACATTTTTGGGTGTGGCCTTAAAACAATTTTGCACCGACCGAATTCTGCTATATTCTCACGATCCCTACATCAATCCTCTGTTCTTTCAATGGTCGAAACAAGTGAAAGTCTTATGTCGCCAAGTCTGGACTGTATGCTGGATGTTTCAAGACCTCACATTACTTAGAATGTAGCGCATCCACTGTATACGCAGCAGTATGAGGAAGGGCGCTGTTGTGCGGCAACAATACTCCGTTTGAGAGAACCCCCTCCTGCGTTTCTATCGTAACGCAGGTTTCAGTTTGTTCGTGAGCATGTCAATGTATCGAGCACTAGTCACAGTTTCACCCCTTTCCTGAAAATGTACCAAAATAGAGCCCTAGATATCCTGAAAGATGGCCACCAAGACTTTCCCAGCCAGTCCATGCTTATGTCATTTTGAAATCGTTCTATCCTTTCATACACTCTCCCCTGACTCAAACAATTGTTTTCTTTACCATTCTTATGTACATTTTACAAGATTTCACACACACACACACACACACACACACACACACACACACACACACACACGCACGCACGCACGCACGCACACACACACACACACACACACACAAACACACACACACACACACTATTAGAGTCTCGTTGTTCTTTCATGACGCTAATCGATGGTAGGAAGCCATTTTGTAATCGATACTGTACATGCGCAAACTGCAAATTTTCATGACCCATACATGGTATATTGTTTAAAAGTTAGTCTGTGTCTCGAAATAAGATTTTTCGTTGCATGCACCGTATAACATTTCTGTTATTTAATTATGTTCCCTCGTATATACTTATAGGTCCTCCATAGGTGATGTCATTCCGCAACCTTTGCTTCTAATAAACATTTTCTGGTAACCATTTTAGACTATGTCAATCTGGGAGTACAGGTAAATAGAAAAACATCCCCTTCTCAGAGCGTAAGATCACGTTTCCTAAACTACTGGTGCCGGAGAACGTGAAAAGTAAGAGCTTCTTATATGTAGTTAACATCAAAGAAGTGAAAGTATCCATCAAGTAAGAGGTCCGACATCAAGAATGTGTGATGTTTAAGGAAGTGACAATTGTTGTGTCGACAGTAGTCACAAGGCGTCTTCTTCTGCCCATTATTCCCCATTGGATCAATTACCTCGACCTAACCAGGCCTATCTTTTGTTATCTCTGAAAGTCTCATCCACGTATCCCCATAGGACACACCCCTGTCTCAAGTTCTCTTGTCCGTGTGTTTTTAGGACTTTCTGTAATTCTTATTCAGCACTTGTGTCTTATCTTCAGTTCTTCATTAATCTGGATCTGCCGAGTTAGTTCTCTCCCTAACACGACAGGGTGTTCTCGGGGTAGAGGAAAGTGTTTCCCAGCCATGTGTAGCACTCATCTCATAGGTGAAAAATTGTCTCGGGGTAGAGGAAAGTGTTTCCCAGCCATGTGTAGCACTCATCTCATAGGTGAAAAATTGTCTCGGGGTAGAGGAAAGTGTTTCCCAGCCATGTGTAGCACTCATCTCATAGGTGAAAAATTGTCTCGGGGTAGAGGAAAGTGTTTCCCAACCATGTGTAGCACTCATCTCATAGGTGAAAAATTGTCTCGGGGTAGAGGAAAGTGTTTCCCAACCATGTGTAGCACTCATCTCATAGGTGACAAATTGTCTCGGGGTAGAGGAAAGTGTTTCCCAACCATGTGTAGCACTCATCTCATAGGTGAAAAATTGTCTCGGGGTAGAGGAAAGTGTTTCCCAACCATGTGTAGCACTCATCTCATAGGTGACAAATTGTCTCGGGGTAGAGGAAAGTGTTTCCCAACCATGTGTAGCACTCATCTCATAGGTGAACAATTGTCTCGGGGTAGAGGAAAGTGTTTCCCAGCCATGTGTAGCGCTCATCTCATAGGTGACAAATTGTCTCGGGGTAGAGGAAAGTGTTTCCCAGCCATGTGTAGCACTCATCTCATAGGTGACAAATTGTCTCGGGGTAGAGGAAAGTGTTTCCCAGCCATGTGTAGCACTCATCTCATAGGTGAAAAATTGTCTCGGGGTAGAGGAAAGTGTTTCCCAACCATGTGTAGCACTCATCTCATAGGTGACAAATTGTCTCGGGGTAGAGGAAAGTGTTTACCAGCCATGTGTAGCACTCATCTCATAGGTGACAAATTGTCTCGGGGTAGAGGAAAGTGTTTCCCAGCCATGTGTAGCACTCATCTCATAGGTGACAAATTGTCTCGGGGTAGAGGAAAGTGTTTCCCAACCATGTGTAGCACTCATCTCATAGGTGACCAATTGTCTCGGGGTAGAGGAAAGTGTTTCCCAGCCATGTGTAGCACTCATCTCATAGGTGACAAATTGTCTCGGGGTAGAGGAAAGTGTTTCCCAGCCATGTGTAGCACTCATCTCATAGGTGACCAATTGTCTCGGGGTAGAGGAAAGTGTTTCCCAGCCATGTGTAGCACTCATCTCATAGGTGACCAATTGTCTCGGGGTAGAGGAAAGTGTTTCCCAACCATGTGTAGCACTCATCTCATAGGTGACAAATTGTCTCGGGGTAGAGGAAAGTGTTTCCCAACCATGTGTAGCACTCATCTCATAGGTGACAAATTGTCTCGGGGTAGAGGAAAGTGTTTCCCAACCATGTGTAGCACTCATCTCATAGGTGACAAATTGTCTCGGGGTAGAGGAAAGTGTTTCCCAACCATGTGTAGCACTCATCTCATAGGTGACCAATTGTCTCGGGGTAGAGGAAAGTGTTTCCCAACCATGTGTAGCACTCATCTCATAGGTGACCAATTGTCTCGGGGTAGAGGAAAGTGTTTCCCAACCATGTGTAGCACTCATCTCATAGGTGACCAATTGTCTCGGGGTAGAGGAAAGTGTTTCCCAACCATGTGTAGCACTCATCTCATAGGTGACCAATTGTCTCGGGGTAGAGGAAAGTGTTTCCCAACCATGTGTAGCACTCATATCATAGGTGACAAATTGTCTCGGGGTAGAGGAAAGTGTTTCCCAACCATGTGTAGCACTCATCTCATAGGTGACCAATTGTCTCGGGGTAGAGGAAAGTGTTTCCCAACCATGTGTAGCACTCATCTCATAGGTGACCAATTGTCTCGGGGTAGAGGAAAGTGTTTCCCAACCATGTGTAGCACTCATCTCATAGGTGACAAATTGTCTCGGGGTAGAGGAAAGTGTTTCCCAACCATGTGTAGCACTCATCTCATAGGTGACAAATTGTCTCGGGGTAGAGGAAAGTGTTTCCCAACCATGTGTAGCACTCATCTCATAGGTGACCAATTGTCTCGGGGTAGAGGAAAGTGTTTCCCAACCATGTGTAGCACTCATCTCATAGGTGACCAATTGTCTCGGGGTAGAGGAAAGTGTTTCCCAACCATGTGTAGCACTCATCTCATAGGTGACCAATTGTCTCGGGGTAGAGGAAAGTGTTTCCCAACCATGTGTAGCACTCATCTCATAGGTGACCAATTGTCTCGGGGTAGAGGAAAGTGTTTCCCAACCATGTGTAGCACTCATATCATAGGTGACAAATTGTCTCGGGGTAGAGGAAAGTGTTTCCCAACCATGTGTAGCACTCATCTCATAGGTGACCAATTGTCTCGGGGTAGAGGAAAGTGTTTCCCAACCATGTGTAGCACTCATCTCATAGGTGACCAATTGTCTCGGGGTAGAGGAAAGTGTTTCCCAACCATGTGTAGCACTCATCTCATAGGTGACAAATTGTCTCGGGGTAGAGGAAAGTGTTTCCCAACCATGTGTAGCACTCATCTCATAGGTGACCAATTGTCTCGGGGTAGAGGAAAGTGTTTCCCAACCATGTGTAGCACTCATCTCATAGGTGACCAATTGTCTCGGGGTAGAGGAAAGTGTTTCCCAGCCATGTGTAGCACTCATCTCATAGGTGAAAAATTGTCTCGCAAGTTGCGAAGGGAATTCAGAAAGTAATGCACCACATCGTATTTCTCAGGAGTTGTTTATTCAAAAAGAATGACATGTATACACACTACTCATGGATATGTCATGTAAACATCGGTATTATTCACATAATACCCGTCAACTTGTACGGATTTATGCCAGCGTGAATCAAGTGCACGTATTCCTTGCCCGTACCAGATTTTGGCTTGATCGTGTAGCGATTTCTTCGCAGCATGAATCACTCCTTCATCATCTTCAAACCTTGTCCCACTAAGTGCATCTTTAAGTGGACCAAATAGATGAAAAATCAGAGTGTGCCAAATCGGGACTATTGACAGGGTGGATGGGGTAGTACAGTCCAACCCAACTTGGTGATTGCTTACGGTGTTGCCAGACTTGTGTGAGGGAGCGCATTGTCGTGAAGGAGAAGCAGGTCTGCTGTATTCTTGTACAGCCTAACTCTGCGAAAACGTTGATTGAGTTTGTTCAATACCTTAATATAAACTTACAAATTGATTGTCTGTCTTCTTTGCATAACATCCATAACAATCACACCTTCAATGTCCCCAATCTCAAAATACAGTGATCATGACCTTTCCATCTGAAGGAGTTATCTTGAATTAATTTCTGCATGGTGATTGTGGATGATGCTACTCCATTGACTGCCTTTTTGTCTCAGGTTCAAACTGATGTGCACAGGTTTCGTCACCTGTAACGATCTTAGCCAAAAAGTTCTCTCCATCAGCATTGACACGCTCCAACAGTTCAGAAGACATTGCTTTCCTTTGCAATCTGTGGTCTTTTGTGAGAATTCGAGGTATCCATCTTGCAAAAAAAAAATTTGAAAATCCGAGATTTTATAATTGCATTTGCACTATCATTGCTGACTGACAGCTGTAAGGCAAATTGTTGATTAGTGATTCGCCTCTCAGTAATAAAAATACCCTGAGCGCATTTGAACATTTCTGCGTCGGTAGGTGTGGAAGGACGTCAACAACACTGCCGATCAAGCAGCTCCGTATCTCCACTTTCCGATTCTTTGAATCTCTTAACCCAGCGACTATCTGTACTCCTGTCAACTGCAACACATCCATACACATAACAAAGACGCTTGTAAATGTTCACATCAGTTTCCTTCTATGCAACGAGAAATTCTATCACAATTTGCTGCTTATAACGCAAATTGTTAACACTCTATGTTTAAATGGTTGAGGGCAGCCATATTATTTAGCGGCTGGGATGTAATTTGGAGCACATATTCAGCACACGCCATATTTGAAGTGCGCAAAATTTCATGCTTCTATCTTCATTCTTAGGTGAGAAAAACGACGTGGTGCATTAATTTCTGAACGGCCTCGTAAATCCTGACACCCATGACAAGTAAATAAAGAACCATTTTATTGTTTGCGTCAAGGGACAAACAAAACACTAGGAAAACATTGTGCATCCAACCAATGTGGCGGAATGAGCTAGTTTAAACCGGCTGGGTAAAGAATAAGATGCTGACCAAAGAATGGCAAAAAAGCACGAATAATCTTACCACAAAATGATGATTGAGTTTGGAAGATGCATAAAGTAAATCAACACGCAAGGAACTTATTCAAACCTTTAGGCAAAGATGTCACAGACAACAAAACGAGAGACTGTGTGTGAAATGGCAGGAGAGAAAACACTGTACAAATTCTGTAATTTACAATGACAGTTGAATAGAAACAGTGTAAGCCACACATTAAGAAGGTACTAGAACTTGACAGCGATAAAGAATATCATCAATATCATGGTCGTCATATACAGCTACAGGCCATGGGACAGTGTCGTCACTTTTGCCAATGAGGATTGTCAAAGAAAGCATGAAACAATCGCTGTGGCAATTGATCATGAAGGTGCCAATAATGACGCCGATTGCAAACATAAACTGGGTCGCAGCTGCACTAATCCTACTTTGCTTGGTAGCGTTGGGATCAGAGCCGTTATAAACCCGTCCAGGCCTGCTTTAAATACCAACATTATCACGTGTGTTGTTCAAAATGCATACATCACATCTGGCCAAAATACAACCAGCTTGACCAGGGCGAACCTTGACCCTCGCAGATGATGTGTTGCTGTGTTGGGCTAGTCATGATAGACTTGACATGGCCACAGTTATACTGCCGACTCTGCAGGGAATGGCAGAATGATGTGAACACAATGACTCAAATGTAAACCTCTATAGAGCCAGTGTTTTGTGATCCTCTTTAAATAACAACATTAAGAACGTAGACCTGTCTAGCATATCTATTCATGTGATGAGAACTGAAAGAGTTATAGACTAAAATGTTTACCTGTCGTGTACTAGATTATGCTGAGCAGATTATCAATAGATGCAGGGTGTTACTACTGACTTTATCTGTGGTATATCCATCATGGCTTTGATGCGAAAGATGTTTTCCTAGATGATAATGATGATGCGAGGTAGGGTGTTACTACTGAGGTTATCTGTCTTATATAGGATGGCTGTGATGTCTTGCTGAATGATGATGTGGATGATGATGATGATAATGATGATGATGATGATGATGATGATGATGATGATGATGATGATGATGATGATGATGATGATGATGATGATGATGATATGAGGTAGGGTGCTACTACTGAGTTATCTGTGTTATATCTATTATGGCTGAAAAGTTTTCTGTTACCAGTATGGTGTAGTGTGATTAAATCCAATGGAATACGAATGTTATTTTTGAAACAGAGATAGAAAGAGTGTGTCTCCTGCAATGAGTTACTAAGGCAACAGTACAGTGCAGACTTTCGATGCTGAATCTACTGCACATAAGGAAAACGCTTTGATCGGATGTCTGTGAAGTGGTACTGACCAGTGCGTTTTGTGATATTGTAATTATGGTCAAAAGATTTACAAGATAATGGATTAATTATAAATATAAATTATAATAAATATTATAAATATATTATTGTGGATGTTGTTTTACTGACTTCCAGTGCTGGCTATTCCTGCAACTTCTGTGGACAAGATTATATGTTTGAGTAATGAATTCCATTGATCTGTATTTTGAAAAAGTCACATGCTTTATGATGTATTTGGGAGTGTATTCGCTATTATTGCTTCGGCTGCCTGGATAAATGTTGAAATGTTTGGCCATTTGCAAATACCCATGACATATCGGCTACCAACGGTGGCTGAAGACACAAACACATATAGACAGACACACTGACATGTCAGATAAACAGAAGGACGAAGAGTTTTCTTTCTGGGTGACCGTAAAGTCCCAGCAGATAAATGTACTAACGGAACTGCGAACTTCATTTTTCAACAAAGAATGTGACAGATAGGGAGTAGAACAAATGAATGAATAGCTGAAAGCATGCATGAGAAGTAACTGATGAAGCAGATACTCGGTAATAACTGGATAGAAGGCCATATAGATTCTACTACTGAATAACATGTGAATTATTAGAGGGTACGCTGAAAGGTCACAATTTCAATTTAATGTCTTGAAATGCAGTTTCTATAATTTTCGAGAAAAACGCGAACACAAACACAAACTATTACAAGTAACAGCTTTCGATTTTCTCCTCCCGCGTTTTATCTCGTCAGTTCATTTGCTTTCAACAAGCACTGATAAGAAGCGAATAAATCAGAGACGCCTGCGAGCATTGATTTCTTGCGGAGAACCTCACGTCCCGATCTTCCTACATAATTACCGATCAGCTGAGAACGTGAAAGTAGGACCATTCGGGGGGAGGGCGTGCAGGGGGTCCCGACTGCACGGGGATCACACTAGTTCTTTGTTTGTTTATTTATTTGTTACGTTTCCAGATTTATATTAGAATTCCTCAGCTGAATTTATTGTTCGTCACAATTCCTCCATTTAGGTCAAATTGTCTGTCTGTCATTGTGTCAGTCTGTCTATTCACTCACCTACCTACCCAGGTATCTATCTATCTATCTATCTATCTATCTATCTATCTATCTATCTATCTATCTATCTATCTATCTATCTATCTATCTATCTGCCTGCCTGCCTGCCTGCCTGTCTGTCTGTATGTCTGTCTGACTGTCTGTCTGTCTGTCTGTCTGTCTGTCTGTCTGTCTGTCTATCACTGCTGTAGAACCTATCTTTAGTTTTGTACGTATGTGACTTTTGTGGCTTTTCTGTCCTGTTGTGAATGGAAAGATAGTAGCTTCTCTGTCTTTTCAATTAGATTGTTAGTTACCACACTGTGATTGAAAAGAGGACGTTCTGAGAATTGTGTAAGGTTGTTATGTGATAATATGTAAGTTGAGTTGAGTCCAGATCCGACAGTACAACATTCGGGATATTCCCATCCCATACTAAAGGAGGTAGACCGATATTTGTGTACACCAGTCGGTACTCCGGATGATGTGGTCAGTCTCATGTGTACACCAGTCGGTACTCCGGGTGATGTGGTCAGTCTCATGTGTACACCAGTCGGTACTCCGGGTGATGTGGTCAGTCTCATGTGTACAACAGTCGGTACTGCGGATGATGTGGTCAGTCTCATGTATAGACCAGTCGGTACTCCGAGTGATGTGGTCAGTCTAATGTATAGACCAGTCGGTACTCCGGGTGATGTGGTCAGTCTCATGTATAGACCAGTCGGTACTCCGGGTCATGTGGTCAGTCTCATGTATACACAAGTCGGTACACCGGGTCATGTGGTCAGTCTCATGTATAGACCAGTTGGTACTCCGGGTCATGTTGTCGGTCGCATGTGTACACCAGTCGGTACTGCGGATGATGTGGTCAGTCTCATGTATAGACCAGTCGGTACTCCGAGTGATGTGGTCAGTCTCATGTATAGACCAGTCGATACTCCGGGTGATGTGGTCAGTCTCATGTATAGACCAGTCGGTACTCCGGGTCATGTGGTCAGTCTCATGTGTACACCAGTCGGTACTCCGGGTGATGTGGTCAGTCTCATGTATAGACCAGTCGATACTCCGGGTCATGTGGTCAGTCTCATGTGTACACCAGTCGGTACTGCGGGTGATGTGGTCAGTCTCATGTGTACACCAGTCGATAATCCGGGTCATGTGGTCAGTCTCATGTGTACACCAGTCGGTACTCCGGGTGATGTGGTCAGTCTCATGTATAGACCAGTCGATACTCCGGGTCATGTTGGTCAGTCTCATGTGTACACCAGTGGGTACTCACTCCGGGTGATGTGGTCAGTCTCATGTGTACACCAGTCGGTACTCCGGGTCATGTGGTCAGTCTCATGTGTACACCAGTCGGTACTGCGGGTGATGTGGTCAGTCTCATGTGTACACCAGTCGGTACTGAGGGTGATGTGGTCAGTCTTATGTGTACACTAGTCGTTACTCCGGGTGATGTGGTCAGTCTCATGTATAGACCAGTCGGTACTCCAGATGATGTGGTCAGTCTCATGCCGGCAACTTTTACCTCCCCAAGACATTGCCTGGTATCTATTGTAGTCTGGGTCGACCTGGCAGCCCGGGTCTATTTTAAACCTGTGAATCCGCCCCGACGAGCATCAAACCCATGACCACCGGGGCATCAGGGTAGTTCCGGGTTTTGTTTAACACTGCTGCACTTGCCCAACTGTTTGTAAGAGAATCCCAGCTTGACTGTCCAAGTGACGTTCAGTGATTTTCTCGGCAGCGGGCGTAGATTAGAAATGTATATTTCTCACGTCAGATAGAGAAGTGCATACGCTGGCTAATCTATGTTTGAAGTTGCCGGAAGAGAAGCAGGTACACTTCTCTTGTGCTGACATCGCTTACATGACAGGCTAGGAAGGTGAAACAACTACTACAGTATCAAATTAGCATACGGAAAAGCTCGAAAGCATTCATTTACTAGATTCATTCTCGTTAGTTCAGACATAGTATGTGATTAGCTACTGATTGTCTGGTTGATCGAAATCACTCGACTGTAGACCAAATCTAGACAGACGCAAAATCAAAAACATATATGCAATTTGTGAAACGAAATTTCTCAGCAATTGGATAGACACCGAGCCATGTTAATCAAAGAAAGAGACATGTTAATCACAGACAGGAGAAAAGGGGAGGCGGGGAGCAATCTAAGGTCAGTTAGTTTTAGTTGGCGTTTGGTTGGAAGCCGTGAGAAATACAACTGTGGAATCCTATCGCTGCAATTGTTTCATAGACTGTGTATACTATGTGTGTTATGTACCCAATCTGCATATTTTCTGTCAACCGTGTGTTATCTATATCATCTACATAGATAGTGTAGACTGTGTGTGTTATATACATCATCTACATAGATTGTGTCGACTGTGTGTGTTATATATACCATCTACATAGATTGTGTCGACTGTGTGTGTTATATACACCATCTACATAGATTGTGTCGACACTATGTGTTATATATACATCTACATAGAATGTGTCGACACTGTATGTTATATACACCATCTACATAGATTGTGTCGACTCTGTGTGTTGTATACATCACCTACATAGATTGTGTCGACTGTGTGTGTTATATACACCATCTACATAGATTGTGTCGACACTGTGTGTTATATATACACATCTACATAGATTGTGTCGACTCTTTATGCTATATACACCATCTACATAGATTGTGTCGACGCTTTATGGTATATAAACCATCTACATATATTGTGTCGACACTGTGTGTTATATACATCATCGACACAGACTGTGTCCACTGTGTGTTAATTATACATCTACATAGATTGTGTCGACACTGTATGTTATATAAACCATCTACATAGATTGTGTCGACTCTGTATGTTATATACACCATCTACATAGATTGTGTCGACTGTGTGTGTTATATATACCATCTACATAGATTGTTTCGACACTGTGTGTTATATACACCATCTACATAGATTGTGTCGACACTGTGTGTTATATATACATCTACAGAGAATGTGTCGACATTGTGTGTTATATATACATCTACATAGATTGTGTCGACTCTTTATGTTATATACACAATCTACATAGGTTGTGTCGACTCTTTATGTTATATAAACCATCTACATAGATTGTGTCGACACTGTATGTTATATACATCATCTACATAGATTGTGTCGACTGTGTGTTAATTATACATCTACATAGATTGTGTCGACTCTGTTATAAAACCATCTACATAGATTTTGTCGACACTGTGTGTTATATACATCATCTACACAGACTGTGTCCACTGTGTGTTTATTATACATCTACATAGATTGTGTCGACTCTTTATGTTATATAAACCATCTACATAGATTGTGTCGACACTGTGCGTTATATACATCATCTACACAGATTGTGTCGACTGTGTGTTAATTATACATCTACATAGAATGTGTCGACACTGTGTGTTATATATACATCTACATAGATTGTGTCGACTCTGTGTGTTATATACACCATCTACATAGCTTGTGTCGACTGTGTGTGTTATATATACCATCTACATAGATTGTGTCGACTGTGTGTGTTATATACACCATCTACATAGATTGTGTCGACACTGTGTGTTATATATGCATCTACATAGAATGTGTCGACTGTATGTTATATATATACATCTACATAGATTGTGTCGACACTGTGTGTTATATATACATCTACATAGAATGTGTCGACACTGTGTGTTTTATATACATCTTCATAGAATGTGTCGACACTGTATGTTATATACACCATCTACATAGATTGTGTCGACTCTGTATGTTCTATACACCATCTACATAGATCGTGTCGACTCTGTGTGTTATATACACCATCTACGTAGCCTGTGTCGACTGTGTGTGTTATATATACCATCTACGTAGATTGTGTCAACTGTGTGTGTTATATACACCATCTACATAGATAGTGTCGACACTGTGTGTTATATATACATCTACATAGAATGTGTCGACTGTATGTTATATATATATACATCTACATAGATTGTGTCGACACTGTGTGTTATATATACATCTACATAAAATGTGTCGACACTGTGTGTTATATATACATCTACATAGAATGTGTCGACACTGTATGTTATATACACCATCTACATAGATTGTGTCGACTCTGTATGTTATATACACCATCTACATAGATTGTGTCGACTGTGTGTGTTATATATACCATCTACATATATTGTGTCGACTCTTTATGTTATATACACCATCTACATAGATTGTATCGACTGTGTGTGTTATAGACACCATCTACATAGATTGTATCGACTGTGTGTGTTATAGACACCATCTACAGTGAGTGTTCGTAGTCTTTTACCACGTCGCAGTCGCCATCATCATTATCATTCGCCACCTAATAGTTATCATAACCCAACCATAATAGCTACCATCATGTGTCATGCCGATATGCAGGGTAGGTCACGGTTCCCCATCTCACACGATCTCGATCACCGGTATCAGGTATGTTTTCTTGTCTCAAATATGACAATGCCGTTAGAACAAATTTGATGTGATCAAGTGGAATCAATCACGTAAGTAAGGACCCATTTTCAGAAGTCGTGAGACGTACTGGGCATTAGCGCTGACCCTATATTTGTAGACATATCGGCACTCAAGGGTGATTTGGTCAACATCACGCCGGCACCATTTACTTCCCAAGAGACAAGACTCTACTGTTGCTACATGGCAACAGTCAAATATCACACTATACTTGTATAATCACATGTTGCTACACGGCCAAAGACAAATATCACACTATACTTTTATAACCACATGTTGCTACATAGTCATAGTCAAATGTCACACTATACTTGTATAACCACATGTTGCTACATGGCCACAGTCAAATATCACACTATACTTGTATAACCACATGTTGCTATATAGTCATAGTCAAATATCACACTATACCTGTATAACCACATGTTGCTACATGGCCACATTCATATATCACACTATACTTGTATAACCCGATACTGCTACATGGACACAGTCAAATATCACACTATAATTGTATAACCACATACTGATACATGGCTACAGTCAAATATCGCACTATACTTGTATAACCACATGTTGCTACATGGTCACAGTCAAATATCACACTATACTTGTACAAACACATGTTGCTACATGGTCACAGACAAATATCACTCTATACTTGTATAACCACATGTTGCTACATGGACACAGTCAAATATCACACTATACTTGTATAACCGCATGCTGCTGCATGGCCAGTCAAATATCACACTATACTTGTACAACCACATGTTGCTACATGGTCACAGTCAAATATCACACTATACTTGTATAACCACATGTTGCTACATGGTCACAGTCAAATATCACACTATACTTGTATAACCACATGTTGCTACATGTTCACAGACAAATATCACACTATACTTGTATAACCACATACTACTACATGGGCACAGTCAAATATCACACTATACTTGTATAACGAAATACTGCTACATGGTCACAGTCAAATATCACACCATACTTGAATAACCACATGTTGCTACATGGACACAGTCAAATATCACACTATACTTGTATAACCACATGATGCTACATGGGCACAGTCAAATATCACACTATACTTGTATAACCACATGTTGCTACATGGCCACAGTCAAATATCACACTATACTTGTATAACAACATGTTGCTACATGGTCACAGTCAAATATCACACTATACTTGTATAACCACATGTTGCTACATGGCCACAGACAAATATCACACTATACTTGTATAACCACATGCTGCTACATGGCCACAGACAAATATCACACTATACTTGTACAACCACATGTTGCTACATGGGTACAGTCAAATATAACTCTATACTTGTATAACCACATCCTGCTACATGGTCACAGTCAAATATCACACTATACTTGTATAACCACATGCTGCTACATGGCCACAGACAAATATCACACTATACTTGTATAACCACATGTTGCTACATGGGTACAGTCAAATATAACTCTATATTTGTATAACCACATCCTGCTACATGGTCACAGTCAAATATCACACTATACTTGTATAACCACATCCTGCTACATGGTCACAGTCAAATATCACACTATACTTGTATAACCACATGTTGCTACATGGACACAGTCCAAATATCACACTATACTTGTATAACCACATGCTGCTACATGGCCACATTCAAATTTCACACTATACTTGTATAACCACATGTTGCTACATGGACACAGTCAAATATCACACTATACTTGTATAACCACATGTTGCTACATGGCCACAGACAAATATCACACTATACTTGTATAACCACATGCTGCTACATGGCCACATTCAAAATTCACACTATACTTGTATAACCACATGTTGCTATATGGCCACAGTCAAATTTCACACTATACTTGCATAACCACATGTTGCTACATGGACACAGTCCAAATATCACACTATACTTGTATAACCACATGCTGCTACATGGCCACATTCAAATTTCACACTATACTTGTATAACCACATGTTGCTATATGGCCACAGTCAAATTTCACACTATACTTGCATAACCACATGTTGCTACATGGACACAGTCCAAATATCACACTATACTTGTATAACCACATGCTGCTACATGGCCACAGTCAAATTTCACACTATACTTGTATAACCACATGTTGCTATATGGCCACAGACAAATATCACACTATTCTTGTATAACCACATCCTGCTACACGGTCACAGTCAAATTTCACACTATACTTGTATAACCACATGTTGCTATATGGCCACAGACAAATATCACACTATACTTGTATAACCACATGCTGCTACATGGCCACAGTCAAATATCACACTATACTTGTATAACCACATACTACTACATGGGCACAGTCAAATATCACACTATACTTGTACAACCACATGTTGCTACATGGTCACAGACAAATATCACACTATACTTGTATAACTACATTTTGCTACATTGTCACAGTCAAATATCACACTATACTTGTACAACCACATGTTGCTACATGGTCACATACAAATATCACACTATACTTGTATAACTACATGTTGCTACATTGTCACAGTCAAATATCACACTATACTTGTATAATCACATCCTGCTACATGGTCACAGTCAAATTTCACACTATACTTGTATAACCACATCCTCCTACATGGTCACAGTCAAATTTCACACTATACTTGTATAACCACATGCTGCCACATGGGCACAGTCAAATATCACACTATACTTGTATAACCACATGTTGCTATATGGCCACAGACAAATATCACATTTTACTTGTATAACCACATGTTGCTATATGGCCACAGACAAATATCACACTGTACTTGTATAACCACATGTTGCTACATGGCCACAGTCAAATACCACACTATATTTGTATAACCACATGCTGCTATATGGGCACAGTCAAATATCACACTATACTTGTATAACCACATGTTGCTACATGGCCACAGACAAATATCACACTATACTTGTATAACCACATGTTGCTACATGGCCACAGACAAATATCACACTATACTTGTATAACCACATGTTGCTACATGGCCACAGACAAATATCACACTATACTTGTATAACCACATGTTGCTACATGGCCACAGACAAATATCACACTATACTTGTATAACCACATACTACTACATGGCCACAGACAAATATCACACTATACTTGTATAACCACATACTACTACATGGCCACAGACAAATATCACACTATACTTGTATAACCACATACTACTACATGGGCACAGTCAAATATCACACTATACTTGTATAACCACATGTTGCTACATGGCCACAGACAAATATCACACTATACTTGTATAACCACATGTTGCTACATGGCCACAGACAAATATCACACTATACTTGTATAACCACATGTTGCTACATGGCCACAGACAAATATCACACTATACTTGTATAACCACATACTACTACATGGGCACAGACAAATATCACTCTATACTTGTATAACCACATACTACTACATGGGCACAGTCAAATATCACACTATACTTGTACAACCACATGTTGCTACATGGGCACAGTCAAATATCACACTATACTTGTATAACCACGTGCTGACATTCGCGTGTGAGGTCAAAAACTTATTGTGTCTGAGACGAGAATCAGCTCGATACAACGTCACATGTGATGAATTTAAATTATGTCAATTTCAACGCAAATGAAATTCAAAAAGAAGTAAAATCACATGTATTAACTGGCATGTATAGAAGGATAGGAAGGAAGTAGACGAGAGGATATACTAGACTGTATTGAATAACTGAAACAGTAGCTATACCGGGATTGAAATCTAGCTCCCTCAACGATGAGAATGATACCAGGAAGTTTCAAATGAAAACCTTAAAGAATTTTTTTTTTTGGGGTGGGGGGGGGGGATATATTCTAAACCAGTAAAGAAGAAATGAAAGTCCCCCAGCTCTGATAAAGTTCTGAGAAAAACAATTCTCTTGGTCGCGCGTGGAACCAGTCATGCACCACCTGCTGTACCTCTTCATCTGACGGAAACAGTCTTTCCTCCCAACGACTCTTTGAGTTATCCAAACAGGTGGAAATCACTTGGAGCTAGGTCTGGCTGACTATGCGGGATGCGGTACACACTGACAGTGGAGTTCACCTATATGGGGAGAAAACGGATAACACAACGCTTCATCCTCTCTGGTGAATGTTAAAAGTGAGGTGGCTATCTTTAAACTGTCACCGTGCTCATATGCACCGTGATGTCACGTGCATAACACTCTTGACATCCTTAACAACAATATCAAAATATGACAGGTTACAAGACAATGACATGGTTATTTTAATTTCTAACACATTTTAAAGGTTTTCATTGAAACCCTCTCGTATATTCTACTAAAGTAACTACTTCAGAATAGGCACTCAACCACGCCTGCTGGCAAACATAGGTCTCATCCAGTTAGTGAGGCGTTAGCTAAGCTTCAGAAAGAACATTGCAGCAGAATAATGCGCACTATTGACCCTGATGTAAACACTGGGCGCCAAAACAATGGCCGGGATTGCACACTAAAACAAGCTGAAGTGGCCTACACCAGTGGGGCAACCTTTCTACCTGATTACATTGCAGACAAGTAACACTTGGTGGTTTTCCCTGGAGGCCGGGGGAATCAGACAACACGCATCAGGTATGAAACATTCATTCTAATTCCAAAAGCTGAGGGCAGCGCTAGTGTTTTTATAGAAAGCTACAGTGAACGTTAGTTTGGGATAAATAGTGTCCTTTTACATGACGTCACAATCAACCCCAGCATCTTTTGACTGTGATTTTCTAGGCAATCTTACGATCAGTAGTTTGCCATCTTTTATCAGCGACGTTCATACTATTTGTGGAAATCAATGCTAGGCGGTCTGCTTCCAAATCGTCAGCAGCTGACTTCTAATGCAATGTGCGGGATTATGAAACTGCGTTCATACTTCTAGGCTACATAACTTTGAGATACATGACATGCGTCTCCCCATCTAATTTAGAGTGTCCAAACCAGGAGATATGTATACGTAATGTATACTTCCTTTACTAGAAAAGTGATAGATGTATTCAGAGAACATACAGTTAGGGTTACTGTAGAGCTTTCCTCAACTGTTTAGTAATGATCATTAACTCAGGTTACTGATGTATTAAGCGGTGTTATTATGATCTGGTTAGCAATGGTATATGTCAATGCGAATAAATGATGTGTTCACTTTAGTGTTACAAGCTTCAAGAATTGCCCTATATTAGAAAGCAGCACTTAAACTCCGTGTGCGCTGGGGGATGTCTAGTGGCTTCATTCCACAACTGGTCAGTTGGAGTTTAACGTTGACGTCTCGTTCAGAAAGCAATGGCAAACTACTGAACATTTGAACAATACCTGTGACTGTGTGTTTTGATTGTTTCAGCTTAAGTATTATTCATTTATTCACGACAGATGAGATAAAAGTCGCTTAAACATTGACACGGTCGACTTCATTGCACCGGTTGTGTTGTTGTTTTTTTAAAATCCCATATGGCTCAGCCTCTTTCCGCAGCAAACTGCCGAAAGTGTCACAGAAAGCACGAACTACGTAGCTCCAGCGACAACCCCCAGTAGTCTCCGAAAAAAATTCACCCATGAACCGAAGTACGCTCTCACGTCAGATGATATATTCTCTGCAGTATGCGCCTGGCGTGATGTGGCAGATGATCTCCAGATGGGTGTATCGGACGCGGGACATCTTGCTTTTGATCGAGACGCTTTCCGGTCAGTTATTATGGGAGCGAAGTTCTGCAAGGGACATGCTACTGAATGAATGAGTGAATGAATGAATGAATGAATGAATGAATGAATGAATGAATGAATGAATGAGTATGCACCTGACGATATACGGCGAAATATTCCAGGCAATGAATCGTGCAACGTATTGTTTGTTGCTTCAGTGTGTCAATTCACTAAGACAATACACTGTTTTGAAACTAAAATTGTTTAGGAAATCTACCTGAGGTTGATCGCAACTTTCTGCAAATACCATGCACCATTTTTCGGCGCATTGCAGAGCAAAAGTACAAACTATGGTTTCTAGTTAGTGCTAAATTAAAAACTAATGGTTGCTGGTTGGTTAAGTCGGTGCTAGAAGTCTTGCGTGACATCTAAGGCAATGATATGGTGGAATTTGTGCTAGACGTTGTACCAAGTTATTGATGAAGCTATTGTGACAGAGGTTTTATCTGAAGTAAAACATGATGCTTTGTATATCATGGAAGATTTGTTGTATAATTGCTACATGCCACCTACTATGAAGACATTCATGTGTATTAGGTATGTCATATGAGGCACAATAAATGGAGATGCGTAACTTGTGTATCACACAGGGTCCATGGAGAAAAGACAGGATCACTGGGTATCTGCTGTCCAGCCACACAAGATTGTGCACTAATTGGTGTAGGCTGACGGATATTTTTGTTGGGTCAACCCCAAAGAGATAGAGGATACCGAAGTTCCTCTTTCTCAATGTGATCTTGCCCGTTCTAATTATCGTAACTTTCAATGGTTCAAATGCTTGAGTCCATAACTAGAGTCTCGGAGAACCAAGGAATTCCTTCAGGAAACTAAAGAGAAGTTTCTCTGAATAATAAGTTCGTTTTGGGGGTTCCTGGCCTCTCCTCTCTCAGCTAAGTAATTAATATCTAGGGTGTGTTTATTTAAACAACCTAACAATGACAAGAACAATATCATTCAAGAGAAGAAATGAACTCCTTTTCATAATTTAATACACATAAATTGTGTTATGGATCATTAAATTCATAAAACATAAATCCAATTCACAACAAAGGTCGTATACATATACATCATTATAACTATCTATATCCTTGATGCCTCGACCATTCCGTTCATTAACATCAACTATAGTCCAGTTCCTCAGTTCTAGTGACTATTCATCTTCCCTTGGGGTAGGTTAAGTCTGAATCTGGGTATGCCCTCAGGTTGCTCTATTCCAGAGTTCTTGCATCCCTGTGGCAAATAGTCTCCTGAAATTATGTATCTTTCTTTTCTCTAGAGTGTTGATTTTCCAGGTATTAATAGGATAGTGGCTCTAGGTCTCCACCTCACGGTACAAGAATAAGTTCTCTATGTTACCTGTCCTAAATGTTTAGTGGAACTTCTTGCAGGCAGTTGTTGTTGTTGTTTTTTTGTTTTTGTTTTCGTTTTTTTTTCTTCTAATAATGTTCTGCATCACTCTGTCCAGGTACTTCACCCAAGTAAGGACCTGAAATTCCAGCATCAAACATAAATATGATATCATCAATATGAACATTATAAATGTAAGACTGTAACACTTCCAAGAAAAAAAAAACAAGGAAAATAAATACCGTGAATGTTGATCCTAGGGAAAAATAAACAAGGGTGGAAGAGAGTCTATATGTTCTTGTAATAGTATCAACCCTATGACTGGTCAGTCTCCATCCAATCCTTCATTATGGGGCACTCAAGGTTTAGACTACCAGATAAGCAGTGTCATCTTCATCCATGCCTGTCAATCAGTGTCTCTAGGTTGAGTAATACCTTGATCTAATTAGAATTTGACACTCATGTTTACCATTCCCGGGTGTTCATAATTATTTTCGATAGATATCCTTCCATTTAAAAGAAAAGGTTCTCATACATTAAGGTTTATAAGTCATTCCTAAATACAATGAGTATTTGCTTATAACCAATATACATACATTGTGGTGGTCTCATACATCATCACCCTTCAAAATACATTTGGGAAGGTTGTAGAGAAGATAATCGCTGTCAAGCTGCAAGAGTTTTTGGAAAGGGGGAAGCTTCTTCCAAGAGGCCTGGGGAGCTACAGTCCAAGAAAAGATACCTGGTGGCAGCGCTTGATCTCGAGGATGCGTACAATAGAGTTCGATATGATATTTTGATGACCGCACTGATGGAGAAGGGGGTCAATCCCTGGCTGGTGAACTGGATAGCGGCCGTACTGATGGAGAAGGGAGTCAATCCTTGGTTGGTAAATTGGATAGCGGCCGTCCTACATTCTCGTCGGATTGCTCTCCGTCTGGGAGCATGGACCTCAGAGCCACATATTTTAACCCCGGGACTGCCACAGGGATCCGCAATCTCACCGGTGCTCTTTAACGTGTATACGAGCAAAATTGCAAACTTAGAAGCACCAGGGGTTGGAAGGATACTAACATATGCAGATGATATTCTTGCATATAGGCAGGGGAGAGATAGGGAGCAAACAGCCCAGGAGCTACAGGCAACAGTAGACAATGTGATTAACTGGTGCACTGAAATGAGTGCTGTCATTCACCCGGAAAAGGCAGCTGTTTTGTGGTGCTCTCTGGACAACAGGATTGTGAGAGCCGATGTTCCAAGCCTCACGATAGATGGTGGAAGCGTCAACAGAGAGAACAAACTTAAGTATTTGGGAATCACATTTGACAGGAGCCTGTCCTTCAAGGACCATGTGGAGACGGTTGGGACAAGATCTCAAAAGGGACTCAACGCACTTAAAACTATGGCTGCAATGGACATAGAGCAGAGAATGCTTTTCAGACTATACCAGCACTTGATCCTCTCAGTAATTGATTATGGACTAGGACTGCTCACTGTCTCAAAGAGTCAGCTGGTGAAATTAGAGCGCATACAGAACGAAGCTATGCGGGTCATTCTGGGATGCACCAGAGACACCCCAGTAGTGTGTATGCGGTACATCCTTGGTTTGCCGATTGTTGCTGGTAGGCTCAAGGTGATGCAGGCGAAGGCATACCTCAGAGTAGCTGCTGACACAGATCACCCGTTGCATGAGGCGCTGGATGCAGTTAAGGGCCAGCGACTGATAGGAGGGAAATCATGGATGGCTCAGGCGGAGGATACGATCAGACAGGTGCCCCTTGGAGAACATTAAGCGAGGAGACGAGTGGGTCAGAGTGCCAGCGGAGCAGTCAGACTTGAGCAGAATTATAATCACATTGAGCCGGGAGTGCAGGGAGTGGCCAGCAGGGGCCACGGAAGTGGAAATCCAGCAATTAACTCAGGATAATGCTCGCCCGGGTGATGTGATTATCTACACAGATGGTTCGGTGGTGAGAGGTAGTAGAAGTGCCAGGGGGTTCTTGGCAAAGGCTAATGGTCGACGTTTGGTGCACAACATCTAGCTTACGAATGGAGGTGGAGGCAGTCAGTGCAGCTTTCCGCTGGATGGAGAATACGATACACATACACATCGTGATTGTAACTGACTCAGAAAGCATGCTGAGTAGAGCGAGGACAGGCAAGCTTCGTGCCGAGGACTTGCTTCGCTTCGGAAGACACGGGTGGCAATCATCGTCTGGATCTTTTCTCCGGGGCATGCTGGTGTGCTGGGGAATGAACAGGCAGACAGATTAGCTGGCTCTTCAAAACTTGGTGGAGTATTGATGCGTGAGGAGGCAGACGTGGTTGCGGCCTTGTGGGAGCATGTATACACCACGGAGGAGCAAATGGATCACCATGGTCTGGCAAGAATGCGACAGCGTGGAGTGACGAGGGGATCTGGCCAACGCTCGACGCTCAGAGGAAAGGTGAGGCGCACATATAATCAGATTGCTACTGGTACTATTGGGGTTGGAACTCTTCGCTGGCTTCTGAGGATGGGGACGGAGCGCTTATGGGGATGCCCCGAATGCTGTGATGTCGGTTCTTAAATCAATCAATCAATCAATCAATCATACACTAAGGTTTGTAATTCATTCCTAAATGCAACGAGTGTTGGTTTATAAACACTATAAGTACACTGTGGTATCTTCTCCTGTATAATATTCAGGTGAATTCTTCTTAATCAAAATGCTTCTAAGAAGGGTATTTTCCCTCTTCTTCACCATGTAGGTCATATGCCAATACCTCATAATCATCATTATCATAATAATAACCATATAATCACCATTATAATCATCATATAATCATCATCATCACTACCATAATCTTTGTAATCATCATCTTCATCAACATCACCATAATCATCATTATCACCATCATAATTAGCATCATCATTATACACACTTTAGGACATAAAACTACATGAGTGTAACATGAGTGATATGGAATACAGATGGGTGTCATGATGAGGAGGGCACTAAATTATTGCTTAGTGTTTCATCCACCACAAGTCAGGACACAAAACTATATGATTGTAGCATGAGTTATATGGACTACAGAGTGGTGTCATGCTTAGGAGGGCACTAAATTATTAATTAGTATATGAGTTATCACTAACATGTTCTCCTCACTCACTCCACAATCACCCATCAGAAATCACAACCATACTGGCCTGGATGATAATTAGGCATACTGATGTGACTTACTCATGATAACTTGACATATTTAATATCAATGAAATCACAATGGAATCACCACATGAATCTACAATCAGTCATCATAATTCCTAACTTGCATGGGTGATCATTAGGCATGCTTATTTGACTTACACATGATAAATTCACACATTTAATATCAATGAAATCACAATGGAATCACCACATGAATGCTTCCACCGAATACACAAGATTATGATACACATAAAGAACTATTTAACATACCATGTGCTCGTAGAGTGTTTTTCTTACAAATTACACTAAGTCTTATAAATGTGATTGCACATGTAAAATAGTTCCTTACAACTGAACTAAATCTTATAAATGCTAAGTTAATCACAAACTCCTAAATCACTTTTGATTTAGCTTACCTGCTGACGGAGTGAAATGTACAACCTAGGTTTAATGTTTTTACATTCATAGAATCTACATAACTAGAAGAAAATACTTCCACAAAGGTTTTACCTCATGCAGTTTATCTATGAACTCCGACATCTGAATAACGTGTTTTAGTCTCTCTGGAATTAAGTTCTTAGGGACTACCACGTTGTTACAACACGCACTTACCAACTTTTAGGAAAGGATCACGACTATCGTAATATATATTATAATGTTCTTACCTTCACCAAATTTGAGTGCCTTCTTCACGCTTATAACATCAGCAGATTTCGGGTTCTTAAACTTGGTTTCGTTTTCCCAAGTTCGCAGGCTGCACATTTATAGGCTGGTGCTTCGTCTCTTCTCCTATTATAATTTTATAATTATGGACAAGTTTGCATAGGCTACCATGCCGGCAAGCTCAGTGGCCCTTCTTCTGTTACGTTGGTTCGTGAAGGCTCTTAGGTCTTTGTCTCAGTACACTGACGTCATGACCAATGGCGAAGCTCCTTTCATACTATCTTAGGAATATTGCCACCATGTTAAGGAATCTGCGCTATTTCCACTTTGGAGATGTAAATGTATCCTTTTCTTAACTCTAGCGCTAATCGTTTCTTTCCTACACTTTTAACTTTCAGTATGTTGGTGATTGTTGGCGCTTGTTGTAAACTGGAGGAGTAGTGCGGGGAATTTAAAAACAACGCTGTGATGATTGACAAGAAATATATTACATAGGTCAAAGGCAACACTAATGGACATTAGGTTGTAATCAGAATATGAGATGTGGCAGGCTGTATTGTGTTATTATAGAGGTGTTGATGTGCATCAGCCTTATCTAGTGCATAGGCATTTCAGGAGTTTGTCCCAGGCCACATCGGAATTTACCTAAGTTGAGGTCCTTAGAATGAGGGGAGGATGAGGTAAATTCACCCTACCGATCCACAAGTGTTATAAGAGTTATACTACTTGAAACACTGGTGTGTGTGTGTGTGTGTGTGTGTGTGTGTGTGTGTGTGTGTGTGTTTATGTTGTATTTAGTAATTAAATGTGTTTATAAATGGGCAAATCTAATCCAATCTTTCACCACTGGGGGTGGGGGAGGGGTAAGCATCTGTATATGATAGTTAAATTGAATTGGGGACTTGTTGTAGGTAAATATTGTGCCACGTTAATCGTCAGGACAGGCTGAGAATATGGCAGTAGAAGATAATAAGAGCGGTCAACTCAAATAGCAGCTAGTATAATTGTATGGTTTCAGTGGCACAGCTGGAGAAGAGGGTAAAGAGGGTGATTTCATAATAAAATAATAATAGTTAGATTTACGAATTCAAGATGCTATGGTTATAGAGAATAGATATGGGTATCTATTTTCATGTATGCATTATGATTCATGTACATATTATGATTTTGTAACAAAGATAGTCAGATGTTGCTGTTATATTGCTGGAGTGGATAATAATTGTAGTGTCGAAACATACTAGCTAGCTTATGTGTCATACGCTTACTGCTGTAGACTTCCTTTATTGAGTGGAGAGACAAGTAATTATAGGTATTCACCACTCAGTTGTTGTACTTGGTGTACCTGACAGACGATGTCCAAATAGAGGACAGAGGTCCGGTTATTTGCTAGAAATTACTCATCATTGTTAGAGTCTGATTCAAGACTGTAGTTGTCTTTAATGCTTTTTAAACATTTTTAAATATATTGCATTTCAATATTTGTGTTATCCACAACACAGAATGTTATAGAAAACCTAATCACCTCAACCCAATTGCATAGTAAAAATCACAACTTATATCTTTGCATAGTAGAAACAAAGATAATTCATACAGATAAACTAATATGGAGAAAGAAATACATATTAAGGATATGTGGAATATTTCGAATATCTTGGGTCATTGATTATCAACAATTGTGACACAATGAAAGAAGTTAAAAAGACGAATATCTAATGCTCTTCAAAGACTAAAACAACTGAATAAATTGTGGGAATGGAAAGATAGAACTAAAACAAGTAGATGTTTAAAAGTATGTATCTTTCCCTTTGCAACACATGCTTGTGAGACCTGGACACTTACTTTACCAGCTGACAGCGCAAAAATGCCTTAGAATATAAATGTTATAGACGAGTTCTAAGAATATTTTGGATAAAGAAAAGAACTAATGCAAACATACTTCAAGAATATTGAAGAAGGTTGGCTATTAAAGACGATAAAGCAAAAAACATTGAAATAATTTGGTCACTTGAAAGGTCACGCAATTTTGGGGACTACAATAATGCAGGCGTATATGCTCGGGAAGAGAGGAAGAGGAAGGCCAAAGAGAAGATGGGTGCAGGATGTGACGGATGATCTCCAGATGGGTGTATCAGATATCGTTGTTCTTTCTTCTCAGGTTGTGTCTCACAGTGGTGGCTACTGTGCGATATAACAGCCGAATAAACATTATTGTGACAAACAACCCAGGGTATCATTGATTTCAATAGTAGTAAATCGGCGTTTGCTAGTGTTGGCTTGGAGAAAAGTGTTGATTATCGTTCCACGCGCTACCAATGGGGTTGATGTTTGACGGTGTTGACGTTTGTCTATCATCACAACAACCATTTGCGCTGACCCTAGTTTCACAGTAACAACGTGCTCAAAAACTTATTATTCGTGAAGAATACAGACATAGTACACTGTAATTCCGGTGACACTGGTGTCAAACCATTACTCGACTAGTACAACCAGGGAAGATTGATACACAACCAACAGACCCTCATCTGTGTGTCACAAGATCGGTTGTCACTAAGAAATTATACACTGAAGAAACAGAGGGTAGCCAGGAACACGATCGACAGATATATGCACCCCATTGGTCTACTCGTTAAACGCACTAACTCCGGCAAATGTGTGACTATAACATTCGACAGTACAAGTCACTATGAAACATCTAAAACCCGTACATTTAACTATTACAAGATGCAACGCAGTGAAACCAGACAAGACTGGAATGGAGCGCATGATGTGGAAGGCCTGTTTACAACACCTCCGCTAAAGATCCATCTATATCACACAAAGAATAGGCTTTTGGCGCAAGGAACTGTTGACAATGTTAATTCTTGGTTATAAATAGACATTATCGAACTTGAAAAACTCGATACAGACATTCACGAGTAGACATACACATAAACACCATTTCGTAATCTCTGCCTTCCCTTTGTTTCATTTGCCTCAATATTTCTAGTTGTCATCAAGTTCTCTATTTTATTTCTTCACATAACGTTTACGTTTAATTTGTCTAAACAGTGTGTGACTTGCTCATTAGTTTTTCTGTCAGCCCGTGACATTCTTTTTTATTTTCCCTGGAAACCACATTTCCACTGCCATTAGATGTTTTTCAGCTTGTTTGCTTTTTTGTTCTTTTTTATTTGCTTTTCATATCGCACAACGTACAGGCTCTATGGAGCACTTTGTCATTTTATTGGCCAATATAATTTCCTCCTAGCACAAGGCTACCTTCGCTATAGCGATTCTTGTTCAAATCTCTTCAAGGCACCTTCCATCAGATGTTGTGACTGTACCAAGATTCATTTACTCGAATATTACATTCTGATATTTCTTTCTTCCTAATGACAACTATAACCTCTGTCTTCTTAAGTTTAATTCTAATCCAATTTGTTTACTGTGCACAATAACCGCATCTACTAATTGTTGCAGAACCAACCATTAAGTGTACATATTACGCATAGTAATATAATTAATTTATTGGTACAAAGAATGTGCATAGAGGAAACAAACAGTGCCATAAATAAATATGGCAGGGTTGTTATAGGCAATGTTAAAAATAGCTTGTCAGTATATAAGCAATGTGAAGGAGCCTTTTACATGAAGTGTGACGAACTGGACATCTGAATTTAATGTCCAGGCTATGCAGTGTGGCGAACTGGGCATCTGGTTATAATGTCTAGGCCATGCAGTGTGGAGAACTGAGAATCTGGCTTTCGTGTCCAGAACTGGACATCTGAATCTAATGCCCAGGCTATGCAGTGTGGCGAACTGGGCATCTGGTTATAATGTCCAGGCCATGCAGGTGTGTGTGTGTGTGTGTGTGTGTGTGTGTGTGTGTGTGTGTGTGCAAATGGATTGATTGGCAGCCCAGATGGGTGGGAGTTGGGGTTTATATTGAAGTTAAACAAAGAAGACACGCTACTGTACACACACTTGCAAAATCGTCCCACACCTGTGCCATATGCCTGCTCCCTGGCCAACCTTTATCAGGGGAGGGGAGCAGTGCCTTAGAAGTAGGCACATTTTACAGGTGTGGGACAATCACACCGACAACGACATGTCTCGATAATGGTAGGCCACCAGCAGAGAGTGTTAGGAAGATAACAGATCCAAATATTCCGGGAAGGGGGACTGTTTCTGACGACCCGAAGCCTCCTGTTAGGCCTGCCCCGCGGAGGTGTTCTTATCACTGAACCCGATGAACTGTTAGGTATTATACGCGAGGTCCACATGTGGATAGGTCCGGTGGACTGTGGAAATAAGTGAAGCACCAGCAGGACATGGCGTGCTAGATTAGGGAATAGATAAGTGCGTAATAGGCTGGCCAGAGAACATTTTATGTATGCATTCTCCTCAACGTTGTCTCGGGGGATGCTGGACAAACACACACTGACATTCCTCCAGTGCTGTAACGTCGATGTATGGTGCAAAGTCTAACACACGAACACACACACACACACACACACACACACACACACACACGGCTCCAGCACGTCCGTGTCTTGTCTTACCTGGTAGCTGCTCGGCCTATCTCATGTACATCATCATCATCCTCATTTTATATAATACACCATCTTGTTATCATAGTTAGATACCAGAGTTGTTTAATGCATTCAGGACGAGGTTGGTAAAGAGTGCCATTCCTTGGTTGATAGCGAGAGAGATAGTGATCCGGAGGCTGGAGGGGTTGTGTAGATGAAGGTCACCTATGTCCCAGTCTGAAGACATCCCGTTATTAAGGTTTTGTAGCAGGTCCCCCCCCCCCACCTCAGGGAGTGTTACGACAATTATATAATTCTCTTATATACGCATTCCACCTCTTCATTATAACACCTTATATATATATGGGTAGGAACCTGTCCTACAACTAGGCAGGTCCACTAGCTGGAGTATTGTGGATTGTTCCTTAGATATAGAGATTAACAGTAGATATATTGAAGAAGCCACCCTTTACCAACACACGGGATGGCCATTAACAGGAGAGAGTTAGTTGGTGGGGCAGCTATCTCTAAAGAAAGGAGAAAACCTCAATACTCTATGACATGGCCATCAGCGGGTAAGAGGCGCCATATGTAATCTATGTATTTCCCCTCTGATCCCTTGCGAGGTCTATTTTTAGACAACATCTTTAGGAGTCAAACCGGAGGAACACAAAGGGAAGCCACGGTTGTAATTACTTCTTGTGAAACATGCTTTTCTACAAACTGGATCTTCTTACAATAGTTAGAGAGGATTCAAATGGAATAACCGCTTTTGGTAGAGATCATCAATCGCTACCGAGGCACCAGTCGGAGATAGCATTACTCAAAACAAAGAGATTATTGAAAGGTTCATTGTTACTGAACAAATATAATGCCATGGATATCATACAGACTATAGACGAACAAGAGCATATTTTGCGGACATGAATACAACAGACATCAACAACATCGTTCTAGCAAGAAATGATCATCATATGGCAGGTCCTTGCAGAATGTTGCTCTCATCACGGCCTGCAGACATCTCTCGATCTCGTGCCAGTTACCTAGCTCCATGCACATTCATGGCCCAGGTGTCTGCAATGTCCTGTGTCCTGTTCGAACCCTACCACTTCTTCCGGGAACCATACCTTCCCAGCTATCCCAGCCAATATGGCGTTTACTATGGCCAACGTACTCCACATTCCCCAGACATGATGCTGCTTATGGGCCAGTTTCTTTGATGTTCAGATTGTATAGAAGCTCTCAGTCTTGTTCTTTTCCGACTAGTAATTGTTCCTCCTATACATAGCATTGCACCAAACAAACACCAAATTGATGACCCATGACATTCTGTTCATGATGCAAATGACATTAATTTGGCGCTAGTGTACAACAACAACAACAACAACAACAACAACAACAACAACAACAAAACTTTATTTTGAAAGGGTTAAGAATTGGGCACGCAGGCCCGTCTAACATTCTGCCCTTTTATCACTCTCTTTCATACATTATACCATTCACACATCATTCAAGGCTAACTGAAAACAGCAACAATATAAAATATATGCATTATAAAGGCATGTGGAAAAATTAAAAATCAATACTACACGACTCAGTAATAGTAATAACTGGTGTGGCATTTATTAGCTACGTGGAATATACTGGCCTACCAAAAGGGGACTGGCTGTTATACTAGGGTTTTATTATATTATTACTTCTATTATTAAGGGGGAAGGTAATCCGTACTGATATAGTGTTCAAATAATTTGCGATTATATGTATAGGGATTGATGATGTCTTTTATTTCATGTGGAAGATTGTTCCACAGCTGAGCTGCAGAGTACGTTAAGCTTGCTTTGTATAAGTCTATCCTAGGCTTCGGAAGGTGTAATAAATTTAATCGTTTACTGTGTCTAGCATTATATTCAAACAATGGCCAAAGATAGTTTGGAGCATTCCGATGTAGGATTTTGTGAATTAGTTTGGCCTTATTGAAAAGCAGACGTTTGCGGAGTGGTAGTAACTGAAGGCGTTTATGCAGGCTAGGATTTTCAGTTAAATGTTTGCTATAAATTAATCTCATGGCCCGTTTCTGGAGTGAGTAAAGTCGCTTGGTGCTTGAATTGGAACAACCGTCCCAGATTGTAGAGCAGTAGTCAAAATGTGTCTGTATGTGTGACGTATAGAATATTTTCCTTGTGTCCTCATCAAGGAAATTTTTAAGTTTGGAGAGTTGGTAGACTTTTTTCGCTGTTTGTTTAGTGAGCGCTTGAACGTGAGGATTAAAGGTTAGGTTTCTATCAATGATGAGACCTAATGTTTTGTGCTCAGTTACACTTTCTACTGGCATGTTATCGATGTGAAGTTGAAGTGATCTGTGTGAATTTAGAGTCTGAAGTCTTTGTCTTGTTGTTAATAATTCAAGTAGCACATAAGATGGACGATGTATCACAGAGGCAAAGAATAGAATGGGATAAGCAAAATCTTCATTTTATAAATGAAGAACATCTTAATCAATAAATAAATCCCTGTCACTGGAGATTAGAAAGAGAATATGCGCAAGCTGCTTAGAACCAATCTGAACAATGACTGAATTGTGGACAATTACCAGTAAACACGCAAAAACATCCCTCGAGGCTATCCAGATGTGGTTGTGGAAACAGATGTTGAACATACCTGGCACAGCCAAAGTGATAATTGTGCATGTTGTGAACGAGAATAGCGCAGAAAAACAACCCATCACAAACACCAGGACGAGGCAGTCGTCAAATGTGGCTACATCATGAGAAGAGAAACACTGGAACATGTTGCGACAACTGGAAACATTTCGTAAAGTTAGAGGAAGACAACGAGTAACTTTTTCGTCATAACGTTATGAATATGCTCCTGTTCTGTATTTTTAAGCTGTGCCTCGATTTGGAAAAGAACTGAGATTGTTAGTGTACTTAGTATTGACGAAACTGTGCAGCTGTGCAAAAATGTAGTACTAAACATTGAAAACATTACGCCAGAAGAAGTAACAGATTGGTTGGAATGTGACAAAATGGATGGAGGTTTTGAAATTTTGAACGATTGTGAAATTGTTTCTAGTGTAACTAACATTGACGAAGAAGAAATTGATGACGATGAAGGATCAGTTCTTAACTAAACACCTACAACTAGCTACTCAGAAGCAGCAACAATGTTAAAAAAGTGCATCGACTGGTTTGAAATGCAAGAGAAGGCAAATGAAACAGATCCTACTTCTGAGTAACATACGGAACATTGCCGTGCAGAAAGCTCGAGTCTCAAAGACACAGAAGGAAATGACAGATTATTTTAACTGAATGTAGGCATATTATATAGTATACCATGGACAGACAGAAAAACCAATGTACAAGTCCTTCAACAACCAAATGAAGATCGTAAACTGATTGAGACATTAGATGTAGACAGTCAAATATTTTTGGGCATGTTATGAGAAGAAATGAATTGGAGAACTTGGTGACGACTGGCAAGATCGAAGGGAAGAGACCAAGGGGAAGACTTAGAAGTAAATACCTGGATGGCTTGGCCACGTGGCATGGTCGAGATAGGAACACGGAGCTGATCCACGACTCTGGTGATCGAGTGACATGGCAGTAGATGACCGCCCACGCTTATCGGCATGGCATATGATGGATGGATGGAGCTTTATATTATTATTATTATTATTATTATTATTATTATTATTATTATTATTATTATTATTATTATGTACATTACTACTCTTATATTGAAGTTTATATTGATCATTTTGTAAAATTAAATACAATATGTATGTATTATTCTCTTTTAAAGGATTTTATTTTCATTTTCATCCCAAGCCTGCAATGAGATCACGTTACTGTACACATATATGAAGAGAGTTCTGTTATCCGTCTATTCGGTTATCCGTCAAAATATCCGTGTGTGTGTATGTGTGTCGGCCATGCCACTATATATGTGTGTGGGTATGCGCATGTGTGTGTAAAAGGGGACCGGGAGAGGGGGAGGGGTGGATACATGGGTGTGCTGGTGCGCTGCTTGTATATCTACATGGATGTATGTTTGTTCTTTGAGTCATGCCAGTTTGGCCTGTCTGCCTGTCTGCCTGTCTGCTCATGTTTCTGTTTATCTAGCTCGCTTAGCGTGCAAGTCGTGTTGGTTGCTCTTTACTTATGGGAACAGATCAATTTTGAGATAAATTATAACAGCCCACTAGATTACACTGAAGCTTATTTTCATCTGTCAGCGTGTGCGTTTGTGTGTGCGTGTATGTCCGTCTGTGTGTGTGTGTGTGTGTGTGTGTGTGTGTGTGACATCTATGACCTGTATATCTGTATGGCTGTCAGAATGAGTAGGTGTGTTTGTGTGTGTCATTTATGCCATGTATATCGGCATATCAGAGTGAGTATGCGTTTGTGTGTGTGTGTGTGTGGGTGTGGGTGTGTGTGTGTGTGTGTGTGTGTGTGTGTCGCACTTATGACCTGTATATCTGCATGGACGTGAGAGTGATTATGTGTGCGTTTGTGTGTCACTTCTTTTCCCTGTATATCGGCATGTCAGAGTGTGTTTGTGTGTGTGTGTGTGTGTGTGTGTGTGTGTGTGTGTGTGTCGCCTCTATTTTCTGTATGCCTGCATGGATGTGAGAGTGAGTATGTGCATGTGTGTGTGTGTGGGGGGGGGGGTGTCATCTCTAAGCCTTATATATCTGCATGGATGTGAGAGTGTGTATGTGTGTGTTTATGTGTGTCACCTCTATCCCCTGTATATATGCATGGATGTCAGAATGAGTATGTGTGTGTGTGTGTGTGTGTGTGTGTGTGTGTGTGTGTGTGTGTGTTGTGTGATCTCTATGCCCTGTATATCTGCATGGATGTCAGAGTGAGTAGAAACTGCCGGGAGATGTCCTCTGGGTTGTGGTGCAGGTATGCTTGAAGTCTCCACGGACAATCGATACCTATTCACGCAGTTCATTCTAAGGAAATCGATGCAAGACCAAGCAATCTTGTATACATGTGGCACATTTAGAATCTATATGTAGAATGATCACTGTGCCAAAGCTTTTACATCTGAGTGATGTCTGTAGTTATGTACTCGTATTTTTACACTGATACACATCTCACCTACACAACATTTGGTAATATGAAATGATTGAGATACTTCATGTGAACTTATTTGTTTCCACATGTGAATGTATGTCAACACTTACAACACGTGAATTTACTTGTCTCCACACGTGAATGTATGTCAACACTTACAACACGTGAATTTACTTGTCTCCACACGTGAATGTACGTCAACACTCACAACATGTAAACTTACTTGTTTCCACATGTGAATGTACGTCAACACTTACAACATTTGAATGTACGTTAACACTTACAACTTGTGAACTTTGTTTTCACGTGTGAATGTACGTCAACACTTACAACATGTGAATGTACGTCAACACTTACAACATGTGAATGTACGTCAACACTTACAACACGTAAACTTTGTTTTCACATGTGAATGTACGTCAACACTTACAACATGTGAATGTACGTCAACACTTACAACATGTGAACTTTGTTTTCACGTGTGAATGTACGTCAACACTTACAACATGTGAATGTACGTCAACACTTACAACATGTGAACTTTGTTTTCACGTGTGAATGTACGTCAACACTTACAACATGTGAATGTACGTCAACACTTACAACATGTGAACTTTGTTTTCACGTGTGAATGTACGTCAACACTTACAACATGTGAATGTACGTCAACACTTACAACATGTGAACTTTGTTTTCACGTGTAAATGTACGTCAACACTTACAACATGTGAATGTACGTCAACACTTACAACATGTGAACTTTGTTTTCACGTGTGAATGTACGTCAACACTTACAACATGTGAACTTACTTGTCTCCACATGTGAATGTACGTCAACACTTACAACATGTGAATGTACGTCAACACTTACAACATGTGAACTTTGTTTTCACGTGTGAATGTACGTCAACACTTACAACATGTGAATGTACGTCAACACTTACAACATGTGAACTTTGTTTTCACGTGTGAATGTACGTCAACACTTACAACATGTGAACTTACTTGTCTCCACATGTGAATGTACATCAACACTTACAACATGTGAACTTACTTGTTGCCACATGTGAATGTACGTCGACACTTACAACATGTATATCACTGTACACTGCCAACAATCTGCTAGGGACAAGAGCTATTCTGAACTGGTACTTAACTTGTATGTTTATATGTTAACGACTGTTCACATATTTCTAAAAACAAGATTTTAAATATTTCTGACAGATAAAAGCAATGAATTCTTCCACATGTGAAGTAATGGGCACGACGTTTCATAAGCCAGGGATGAGCAAGACGGATTGCTATAATATGAATAAATTAGGTGCCTTTATTCTGATTTACTGGGAAAACAGATCACAGATTGCATAGTTAATGTGTCGCGCAGTGTGTTGTCTCGGTTTTTCGGTGAAAACATGGACTATTAAATGTGCTATAAACCATTGCCAATTGTTTCCTGATGGGTTCATATTCATAGAAATCACACCATTGAAAGATAAATTTAGGTCATCAATAAAGTAATATTAGGAACCCCATATATGTTCAACATCTAGGCATAAATGATAACGGGAAGTGTTACAAGCAGAATGGTAGGTAAGACACGTTGGCGCAGTCATAGTTGGTGAAAATCCTATTTCAGAATCAGATATGCAAATGACACGGCCCTCAACTCAAACAGTGCAAATGGACGTATCATTCAGTGCTTGTCCTGTCCATAACAGTGGTTTGAAAATCCACTTTATCATACGTGATATATGCTGCCCCTGTTACTGACAAGTGTAGATTATCTCTCACGTCTTGAATACATCTGCCAGTCCTCCTCCTCTTCTTCGTTCCCCTGTTACGTCTTTCTCGATAATTATCTTTCCCAGACAATTTTTACCTGTTGAAAATATTTTATCTGCCTTCCATAAAACTTCTGTGACTGTGATAGTGTTAAGAAATCCGTAGGGAAGCTAGTGTGTCTTTGCTTTCCTTCTTAGCAGTGACCATACTGATCTGTGGCCGTAGCCATTCAAAGTCTGGTAGATGTTAGAGAAGTTGTGACTAAGAGAGTAGTATACATTTTCTGGTTATATTGTACTCGTATTGTAAAAACTGAACCAAATTTCGATTGAGTAAATATTAGAATCATTGATTATAAGAAAGAGAGTGCTTAAATGTTATATAGAAACATGTTTTGCTGTATGGCAGTGTATCTTGGAATGTAAGTGAACAAATTAGGAAGAATTTGGAAGCAACAGAGAAATGGTTCTTAAGATGAATATTGCTAATTCCTTGGACTGCCAGAGTAACTAACAACGACTGCCTGAAAGAGGCTAATGAAACTAGAACATTATATTCAACAATAAGAATGAAACAAGAGAAGTTTGGCATTCGAGAACATCATGACGACTGAAAAGATCACGGGGTAGAGAGACAAGGGCAGACCAATAGAAATGATGCTGGATGGACTAGGACGGTAGCATGGAGGAATATCATCTGCAGAGTTGATCCAGAACACCAAAGACCAAGATCTGTGGAGGGGTGTGAACGCCTACGCCAGCTGGCAAGGCACTTGATGATGATGATGATGATGATGATGATGATGATGATGATGATGATGATGATGATGATGATGACATATTAGAATTGTCATGAATCGAGCAGGGTATTTTAACGCGACATTTGACATGACTAGCAAATGTTGACATGATGCCGTGTATATACATTGCGGTGGATAGCCCAGGCAATAGCAGCATTTCATGAATGAATCACATTCTCTGCAATTGATCTTTGTCAGTCCAGATGAGAACAAGAGTTCTTCAGAACTATATTTAGTTAATCCTGATGTACGGAAGTGAATGATGGACAATTAGCAGACAAGTGAGGTATTATGTGGAAGTTGTGTAAATGTGGTGTATAGAAGAATTTTGAGAACACCCTGGACAGATAAAAAGAGTAGTAAAGATATCTTGAAAGAAGTTAATACACAAAGAGAACTGGTTGCTCGAATCAGAAGAAGACAGTCCATATTCTTTGGCATGTCGGGAGAATGGGAAAGCTGAAGTATAATAGATAAGAGAAGTAACGGCTTCAGCAGGATATAACTGTAGGAAATGAAAATAGTTAGATACGTGTAACCCTTGCGGAAAAGTGAGACATAATAAACACAGACAGAGTGTGCATACTTTACAACGACCTCCACTAGTACAAACGTATTGCGGCAAATGGAAGGTTGGACGGGAGGGGTGGGGCAGGGGGGAAACCAAAAGGGATTATGCTGGACAATTTGACATAATGGCATGGATGAACATCATTATCAGTAATGACTGGCAGTACACCTGACACGAGTCTGTAGACAAAAATGACCACAAATTCCATACGGCTTGGACTATAAGAAGACTACGTTATCGTGTGACCCTTGCTTGGAATATTTGACCAATTCCATATCATTAAGGCAAACTAAAATATGTGACTGCATTTATGCCTTGAAGTGGTTCTTTGTAGGGTGTATGTTTTTATATCAAGACTGGTGATAAAAGATATCTCGGGGTCGACTTCTACTACGGTACAAAGATGTGTGCAAGTAATTAGTCATTAGTCATTAGTCATTAGTCGCGGTTCTAAAATCACAGCAAAGGGTCGTCCCCATTAGGCATTATGCTCCGTTACCGTGCCAGTGAATGTCACATAAAATGTTTCTCACTACCCCATGTGAAAAGTGGAAAAGACAGGAGTCTCAAAAAACAACTGCTCGCTCAGGTACACTGTGCAAAATACCACCGCCAGAATGTCACCACAAAACTCCTCTACGAACAAAACAGTTCACCCCTGATCGAATTGGCAGTCACTTTCCTAACCAGATGCTCACCCACAAAGTCTCGACGTTTCTAAATATTGCCGTTCCGTTTCTAGATGTTTTCTAGCCACCACGCCATTTTCCCTCCGAAATGTAGATCACGCAACAAAACAACCCCGAAGAGATGCAAAGAAACACATCACTATACATAATGCCGTCGCCAGAATGCCAACACAAAAGTCCTCCTCGAAAACACAGTTCATCATCGATGGAAATGACAGTCACTAGCAAAACCAACAGCCACACATTTCTGCATAAGGCAAGAAAACCGCTCACCTTTGCGACACACCAGCCGCCATATATTCAGATATTTCTGGATTTTTGTTGTTCCGTTTCTAGATGTTATCTAACCAGCTACGCCATTTTAAGCATGCAGATCACACCACAACACCTCGGACAGATGTAAAAAAAAAAACATTTCACTGTACATAATGCCGTCACCAGAATTCCACAAACAAAAGTCCTCCACGAAAGTACAGTTCTTCGTCAAAAGAAGCGGCAGTCAATCAAAAGACCAGCCGCCACACATTTCTGTAAAAGGCACAAAAACCGGTCAGTTCTGGGACATAGCCATCCACCATTGCTCTGAACATGCAGATCACGCTCCACAACTTCGGGCAGATTTAAAAGCATTTCACACGAAAGTCACAGCCCACAGTGTCGCGCCACGCACCCAACTCAGTAGCAGGGCGACGGAACCGTAAACTGCCAGTCCAACATGAGGAAAATGCGAGTGCAACGGTAGCCACGAGCATAACCACCCAGAAGCCTTAACCGTTTCACTGCCTATCCGTCATGCTGGGGACCGGAAGTGTGTAAGTAAGCGGGACATGAATGATACATGCATTGATATTGCACCCTAGAAGAAAGTACACGCTGATAGCGTTTCATGGAGTGAAAAGATCAGGAATGAAATAAAGACACAAGAGAAAAGGATTGTAGATAGGTCCCACACAGAGTTTTGGGGAAATCTGATAGGGCGTGATGGTCGTTACGACTACTACATGTTAATATGTATTCATTGTGGACGAACATTTACCGCACGAATTGTTCTGATCAGTCACATTGGCTACCGCCATATGCTTAGTTATTATGCCTTTTCTAAGCACAATGTAACAATGGAGTCAACCATACACAAACCGGTGGAAGCCAAGGGGAAACCACTGCTGTATCTATCTCTAGTTAATCATGCTTCAAGACAAATTCGATAAAATTTACGACATTAATGGGAATTCCACTTAGCCGGTAGGGAGCATCATGTGCTGCAGACGATACCCGATCGTCAACATGCGAATGAATGTAACTTAAAATATTTAAAATAGATTGGAATGTTAGAACACATATTCAGAATAGAAAACCAGACAACATAAAGAGGGAAATGGATAGAATGAATATAAACATATTAGGCATTAGTGAAATTCGATAGGCAGGTCCTGGGGGAAATATTTAGATAAACATAGAATGATTTTCTATGAGGGAAGGACTACAAACGGGGAGTTGACATAATTTTGGATACAGAAAGTGCTAGGACAGTTAATGGATCTCCATGGCAAAGCTCTGTAAATTAATATAATACCGGCGTATGCCCCAAGAGCAGATAGCCCAGAAGAAGAAACATGTTGATTTATTTGGTTGTTTCGGGATTTCAGATTTAAATATTGAGCACAACCCACTACTGGCAACGCTCATCGTATTCGGTATGAACCTAAGGCCTATCCACGTCAATGCGGAAGCACTAGACTCGAGTTTCGCTCTCGTTTGAGCTCGTCAGTAGTGCATATCCTTGACCGGACCCGGAACTCCTCAAATCCAACCCCATTGTACAAGAACATAAACTGCAATCACCACCGGTATGATTTCAACTTGGGGGGAGGAAAGAGTCAATCGACACCGCCCAGATGAAAACCGCACAGATCACGAATCGGAGCGAATGCGTGAAAAAACGGACTGGATCTAAGAATATAAAAGATGGCGCACAAGTAAACATCTTCCTGTTTTACACAAAGCCAAGATGCGACGTAGAAGGCATTGACGGACGGCCGGCAACATTTCAAATGCACAACGAAAAAACCCATTCGTGAAAGACAACAGAAGAAGAAGCCTACAGCGAAGTTGGCCACATGGGATGGACGAGACAGGAACACTCCGGTGATCGAGTGAAATGGCGAGTCATGACCACCCACGCTTTCCGGTATGGCACATGATTGATTAATTCCTTGGTTATCTGAAACTTTATTTATGGATTCAAACAACTGAGCCATTAAAGGTTAACATAATTAAACGGGCAGGATCACATTGGGAAAGAGGAACTTAGTATCCTTTCTCTCTTTGGGATTGAGAATTCAATCAAGACATCCGACATAGTTAAACATGGCGTTGAACCACTGCAACAATTTTGAAATAACAGTGATACTAGGGGACTTAAATGCCGAAGTAGGCAACGAAAAAGTGAGCGGTGTGACTGGTGGCTACGTCCTACGTGTTAGGAATGAGAGAGGTGACAGATTAATAACGTGGACATAATACAGTGGTACCTCGGGTTACAAACTTAATTCGTTACAGAACTCGGTTCGTAACCCGAAACGTTCGTAACCCGAAACACTTAAATCAATGAAATAAAGATAATCCGTTTCAAGATTAAAGAATCGTTCTTTTATTATTAACATCCGGACGTTTACCTGACAAAACTCAAAGAATACGTGTACTTAACGTTTTAAACAAAGAGAAAGAAAACAACCAAATGAATTAAATGTAAAATAAAAAGATAATTTGTCTATCTTTATTACCAAGAAAACGATCGTGGGAAATTTGTCACTTTCTTTGTTATTATGAATCATTAGTTTCAGGAGTATCTTGTCGCTGTTTCTTGGCAGCAAGAAACTATCAAGGGAAATTTGTCGCTTCCTTTGCTGGAGAATCTTTCTGACGTGGACCATCGTGTTATCATTCATCAGGTTTACTGTCCTGTTAGCAACAAATTTGTTTGGATGATGGTTCACAATGAAATCTTCGACGTCTGCCCACTTGCTGCAAATTTCCTTAATCCTGGCAGTTGAAACGGTCACTGAATTCTCATCATCGGAACACTGCTCCTCCTGTAATGTCTTTAGCTGTTCATTCTGAAGATCCACAAGCTCATCTGTAGTACTGTTTGTGCTCTACGCGATCGTTTGTCTCTAACGTTACACCTTGCTCTCTCTCGCTCGCCTACGTTCGTAACCCGAGGCACTGTTCGTTCCTCGAGACATAAAATTTTCAAAGTTGTTGTTCGTAACATGAATTGTTCGTGACCTGAGGCGTTCGTAACCCGAGGTACCACTGTATCATGAATTGATAATAGGAATATATATAACAGTAAGAAAGAAGAAAAAACTTTTTTTTTTGGTCGTGTGATGAAAAGAGCGGCATTGGAGAATATCGTAACAACTGGAAAGATCGAGGGGAAGAGATGCAGAGGCAGCCCAAGAGAAATGATGCTGAATGAATTACGACGGTGACATGGAGAAATATCAACGGCAGAGATGATCCAAAACACTAAGGACCGAGATCTGTGGAGAGTCATTAACGCCTACGCCAGTCGGCATGGCACTTGATGATGATGATGATGATGATGTTAATAGGCAGCATACTTCGAGCACAATCCTCGAAGATTATAAAGGTGGAGAAGCCCTGGGAATAATAATCGTAATCACATGCAGTACATATTGATCCCAAAGATAATTAGAAGCAGTTTAGTATGAGCAAAAACATAACGGCCATGTGCCAGTTACAGGAAAGATGAGGTTAAAACTTAACATTATAAAGAAGACCCCACAGAACATCAGATCTAGGATTACTTAACACGGACAGGAAATTCAATGAAATGTTACTGATGACTAGGATTACTTAACACGGACAGGAAATTAAATGAAATGTTACTGTCATCATCATAATGGACCATGCCGATAGGCGATGGCGGTCATGTTTCGTCATCTCACGCAATCACCAAAGTCGTGGATCAGCTATGTGTTTTTGTATTGATTATGCCTTGTGCCCAAACTATCCAGATATTTATCTCGCTGCCTTCCTCTTGTTCTCTTCCCCCTCGATCTTGCCAATTGTCACCAGATTCTCCGTTTTATTTCTTCTCATAACATGCCCAAAAATGTTGGCTGCCTGCTTTTAATTTCTCCAATCAGTTTACGGTTTTCATTTGTTTCTTGCAGGACTTGCTCATTGGTTTTTCTGTTCCTCGGTGATATTTTTTGTATTTTCCTCAGAAATCATATTTCCTTTGCCATTAAATTTGTTTCAGCTTGCCTGCTCATTGTCCACGTTTCACACCCATACAAAAGTGAAGGGTCTATTAATTAGTTAGTTAGTTAGTTAGTTAGTTAGTTAGTTAGTTAGTTAGTTAGTTAGTCGAGGTTCCAACTTCACGGCAACGGGTCGTCTCCATTATGCTCCATTCCAGTGCCAGTGAATATCACACAAAATTCTCCCCACTGTCCAGTGTAAAACGTAGAACAGACAGGAGTCTCGGCAATCCAACAGCCCGCACAGCTACAATGTGCATAATGCCGCCGCCAGAAACCAACACAAAAGTCCTCCACGAAAACCACATTTCATCGTCGATGGAATCGGCAGTCACCAGAAAGACTTCATTGACCCGGGTTTTCTCACATGGCTCTGTCTCTATGAGAGTCTATGTAACACAGCAACACTCTTTTTTGGTTGCTGATATATTTTTATTGGTTAGTATGTTTTCTATCTTGCAAAAACCTACCATTTCCATAGCGATTATTCTTCTAATCTCTTCAATGCACCTCCCATCAGATGTTTTGACTGTTCCGAGGTAGTTATACCGATATATAGTCAATATATATATATATATATATATATATATATATATATATATATATATATATATATATATATATATATATATATATATATATATATAGTCAAGAATAAGAGAATTTTTGACTTCTAAGGTGCTGACCTCATCTGGTAGAGGACCGGCGAGAACAAGGCCAAAAGCCCTCTTCGAACGCTATCTAGAGCAGAGCAACCAGACAGACATGAAAGGCCAAAATCTTGCCAGGTGTAAGGCCCAGAACATTTCTGATGAAGACACAGTGACAGTGAAAGAAATCAAGGCTGTGCTTCGACGATCAAAAAACAGCGCTCCAGGGCCAGATGGCATAACATATGACGACATCAATAGGTGTACCGACAACGAGTTAGAGAAACTAGCAAACATGTACAACAACAGTATAGGGAGTGCTAGCATCAAGGAGGAATGGTTACACAGCTATCTGATTCCCTTGCCGAAGCCTGGCAAAGACCACACAAAAATTCAGGACTATCAAGTAATCACCATGCAGCATACAACAGGCAAGCTGCTGGAGAAGTTAATTGCCAGAAAAATATCAAGCCAGCTAGAGAAGCAAGGTGTTTTCCCACCTACCCTGGGAGTAAACCGTCCCAAAAGAGAAACCTGAACCAATGCAGCATTTTTTGCCCATGATGTTTATGAAGGTTTCCACTCAGGCATTGAAACCTTTGCTGCAGTGATTGATCTTGAGGACGCGTAAAACAGAGTACCATTGGATTTTCTAATGCTTCAGCTTCTTGAACTCAAGATAAGTCCGTTCCTCCTTAGTTGGATCGCTGCAGCACTCTTCCAACGGAAAGTAGTTTTTAGATGTGGCAGTTGGACTTAGGAACCAACAACAATATATCCTGGCCTACCACAGGTATCACCATTATCTCCGGTGCTGTTCAACGCTTACACAGTGAGAATCACCAGCAAGCAGATCACTGGACCGGGAAGGACATTGTCATATGCCGACGATGTTTTAGTGTATCGTCAGGGTAAGGATAGAGATCAGGTTGCTATGGAACTGCAAACCGAACTCAATCGCATAAGTACTTGGTGTGCTGAAGCTGGGGCAATGGTCAACCCAACAAAGGCAACAGTGACTTGGTTCTCTTTGAATAATCATATTGTCAACACTCCAACACCAACTGTTAATCTGTGTTCAGAAACTGTGGAAAGAACGCAGGCAATTAATTACCTAGAGATACGTTTTGGGCTGCGATGCGGATGATGGCGGCAGCAAACTGAGCAGCGCCATCTATACTTCCTATATGAGGAGCTGGACATGTATGTTTTTGAGTATGCGATGGCAATCCTGAATCTCAGCCGTAAGCAGATAGAAAGGATGGAAAGGATACAAAACGAAGCTATGCGCATTATTCTTGGATGTACAAGAGATACAGCATGCAGGGCGATGCGCTACCTTCTTAATTTTCCAACCATTGAAGACAGACTACAAATTTGCAGAGCACGTGCCTACCTCAGAGTTAACGCAAACACACAACAACTACTGCATAGTGAAATTATGAAGGTGAAGGGCAGCAGGTTAAAAAGAGGAAGATCGTGGATGGGTCAAGCCGAAGATATTCTTCAACAGGTTCACTGGAGGACTAAGAACCTGGCGAGGAGTGGGTACAAGTGCCAACAGATTTCTGTACGTCCTTTTCAGTTTGCATCCAACTAGACAGAAAATTCAGACAAGAAAATCCGGCTGCTATGGAGGCGGAAGTGCAAGCGTTGATTTTCGAGAATTCATTAGGCAGTGATGCTGTCATCTACACAGATGGGTCGGTCGTCCGACATATGAGAAGCTCATGAGCCTTCACGGCGCGGGCCGGAGGGATAATTGTGAAGGAGGACTCTGGTGCATTTGTTGAGACAACAGGTAGCCTGACTATGGAAGTCATGGCAGTAAGTAAAGCAATAACATGGCTCGAGACACAGACATTCAATAGGGCATGTTTCCTTAGCGACTCAATGAGTATGCTCAAGAGGATAGAGATGGGGTGGATCCGAAGACAGTGGTTGCTGTCTCTGGAGCGGTCTCGGCTGACAAAGATCAAAGATTAGTTTCATCTTCGTGCCTGGGCATACGGGAGTACAAGGAAATGAGCGGGTTGACAAGCTCGCAGGTAAGGCTAAGGTGGAGGGCGGACGCGCCATGGACCAGGCTGACATTCTGAATGCTTTACGAGAAGTAAGACTTGTACGAGAACCAAGTGATGACTGCGAATCTACAACCATGGTCAGACTGCGAGAACTGCAAATGAAAAGAGGGGTGGCCAAACAAGAACACTACGCAAGAAGCCAAAGAAGATTGATAAACCAACACAGAACTGGTGTCCTTAGCCGCTACACGCAGCGGGATTTGCTGGGGAGGGGATCCGAGCACTTATGGACTGAATGTTTCGATGTGCAATGAGGATGATCTGTCGACTAACTAACTAACTAACTAGTTATACCGATTCACATCTTAAAGAATAATACCATATACCCGTAGATTGCATTGTGGTATTTCTTTATTCCTAGTGACAACCATAATCTCTGTATTCTGACAATTTTATTCTAACCTAATTTGTTGACTGTGTACAATAACCGCATCTAAATGCTGCAGATCCCGTTCGTGGTCTGCAATCTATACTGTATCTAATATTATTGATGGTATCTTCAAAATTTATAATAGTGTTCTCACTGTATAAGAAAAAAAAAATATCTGGAAACATTACACATCCTTGTCGCACACTTCTCTTAATAGGCTGAAATTGACCTATTGTATTATCAGTCTTTATGGCGGCTTGTTATACATCAATAACATTAGATATGCAGATGATACAGTCTTGATTGCAGACAATGAACAGGACCTGCAAAATTTAGTAGATACGGTTGTTGCACACAGTGAACAACTAGGGTTAGAACTGAATATTAAGAAGACACAGATTATTGTCGTCACTGGGAAGAAGGAAATACCACAATGTGATATACGAGTAGATGGGCATATTCTTAAACAAGTGAATCGATAGTGTTTTCTCGGCACATTCATAACATCTGATGGAAGATGCCTTGAAGAGATTAGATCAAGAATTGCCATTGCGAAGGTAGCCTTTTGCAAGATGAAAAACATACTGATCAATAAAAAGATATCAATTGAAACGAGAAGAAGAGTGTTGAGGTGCTACATAGAACCTGTGCTTTTGTATGGATGTGAAGCGTGGACAATATGCAGTCAAGCTGAAAAACAGCTGATGGCTGTGGAAATGTGGTTTCTGAGGAAAATGAAAAGAATACCATGGACAGACAGAAAAATCAATGAACAAGTCCTTCAAGAAACAAATGAAGATCGTAAACTGATTAGAGTCATTAGACGTAGACAGGCAACATTTTTTGGGCATTTTATGAGAAGAAATGGCTTGGAGAACTTGGTGACGACTGGCAAGATCGAAGGGAAGAGACCAAGGGGAAGACCGAGAAGTATATACCTGGATGGACTGGCCATATGGCATGGTCGAGACAGGAACACGGAGCTGATCCACGACTATGGTGATCGAGTGAGTTCGCAGAATATGACCGCCCACGCTTACCGGCATGGCACATGATGGATGGATGGATGGTTATCTCCAATATATATATGTTTTTAACAAATTTAAGGTCTTTCCCATCAATTTGTAGATCTGCAAGTATCTTCATCATGCCGACATGTCTTACTTCATCGAAATCCTTTATGTAGTCAATTAAGTAAATATAGGTCAATGTTTCTGTATAGAACAGAGGTAATGCCATGGAGTTAGTACAGAATATTGGCGCCTTTGAATATAAGTGTTAAGAAGAGTATTAAGAATACACAGGATAAAAAAAAAATATAGATCCAACGTGAACTTAAGACAAATACAAAGGGTACAATGAAATATCTTGGGAATATAAAAGACATGAATGTCCGGAAAATACAACTATGAATGGAGGTGTACACGGGAAGCGGGAAAGAAAAATGCGACAATGTAGAAGGATTAAAGGTTTTACAGATCATTTATTGACACATGCCAGTTCCAGAGATGAAACATATGTCTTATGACATAGACAATTCTACACCTGTTATGCAATACAATTTATGGGAAACAGGTCAAGCCACTGGATGATGATTTGTCTAACCCCCTAGTGTTTTTAAGAACGTAATCGTTTGATCATTTTCCTGCCCGGCCCAGTGTTTGCGTCCCGCCATATCTGGACATCTGAAAGCTTCTAAGCTCCTTTCATCTTGTTTAGTTAAGTTAAAGTCCGTGTTACAGGGCCTATGTTGCTAGGGGACAGATATGTTCTGTGATTATTCTCCATTGCCCAATATTGATGTTAGACATGAGCGTTTCTCCTTGAACACAGATTTCGCTCTTGGATTATAGATTCAATGTCAATTTCGCACCGGATGTATTATATCACCATGTGACCTACATCTGTAAATGTCTATGCGTGTTTACTGGTCTTTCCCTCTGTGATCAGCATCACAGCGTATGACGTAGCCGTTCATGATTCTTTCTATCTTTAGTCCTCTGGATTAGTTCTACTGATGCAACTTTTCCCTACTGCCGGCTGTGACCATCCAGCATTATCCATCTCTTATACACACACACAAGCACACACACACACACACACACACACACACACACACACACAAGCACACACACACACACACACACACACACACACATATATATATATATATATATATATATATATATATATATAATCTTCTTCTTCTTCAGCGTTCCGAGCCATTGAGGTTCTTTGCTGCAGATATAATCCGTCTCCATATATATATATATATTGTCAGAAGATCACAATCACAATATTGTTCTCCCATCGTGATTGTTAAAAAAGGACGATTCAATACGCCTATGCGTCGATTATCGAAAACTCAACGCAATAACACAATTGGGTTCAGAACCGATGGCTTATTGTGAGGACATACTGACAGAAATGACAGATGCCAAATACTTTACAAAACTCGACATGACAAAAGCTTACTGGCAAAAACCCATAACTGAAGACTCTATCCACTTGACAGCATTTGCAACACCTTGGGGACTATACGAATGGTGTAAACTGCCATTTGGGAAAGTCAATGCCCCAGCGAAATTTGTAAGAATGACAAGACTGTTACTGACAGACATACCCAACATTCTATCATATATGGACTATATCTGTGTACACACCAAGACAATGACAGAACACCTAGCGACGCTACAACAAACGTTTGAACGCATCAGGCAACATGGCCTGACAGTAAAGCCAACAAAGGTATAAATTGCCTATCATGAAATTACTTTTCTAGGCTACACAATGTTTGATGGATTTGTTACCACTGATGACAATATTGTTTCTAGAATTCTAAAATTGTCACTTCCTACGACCAAAAAGGAAGTAAGAAGTATGTTAGGATTGTTGAATTATTACAGAAGATTCATACATAACTTTTCTAGTTTGACAGAAAGTTTTACAAATCTGTTAACAAAGACCCAACCTAATAAAATTGTAAACAGAGAGGGCCTGAGACCTGCCTTTACAAAAGTATTGTCATATTTTTCGTCCAATCCTATACTAAAATTGCCAAATCTGAACATTCCTTTCAGATTGAGAACTGACGCGAGCACGATAGCTTTAGTGGCCGTTTTATTACAATCCTATGATGACATCTTACATCCAGTCTATTATGTAAGCAGCAAGTTGTTACCAAGAGAACGCAGATGGTCTACACAAGAGTTGGAAGGTCTCGCATTAATTTGTGCTATTTCCAAATTATCTAAATATTTGCTAGGTAAACATTTCATCGATGAGACAGATAACAACCCATTAACTGTTATTACGAAAGGAACACCGACAAACCACAGAATCGCCAGATGGGAGTTATTACTCCAAAACTACAGCTTCGAGATAAGACACATCAGCGGGACAGAAAATACGATTGCAGACTTGCTCTCAAGATGTCCAACGACAGTTTAACTACGCCTGAGCGCAAAGACTATGGCGCTCAGACAGCTATCACAGTCCAGCGGATAATAGTTAGACAAAGAACGCTGTGAAAAGTGACTTACTGTAATAAGGACAAAGTCCTACAATCTATTCGAAATATATATTTAACTAGTGAGTGTGATGAACAAATGGATGACCGAAATATGTAAGGACATTATTTTAAACCCTTAGTATCAGTTCTACGAACATTGTTACAAGAACAGTACTATACATATGTATAGACTTAACGTATTCCAGCTTTCGGTAACATCCAGTAGTACCAGAGCTTATGTATACTAGTGATATAAGCACAGTGAATTGTTCGAACATTTTAACTTTATAACTGTGTTAAATAGACGACAGTAGAGGAATTCAACGCATCCAGAACAGTTTAATCCAAACGTGTATAAGAACAGTGTAATCCATACGTGTATAAGAACAGTGTCTGTTACTCCAACGTGTGAACACATTAGTTGTGTACTTCCGTTTCCTTTTAGAATTATTTTCTAAATTTATCAAAAATAGCAGACTATACCAAAAATAGTCACGAATGAATGACAGATTGAGTGATTTTGTAACACTAAAATTTACATATGATTAATTGAATGAAATGATTTATATATTTGTGATCTAAGAATCATTGATTGATTAATTTTTTCTCAATGGTGCCAAGTATGCCACTATTGAAAATAAATATCAAACTATGACGCTTAGAATAGAAATAACAAATGTACTTTATTTTTTTTTAAAGAATTTGAACCCATAAAGTTTCATCATTACACCTAAGGGGAAACAATCTGACATGTATGGAAAATGTAAGCATGCATATATTGTCTTTTTCATAGTAGCCAGAATGACCACAGGTCACCATGTGACGTCAACTATGCGTGGAATATAGTTACCAAGGGTGGGGACCAGGATTAGATTATCCGACCACATCGGTTGGTTTCTAATTCTGAAATCATCTCATAAGAGAGATGATTTAGGGCCTAACATGTTCTTTTTGTTATTTTTTTCTTTCGTTGTGAGGTAGTGCGTTGCTTGAAAGATAGCGTTAGTCGCTGATAACTACCGGACTGGCTTAAGTCCATTGCCAACCAAGGTGCAAATCCAACTAGGGGGCAATACTTGATGAGAGTAGCCTCATGGTAACACTGAGGGAAATATGTATCATGCATCATTACCATGTAAATGTAAACATACCAGAGAGTCACCTCACAGGATAAACAGTTAGTCGATTCTGACTTATAAAGAGATTATAGAGTGTTTCAGCAATGTCGCCGTGTGTTTGAGTACAATCATTCGTTGTGTATGATTGTTTCACTCCTGTTAGAGAACACGAGCCATTATTAGTGTAAAACAAGACCCTGACAATATATATATATATATATATATATATATATATATATATATATATATATATATATATATATATATATATATATATATATATATATATAAGGGGCGTTCATTTGAAATCCGTTCGTGCCGCACAGCGTGTAATTGCGTACGTTGAACATGATCATGTCATAGCCGTGTGATAAGTACTGACCAATGATCTTCGACGGTCGGGCCAAGCGCATATTGTTGCAACAGAAAAAAAAAAAACATCGCCAAAATTGATGCAGCAGTACAGATGAACCGTTGTCGAAACATACGTTCGCTAGCGAAAGAATTTGATGTGTCAATTTGGATAGTTCAAAACGTCGTTCGTAAGAAACTGCAATATAGGAAGGTGTTTTCACAGTGAGTACCACGGATGTTGATCGACCACCAAAAAGAGGAAACCATGGGATGATGTTTGAACCACTTGCTGCGTTATGGAGTGGAGGGTGGTGCATTTCTCTTCCGCATAGTGGCAGGCGATGAATCATGGTGTCATCACTTTGAACCGAGCAGCAAAAGAGAGAGCATGCAATGGAAGCATGCTGGATCACCAAAAGCCAAAAAATTCAAGTTACAGATTTTGGTAAGGTTATGCTGACCGCATTTATTTTACCACGAAGGGCTATTGTTGGCCGACGTTAAAGAACCTGGTGTCAACATCAAATCTACCCACTAGTTGCAAACACTAGACAAGCTGCAAAAAGCCATCAAGAATAAACAACTCGGCATGCTTTCTCGCGGTGTGATTTTGTTTCACGATAATGCTCGTCCGCATGTCACAAAGATTGTGCAGGAAGCATTAGCAAGGAAGAAGTGGGAAATTCTGCAAGATCCAATATATAGTCCTGATTTATCACCATGTGATTTTCATTTGCTCAGACCCCTAAAAAAAAGCTCTCAAGGGGCAACGATTTTACACAGATGCAGACGTAATGAACGCGGTAAACACTTGGTTCAGTGGGCAACCACAATCCTGTTTTGCGGACGGCATTCGCTGCCTACCTAAGCAATGGCCTGAATGCCTACGGCGACTTCTTCTGACCAACCCATGGTGCATAATTGATTCAAAATGAATGCTTTGTTTCATTCTCCCACACCTTTTAATGTTTCTTTTATGTTTTTGTAATAAAGCCATTGGACCGGGTTTCAAATGAGCGTCCCCAATTTATAGACAGCCTGATATTACAGCAGGAAATGTGTTGTCAAGTGAGAAGGGTTGACGTGATGCTGATCATATCAGCCACCGAGTGCCGGCTGGTCCACACAAATGTGGATCTAGCATCAAGTGCCCGGTGTGTGTGCAGACGTGCACAGGGTCTTTTACTTACTGGGCGTACTTGTGTAATAGCATGGAGAAGATGTCTTAGTGTGCAAGCAGGCGTGCAAAGGGTCTTTAACTGACTGGGCGTACATGTGTGTAATAGCATGGGGGAGATGTCTTAGTGTGCAAGCAGGCGTGCAAAGGGTCTTTAACTGACTGGGCGTACATGTGTGTAATAGCATGGGGGAGATGTCTTAGTGTGCATGCAGGCGTGCAAAGTGTCTTTTACTTATTGGGCGTACTTGTGTAATAGCATGGGGAGATGTCTTATTGTGCATGCAGGCGTGCAAAGGGTCTTTTAATTACTGTGCGTATATGTGTAATAGCATGGGGAGATGTCTTAGTGTGCATGCAGGCGTGCAAAGGGTCTTTTAATTACTGGGCGCACTTGTGTAATAGCATGGGGAGATGTCTTAGTGTGCATGCAGGCGTGCAAAGGGTCTTTTAATTACTGTGCGTACATGTGTAATAGCGTGGGGAGATGTCTTAGTGTGCATGCAGGCGTGCAAAGGGTCTTTTAATTACTGGGCGTACTTGTGTAATAGCGTGGGGAGATGTCTTAGTGTGCATGCAGGCGTGCAAAGGGTCTTTTAATTACTGGCTGTTCTTGTGTAATAGCATGGGGAGATGTCTTAGTGTGCATGCAGACGTGCAAAGGGTCTTTTAATTACTGGGCGTACTTGTGTAATAGCATGGGGAGATGTCTTAGTGTGCATGCAGGCGTGCAAAGGGTCTTTTAATTACTGGCTGTTCTTGTGTAATAGCATGGGGAGATGTCTTAGTGTGCATTAATGAGGGCAAAAGAAATTTTACTTACTGAGCGTACTTGTGTAATAGCATGGGGAGATGTCTTAGTGTGTAAGTGCCTGCTCTGGGGTAAACGTTTGGGATCATGACTCTACAGTGCTTGTTGGCGTCATGACATAGTTGGTGTTGCTTCTAGTATTATAATCATAGGGGTTTCCAGCTTTTAAGCTTTCTACATACATCTTCTTGTCTTGTGTTGTGCTGCCCACACATGTCTCATTTGTCTATTCCACCACTTCTTTTTATATCTCCCATATACAAAATTTTACTGGTCTTTTAATGTTGATGAGTTATCTTGACACACAGGGGTTGTCAATACCTCACCCTGTGCTTCCTTCCATGCCCACTGTATTCACACGAATGTTCTCAAAACCTGCATCTTTGTTTCCTGCAGTTTCTGCACTATTGGTCACCCATTGTCCAGCATTGACATTCACACAGTCCACACCCAATGTTTGATCAGAGGATTTGTGTTTGTGTCGCGTTATTGCAGGAGCTGTGCTGGCCTAATAGCTAGACATTGACCTGACGTCACGGTGCTCATGTCTCCCATAAGTATTGGGGTAGAGTCGTATTGTTTATAGTTAAACTAGACTCACAAGTCTATCCAGTCTAAAATGGGTGCAAGGAAATGACTTAGAAATTAAACTCAGCCTGTGAGATTTTGACCACAACTCCCACAGTCTAAATAAACATGTGTCTCGTAACATACGCAAGGTTATAAAAGAGACCTTTTTTTCGTGTTTTATGGAAATATACAAGCACGTGCAGTGATACATCCTGCCTGAGAAGGCGATCTGTGAAGAATAATGATCACCCACCCCTGCTGACAAGGCAATTGACGGTGATAGCCAGATGCTTCTTCTGCCTTCACCCGGAGAGTTTGTTTGTTGTTGTCTTTTTTCGGACGTGATTGCGTTGTGCCTGTTTACAACCGAGCTGCGTTCTTGCGCCATTGGGCCGACACATCCGACTTCTGCGGGCATTTGTTGACCGGGTTAACCTTCCCGGAGGTTTCGTAGGACGTTTGACTCACTGTTATGGTGTTATCCCCCATCCCAGCTGGCCTATTTAGAACACCCGAAGACATAACGGTCAGCCGTCAAGGGAAGGCAGGGGCAGACCATGGACATTCCTCGCCATCCAAGGAGGCTTCCATAATTGCAGAGCCGACACATAGCGCTCTGGTACTGGGCTCACACAAGCAATCGTCACGTACTGCACACGGCTGCTTAGCCTCACTTCCGTATAGTGGGCCTTCCGTTCACCACATTCTGTTCCTCCGGAAACCAGAAGAATGCAGTCTGCAGATGACATTCACACAATGATCTTTCGATTCGGACTTTCCACGTAATGGATTTGCTAGTCAAGCAATATTTCATTTCATGCCTCTGGAACGCTTTTGCTACCGGCATACCTGTGGTATGAAGTGTGGCAGTCTAAGTACTTCTTCATGCACCTTTAAATGTCAATCTGAATGTAATTAAAGTAAGCTGCGGTCAGCTTTAGCTTGCTGATATCTCCATAGAGCTTGTCGACAAATGAAGTAGGTGTGGACCAAAATATCTTTCTCTGGTCTGCATATATAAGCACACCTACAGCAAATGTTTAGCTGTCATTTTACCAGTTCCATAATAACAATCATCGGTATCTCCTATCTTTACGAATTGGAAACAAATAGATATATTTAGCTCCTGTGAGAAGAAACATGCTAAACACAGACACGTTGAACATACCTTACACGGAGATCCATCGTACACAGGTGAAAACAAAGTCAGTGGCTTATCCAAAATCAGAAGCAATCAATAAATATATAAAATGAAATAATAAAATAAACAACACACAAATACGGACAATAGGACACACAGGACGGCCGACGTTTCGATTCTAAGAATCTTTGTCACTGACAGGACAACACAAATAGATAAAACAACGAAACACAAAACACAAAATAACGCATCTACTCGGTTCCCATGTGGGGGTAGAAATGGCGGGGGAGAGGCGACTATGCACAAGGTGGTGACTGAGGGTCATTAGAGAATACCTCACGAGTGGTTGGATCCTACCCTTCTGGACCTAGGGTAATTTTCCGCTGAAACCAGAGCCTCAGAGACCACTTTGTGCATAGTCGCCTCCCCACAGATACTTCATCTGTGGGCACATTCAAATGCCACTGTAAGAACTGTCTGACATGCCCATACGTTTTTCAGACACCGGCGATTGCATTCCCCCTAGGCACATTTTCCTTGAAAGATTCTTTTACTTGCACATCCCGCAATCTCATATATGTTATCATCTGCAAACGATGTGACATGAAATACATTGGTCAAATTGGCAGACGCCTTGCCGACCGTTTTAGGGAACACCTCAGAGATATTAACCAGGGCGCTCACAAATCTGTCCCGAACCATTTTAATTCTTCCAACCATAATGGACTCGACGATGTATGTGTCACAGCATTTTGCTTTTCCAACATCCCCATTAGACTCAACATTGAAAGCCAATTAATAAATTCTCTGGGATGCGTCCTTCCAGCAGGTATCGATACTGTTGTGGATGCCATTGTATAACTGTGCCATCTTCCCTTTATACATTCATATCCAACTGTTCACACGCCTCCGTTTATACATATCCAACTGTTTACACTGTTTATTACTATGCTGTCCTCCTTCTGTATAGTCATACCTAACTGTCTACACACCTCTATTCATATCGCACTATTCACATTTTTTTTATTGCGACATAAACCCTATCTGGCCCTCTGGCAACCTAACAATACTTAAACTCTGTAGCCAATGAGTGCCTTCGCAACCGCACAAACCGCCATTTCTGCTCCCACATGGGAACCGAGTAGTTCCGTTACTTTGTGTTTTGTTTTTCGTTGTTTTATCTATTTGTGTTGTCCTGTCCTTGAAGAAGATTCTTAGAATGGAAACGTCGGCCGTCCTGTCTGTCCTATTGTACGTATTTGTGTGTTTTTTATTTTATTATTTCATTTTATATATTTATTGATTGCTTCTGATTTTGGATAAGCTACTGACTTTGTTTTCACCTGTGTATGATGGATCTCTTTCTAAGGTATGTTCAGCGTGTCTGCGTTTAGTATGTTTCTTCTCGCAGGACCTAAATATACATATTTGTTTCCAATTCATATTGTTATATCCTGCGGCAGCCGCTGCTTTTTCTTTTGCTCCTATCTTTAGTTTATTGAACAAGTGGTATTTCATCATGTTATGTCCTGTGCGGAGTCTGAAGATTGCTACTTATTCTCTTCGGTCGAGTTTGTAATATGCATCATCTTTTGGTGGCCTGGATGCTCTGATTCCCATTTGGTTCTATAAGTACTTTTTGTAAACCTCTTTGCCTCAATATAGGTAATGTCTATGTCAGGCTGAGGTAGTCGTCCGCCCTCTTTTGCCAGTCTGTCAGCCTCTTCATTTCCAGGTATACTGCAATGTGATGGGATCCACTGTATTACACCTTGTTTTTGTTTTTTTTATTTTGGATTTCTGCCATTGTCCATGAAGTGCTGCTCTTATGTCTGCTAGTTCTATGCTGTCTTTGCCCTTCAGTATTGAGACAGCTGACTTTGCATCTGTGAAGATAGCTATTTGCTTCTCTTTATTTTCCTCCATCAAGAGCATTTCTGCTGCAGTTTTCAAAGCTCCAACCTCTGCTTTGAAGTTACTTGAAAATTTTCCATTTGCCACTGACTGTGTGTCTGTTGTTTTTTTTCACTCCGTTTTTTAAATTTAGGATAATTCCTCGTCCTCCATTTTCTAGTTAAATTTTGGCTGACCCATCTGTATATGCATGGGTCCAATTGCTACTTGGGTAATGTTGTTTTTTAAATGTAGTTTAGAGCGATTTTTCTTCTTTCTGTTACACTCTGAGTGTTATTTTTCTCAATACCAGGAAGTTCCCAGCTTGGAGACAGCAGCAACTGCCTGAGATGATAGAAAACATTCCTGGTATTGAAACTTTTTTTTTTTTTTTTCAATACCAGGAATGTATTCTATCATCTCAGGCAGTTGCTGCTGTCTCCAAGCTGGGAACTTGAGTGCATTGTAAATGGGTTTGACTGTTGATATGTTAAGTATAGGATCTGCCCTAATCTTTCGTTTTGCAATTTCTTCAAAGTTGCTACCCTTCAGACTTTCCTTCCAAAACCATTAAAACTATTATACAAAGGTTGGTCTGTCAATCTTCTAATTGTTTCTGCATGTTGCTGGGCTCTGTCTCTTCTATCCTGCATTGGATGTAAACAAGTGATCTTTTCTAGTTCGTTAATAGGCGTTGTCTTCAGGCTTCCAGCTGTAAACCGCATTCCTTGATACTTATTTTGTTAAAGTTTGATTAGCTGCTGTTGCCCAAGCTGCAGTTGCCCAAGCTGCGATGCCATATTCCAGTACTGGCCTCACCCGTTCAGTATATAACTTCTTGAGAACTTTTTTATTTGCTCCCCACGTTGTACCAGCAAACTATTTCATGATTGCCATGCTTTGCCTTGCTCTTGTTCGATTTTTCTCAACCTGTGTCTTCCATCTCAGGCGACGATCAAAGGTGACTCCTAGATAGTTTGGATTTTCTTCATGGCGCAATATTTTTCCATTCAATACCAGCTTAGGTTGCTGTGTTTTATTTGAAAGGGAGAACACAGTGCATGTTGTTTTCTCCTCACTTATATTCACTAGCAATGATTTTTACCAGTCCTCTAGCGCTAATAAGGCTTGTTGTATTCTGCTGTTAGCTGTACTAATATATTCTTCAGGTGTCCATATGGCTAGGTCACCTGCAAAGAAGGATGTGTGTACTCTGGCTGGAATATTTTCCGTGATGTCATTTATATATGCTAGCAATAATGTTGGTAAAAGAACTCCTCCTTGGGGGACACCTTGCTCTAACAGCATCATTTTGCTGGTTTGTCCTTGTACTTTTGACATGGCACTTCTGTTCTCAAGATAGTGGCTGATCCATTTGAATATTTTCCCACAAACATGCATTTTTTGCAGTTTTACTTTCAGTCCTTCCTTCCATACTTTATCAAATGCATTTTCTAAACCTATCCAGACCGCTAGTGTGTGTTTTTTCTCTTGGAAGGCATCCTCTGTTTCCTGAGTTATATAGGTTATTCGATCTTCAGTGGATCTGTATTTTCTTAATCCTGCTTGGTGTGGTGTTAAGAGTTGGTTTTCTTCCAGATGCCATGTTAGCCTGCCATTGATAATTCGTTCCATTAATTTTCCTAAACAGCTAAGCAGAGGTCGATAGTCATTTGATTCTTCCAGGCGTTTTCCTTTCTTTGGGACTGGTATTAGTATAGCTTCCTTCCATGCCTGTGGGACTATTCCTCTTTTCCAGCTGTAATTTAGAACTTCTAGTAGTTTCTTTTTTGCTTTAGTGCCTAGTCCTATTAGCATTTCATTTATGATTCCATCCTTTCCAGGTGATTTTTTTTCTTTTTTAGGGTATTCATTGCCTGTTCCATGTCTTCCGTTGTTAGATTTGCCATCTTATATTCTGCCGCTGTCTCTGTATTACTATGATGTGTCTGTTTCTCTTTGATTGTTTTCTTCTGTTCAGTTGTAATATCAATGTGGTTTGCATTAGCATAGTGTTCCATTAGTGCATTTGCAGCCTTTTTTTCCTGTAAGCAAGGCCTTTCCTTGTTTAATTGTTATTTGTTTGTTTCTGGGTCCTTCATTGTGCATGGCTTTCACTAGTTTCCACAGCTTGTTTCCATCCCTGTCAAAGTTCAGGGTTTCTGTGTTTTTCCCCCTCAAACAATCTCTTGTTGTTTGATTTACTGTTCTTTTATATTTTGCTAAGATGGCTTTTAGAGAGATGTTCGCTTCAGTTGTTTGTTCTCTCTCTCTCGCTCTCTCTCTCTCTCTCTCTCTCTCTCTCTCTCTCTCTCTCTCTCTCTCTCTCTCTCTCTCTCTCTGTAGTTCTTCAGTCCAATATGGTTTGTAATTTTTTTTCCTCCTCTTGGAATAGACTCAGTGGCCACTTGTATTACTTTGTTAATACTTTCCACCTTTTGCTTCATGTTGCCATATCGTGTGTTTATAATTTCAGAAATTGTGTCTGTTTGTATGGCAGTTCTGTCCCAATCTATTTGTTTTTTTGTTTTGTTTTAATGTTGCATATCCCTTGTAGGACGTTACAGTCAACACCATTATTTTTCAGCTGCTGATTGATTGATTGATTGATTGATTTAGGAACCGACATCACAGCATTCGGGACATTCCCATAAGCGCTCCGTCCCCATCCCCAGCAGCTAACGAAGAGTTCCAACACTAATAGTTCCAGTAGCAATCTGATTATATGTCCGTCTCGCCTTTCCTCTGAGCGTCGAGCGTTGGCCAGATCCCCTCATCACACCTCGCTGTCTCATTCTTACCAGACTATGGTGATCCATCTGCTCCTCCGAGGTGTACAGTGCTCCCACAAGGCCGCAACCACGTCTGCCTTGTCATGCATCAATACTCCACCAAGTTTTGCCGAGCCAGCCAATCTGTCCGCCTGTTCATTCCCCAGAACACCGGCATGCCCAGGAGAAAAGATCCAGGTGATGCTTGCTACCCGTGACCTCCGAAGCGAAGCAAGCCACTCCGCACGAAGCTTGCCTGTTCTCACCCTTCTCAGCATGCTTTCTGAGTCAGTTACAATCACAATGTGTGTATGTATCGTGTTTTCTATCCAGCGGAAAGCTGCACTTACCGCCTCCACCTCCATTCTTAAGCTAGATGTAGTGTCATCATACGCCAGGCTCTCCTGCACCAAACGCCGACCATTAGTTTTTGCCAAGAACCCCCAGGCACTTCTCCTACCTCTCAACACTGACCCATCCGTGTAGATAATCACATCACCCGGGCGAGAATGTTCCTGAATTAGTTGCTGAATTTCCACTTCCGTGGCCCCTGCTGGCCACTCCCTGCACTCCCGGCTCAATGTTATTACAACTCTGCACAAGTCTGACTGCACGGCTGGCACTCTGACCCACTCCTCTCCTCGCCTGATGTTCTCCAAGGGGCACACCTGTCTGATCTGCTGTTGATGTACTAGGCAAGTATTTTTTACGTTCAGTAGTTTGCCATTGCTTACTGAACGACCGGCTCCCATACCAACACGTTATAACGCAACGCGACACGCTCTGCTGCCCAAATCGGTCGCGGCTGCGTTTCGAACGCCTGGTAAGCGGCTCACGAACCGCATTCGCAAACCTTTGGCCACGGAGACCGACCTGTAGAGACCTGGAACATACTTCATATTCATTACAAGCTTGATTGGTCTGTGGTACTAGTCAAGCACATGGCGATCGATTTTGTGGAGGATGTCTCCTGTGCAGAAAGCTAAGTCTGGAGTAGAAGTGGCAAACCATCTTCTGGAGTAGAAGCACGGTGTTGTCATCCGCTTTGTTGAGTAGATAGAGATTTGAGCCTATTTCTTGGTCCTCCACTTCATCTCCTCTTTTGTCAGTATCTGGGTATCCCCATCTTTCTGAACGGCTATTAAAGTCCCCGAAAATAATGCAGTTTGTAGCAGTTATTTTCATGTTTGAGAGTGTAAGGTCCTTATCTGCTGGGCTATACAGATTGTACATTTTTATTTTCACGTCCTTTATCATTATATCAACACCTATATAATTTCCGTTTGGTTGTCAGAGATCACAGACACTTCGCTGCAATGTATTGTATTTCGTGTAAGTATTAGAACTCCTGCTTTGTGTCCTTCGCGGTCGAAACGTGTGGCCTGATATCCTCTGACTGAGAATGTGCGATTGGCGTTGAGGTGTGTCTTTTGAATGCATGCCACATTATTCTATCTTTGTAAAGACGCTGTGTTAGGGAGACTTTCTTGTTATAAACTCATTCGGCATTCCACTGTGGTATGTCGAGTGTCCGCGACGTCATTTCATCCAGCCCGCCGACGGTACTTGCTTGATACAACGCAGGGAACACGAGACGTTGTGATACAATGTAAATGTAAATATCGTTTAGAATAATAGGTGATATTCACACGTGCGGAGACCCCTGGCTGATATGTCTTAAATTTACTATTTTCAATTATAAATTATTGTATCTAGATTTTCTTGTTTATTATAATGTTTGCTTATTTCGTGCCATCCCAAGTCCTTCCCCGGCTCAGTAGCGCCGCCTATGCTCAGACGATACCATGGTTTCAATGACAACAAACACACACGAATCTTTCCTTCCCCCAGATGCGTCCGGCGGTCAACGCAAGTTCGAAGCTCCAGAAATATTAACTTCTTTTTGCCAGTCATCCATTTTATAGGTATGTAACAAGGATTTCTTTGCTTAGCCGTGATAGGTAAGTGAACTACAAGTGTGAATAGAGGCAATAAAGTAGCAAACATAGCATACAAATGCCATAGAAGCCTCGTGATATTACGAAAATATTATCCCCAGCTCAGAAGAATTCCCCGGTCAAGGTGTTACTCAAGCTAGTCTCTAGGCCAGTGTTTTTAAACCTTTCTGCTGGAGTAGATCCTTACGCAAATTTTTACGTTAGTTAGTTAGTTAGTCGAAAGATCATCCTCATTGCACATCGAACCATTCAGTCCATAAGTGCTCGGACCCCCTCCTCAGCAAATCCCGCAGCGTGTAGCGGCTAACGACACCAGTTCTGTGTTGGTTTATCAATCTTCTTTGGCTTCCTGCGTAGTGTTCTTGTTTGGCCACCCCTCTTTTAATTTGCTGTTCTCGCAGTCTGGCCATGGTTGGGGATTCACAGTCATCACTTGGTTCACGCAAAAGTCTTACTTCTCGCAGAGCATTCAGAATGTCAGCCTAGTCCATGGCGCGTCCGCCCTTCACCGTAGCCTCACCTGCGAGCTTGTCAGCGCGCTCATTTCCTTGTACTCCCGCATGCCCTGGCACGAAGATGAAACTAATCTTTGTCAGCCGAGACCGCTCCAGAGGCAGCAACCATTCTCTTCGGATCGACCCCTCCTCTATCCTCTTGATCATGTTCATTGAGTCGCTAAGGAAACATGCCCTAGTGAATGTCTGTGTCTCGAGCCATGTTATTGCTTTACTTATTGCCATGACTTCCATAGTCAGGCTACTTGTGGTTTCAGTGAAAGCACCAGAGTCCTCCTTCACAATTCTCCCTCCGGCCCGAGCTGTAAAGGCCCATGAGCTTCTCACATGTCGGACGACCGACCCATCTGTGTAGATGACCGCGTCACCGTCTAGCGAATTCTCGAAAATCAACGCTTGTACTTCAGCCTCAACAGCAGCCGGATTTTCTTGTCTGCATTTTCTGTCTAGTTGGATGCAAACTGAAAAGGATGTGCAGAAATCTGTTGGCACTTGTACCCACTCCTCGCCAGGTTCTAAGTCCTCAAGTGACCACACCTGTTGAAGAATGTCTTCGGCTTAACCCATACACGACCGTCTTCTTTTTAACCTGCTGCCCTACACCTTCATAATTTCACTATGCAGTGGATGTTGTGTGTTTGTGTTAACTCTGAGGTAGGCGCGTGCTCTGCAAACTTGTATTCTCTCTTCAATGGTTGGAAAATCAAGAAGGTAGCGCATCGCCCTGCATGCTGTATCTCTTGTACATCCAAGAATAATGCGCATAGCTTCATTCTGTATCCTTTCCATCCTTTCTATCTGCTTACGGCTGAGAGTCAGGATTGCCATTGCATACTCAATAACAGACATGACCAGCCCCTCGTACAGAAGACATAGATGGCGCTGCTCACAGTTTGCTGCCGCCATCACCCGCATCGCAGCCAAACCCCGGTTGGCCTTTGTTATCACCTGGTCTATGTGCTCATTATAAGCAAGGCTTCGATCAAACCGTATCCCCAGGTAATCCATTGCCTGCGTTCTTTCCACCGTCTCTGAACACAGCTTTACAGTTGGTGTTGGAGTGTTGACAATATGATTATTTAACGAGAACCAAGTCACTGTTGCCTTTGTTGGGTTGACCATTGCCCCAGCTTCATCACACCAATTACTTATGCGATTGAGTTCGGTTTGTAGTTCCACAGCAACCTGCTCTCTATCCTTACCCTGACGATACACTAAAACATCATCGGCATATGACAATGTCCTGCCAGGTCCAGTGATCTGCTCACTGGTGATTCTCACTGTGTAGGCGTTGAACAGTACCGGAGATGATGGTGATCGCTTGGGTAGGCCAGGATATATTGTTGTTGGTTCCGAAGTCCAACTGCCACATCTAAAAGCTACTTTCCGTTGGAAGAGGGCTGCAGCGATCCAACTAAGGAGGAATGGACTTACTTTAAGTTCAAGAAACTGAAGCATTAACAAAATCCAATGGTACTCTGTTGTACGCGTCCTCAAGATCAATCGCTGCAGCAAAGGTTTCAATGCCTGAGTGGAAAGCTTCATAGACATCATGGGCAAAAACTGCTGCATTGGTCCAGGTTTCTCTTTTTGGACGGTACTCACCCAGGGTAGGTGGGAACACACCTTGACTCTCCAGATGGTTTGATATTTTCCTGGCAATTACCTTCTCCAGCAGCTTGCCTATTGTATTCTGCATGGTTATAATTCGATATCCCTGAATTTTTTGTGGTCTTTGTCAGGCTTCGGCAAGGAAATCAGATAGATGTGTAACCACTCCTCCTTGATGCTAGCACTCCCTATACTGTTGTTGTACATGTCTGCTAGTTTCTCTAGCTCGTTGTCGGTACACCTATTGATGTCGTCGTATCTTATGCCATCAGGCCCTGGAGAGCTGTTTATTGATCGCCTTGATTTCTTTCACTGTCACTGTGTCTTCATCCGAAGTGTTCTGGGCCTTGCACCTGCCTGAGGTGACCTCCTTGCCAAAATTTCGGCCTCCCATATCTGTCTGGTTGTTCTGCTCTAGATAGCGTTCAAAGGGGGCTTTGCCCTTGTCCTCGTCAGTCCTCTGCCAGATGAGATCAACACCTTGGTAGTCAGAAATGCTCTTAATCTTGACTACACCACTCATGCTTTTATGTAGTCGCCAGAACAATTTCAGTGACTTGTCTGTGCTTACTCTTTGACACACTTCTGCACATTTTTCGCTTTTAACCACCTTGACCGGTTTTTTGAAATAGCTTACTTTTGTGTGCATCTCTCTTTCTAAGTGCATGCAGGGACTAGGATGACCAGCGCTGTTCTTCTTGGCATTTTGCCATCTCCTTACAGCACTACGATTATCCACCCAAGCCTTCTCCACCTCGAAATTCCACCTAGGTGGCTGCTCCCAGCTTTTTTTCTTGCCCTGAAGCTTTCTGCGCTTGTCACGTCTTATTTTACTCACCACATCTTGCCCTGTACTGTCATATTGGAAAGTTTTTACCTTTAGCTTGTGCTGCCTGGTTCTGCCTTTCTCTACCAATATGCTGCAAGGGTGGTGGTCGCTGCCGTTGTGTCCTAGGACACCCCATCTACACACTGTAGTGAGTGAAGGTGAAACCAGCGCCAGATCAATCGCACTGTCCTCATCCCCTGGACGGCTTGTTGTCCTGGTGACACAGCCACTGTTTATAAAAACCAGGTCAATGTTTTCAAGTGCAGTCTCGAGCACCTCCCCTTGTGTGTTGGAGGAAATGATTCCCCATGATCTGCCTTTAGCGGTGAAATCGCCCCAGAAAATAACATTTCTCTCGTGACCTAATATATCATTTAAGCACTGCCACTTCTGGGAATCCATACTCGCGTTGCAGGCATAGACATTAACCACTACGAATGGTATACTGGATTGAACTCTCAACGCCTGTATTTGTATATCGTCACTGTCCCAACTGGACATGTCTAGCTCTGACGCCACCGTGCTGTCACGAACGAGAATCGCCATTCCCAGATGTCGTCTGTTGTAGAAACATTTGAAGCCGGCAATTCGGAGTAGCTGATCGCCCAGTCTCGTCTCCTGGAGTGCTACAATGTCGTTCCTGTAAACCAGGGTTTCTAAAGTAGAGCCCCGTTGTTTTACGCTGGCACAGTTCCAATACAGAATACAGATATTCCTGAGTCCCAGACAGTGACACTTTAGTCTAAAACGTCTTAAACCACCACGCTTACCTTAAGGCTTTCTGCCTGCCCGGCGTCCACGACGCCTCGTTAGGTTGACTGCTGACCGCTCGGAGAACACACGTTGTTCCGCCATGTTGAAAAACCGAAAACAACAGAAACCACACACGCTGCGAAAAATTCACTCAAGGATTGCTTCACTCGATACACGAAACTCCGTAGCACCCGCGCAGATCTTGAGTAGAAACTCCTGGTTTTACGCCTGGCACACAAATTACACGCAAGAGATGAATAAATCCATCTCCTACGCGAAAAAGTTAACGATCACAAAACAACCCAACCGTCCGTCGCCATCTTGAAACCGGAAGCCCATTTTTTACGTTGCTCAAGGAACTAAGTGCGACGGTCCAAGTGTCTGTCCTATTTTATGTAATAAACCAGAAGGGCAGAGATGTTGCATTTAGGCGATAACGGTCTGTTTCGGCGAAATCCCTGACTGCCACTAGTGGAACCCTGGTTGAAAAACTCTGCTCTAGGCTGTTTACTTAGGCCTATTATATATATATATATATATATATATATATATATATATATATATATATATATATATATATATATATATATATATATATATATATATATATATATATATATATATATATATATATATATATATATATATATAAAAGGCTCTATTTATATATTTTGCAAACCTTATTATGATATGTACCCTATTACCAAAGGTACCTATAAACTGTATATCTACCTTTGGTACGCCGTAGTATCACAAGTAACCCATAGTCCCCTGTATTTGTGTGTGTGTGTTTGTGTGTGTGTGTGTGTGTGTGTGTGTGTGTGTGTGTGTGTGTGTGTGTGTGTGTGTGTTTCAATAGGATTTTAATTATGTTTCTAATTCAATGTCTTTTTTCATTTTCAGATCCCGTGTACTTCACCCTTCATTATGGCTACTAAGAAAAGAAAAGTGGACGCCGAGTGTCGCGTTATCAATGAAGAATGGGGAGTAAATTACTTCTTTGTGGAAACAATGGACCAGAAAACTAGTTGCGTAATATGCAGTGAAAGTGTTGCCGTTTTGAAAGAGTAAAATCTTCGGCGTCACTACGAAACAAAACATATATCAACATATTCAAAGTTTTCTGGAAAGTTACACTTTGAGAAATATGAGTCCATGAAACGTGGTTTAGAAACACAAAGAAATTTCTTCACAACTTCTCGTGTTCATTCGTGGTGTCAATTTGGACTTTCAGGTAACGGAAGAGTTGGCATCCGTTTGCAGCATGCTTGGGACAACAACTGAAAAAGACATTTTCAAGGAAGTGCACAAAGTTTTGCAAGACTATAACCTTCAGTGGAATTAGCTTCGAGGTGTTACAGTTGATGGCTGGAAAAAAACATGGCTGGAGTGAGGAAGGGTCTGATGGGGCAGATCAGGACTCATTTGGAAGATTTGCAAATTCCGGGCACTGTTTTTATACGCTGCGTCATACATTAGCAAGCACTCTGATATTTCTTGTGTACTGAAACTAGTTTTTTCTGCTGTAAACTTCATTCGGGTACATGCATTCAATCACCGTCAGTTCCAGGCTTTACTTGAATTAATTGATTCTGAATTCTGTGACTTGCCTTATCACACACCAGTGTGGAGGATCAGCTGCGGTTAAGTCATGTTTCGTTTTTACAATTTCCGAAACGAAAAAGATAGAACTGATCCACAGCTGTCAGATCCTACTTAGCTGTAAAAGTTGTCATTTTTCGTCGACATCATATCCCACAGGAATGAACTGACTTTGAAACTTCAGAGAAATGATAACCTCGTCTGTGATCTCTACAGAATCATCAAAGTATTTCGGAGAAAGCTGTTATTGTTTGAAGCACAACTGGAAAGAGAAAACCTTTTTTTTTTCATTTTCACTGTTTCACAGAGTTTTGAGCTACAATCGCCAAAGATTTCTGCCATTGTCCATGAAGTGCTGCTCTTATGTCTGCTAGTTCTATGCTGTCTTTGCCCTTCAGTATTGAGACAGCTGACTTTGCATCTGTGAAGATAGCTATTTGCTTCTCTTTATTTTCCTCCATCAAGAGCATTTCTGCTGCAGTTTTCAAAGCTCCAACCTCTGCTTTGAAGTTACTTGAAAATTTTCCATTTGCCACTGACTGTGTGTGTGTTGTTTTTTTTCACTCCGTTTTTTAAATTTAGGATAATTCCTCGTCCTCCATTTTCTAGTTAAATTTTGGCTGACCCATCTGTATATGCATGGGTCCAATTGCTACTTGGGTAATGTTGTTTTTTAAATGTAGTTTAGAGCGATTTTTCTTCTTTCTGTTACACTCTGAGTGTTATTTTTCTCAATACCAGGAAGTTCCCACCTTGGAGACAGCAGCAACTGCCTGAGATGATAGAAAACATTCCTGGTATTGAAACTTTTTTTTTTTTTTTCAATACCAGGAATGTATTCTATCATCTCAGGCAGTTGCTGCTGTCTCCAAGCTGGGAACTTGAGTGCATTGTAAATGGGTTTGACTGTTGATATGTTAAGTATAGGATCTGCCCTAATCTTTCGTTTTGCAATTTCTTCAAAGTTGCTACCCTTCAGTCTTTCCTTCCAAAACCATTAAAACTATTATACAAAGGTTGGTCTGTCAATCTTCTAATTGTTTCTGCATGTTGCTGGGCTCTGTCTCTTCTATCCTGCATTGGATGTAAACAAGTGATCTTTTCTAGTTCGTTAATAGGCGTTGTCTTCAGGCTTCCAGCTGTAAACCGCATTCCTTGATATTTATTTTGTTAAAGTTTGATTAGCTGCTGTTGCCCAAGCTGCAGTTGCCCAAGCTGCGATGCCATATTCCAGTACTGGCCTCACCCGTTCAGTATATAACTTCTTGAGAACTTTTTTATTTGCTCCCCACGTTGTACCAGCAAACTATTTCATGATTGCCATGCTTTGCCTTGCTCTTGTTCGATTTTTCTCAACCTGTGTCTTCCATCTCAGGCGACGATCAAAGGTGACTCCTAGATAGTTTGGATTTTCTTCATAGCGCAATATTTTTCCATTCAATACCAGCTTAGGTTGCTGTGTTTTATTTGAAAGGGAGAACACAGTGCATGTTGTTTTCTCCTCACTTATCTTCACTAGCAATGATTTTTACCAGTCCTCTAGCGCTAATAAGGCTTGTTGTATTCTGCTGTTAGCTGTACTAATATATTCTTCAGGTGTCCATATGGCTAGGTCACCTGCAAAGAAGGATGTGTGTACTCTGGCTGGAATATTTTCCGTGATGTCATTTATATATGCTAGCAATAATGTTGGTAAAAGAACTCCTCCTTGGGGGACACCTTGCTCTAACAGCATCATTTTGCTGGTTTATCCTTGTACTTTTGACATGGCACTTCTGTTCTCAAGATAGTGGCTGATCCATTTGAATATTTTCCCACAAACATGCATTTTTTGCAGTTTTACTTTCAGTCCTTCCTTCCATATTTTATCAAATGCATTTTCTAAACCTATCCAGACCGCTAGTGTGTGTTTTTTCTCTTGGAAGGCATCCTCTGTTTCCTGAGTTATATAGGTTATTCGATCTTCAGTGGATCTGTATTTTCTTAATCCTGCTTGGTGTGGTGTTAAGAGTTGGTTTTCTTCCAGATGCCATGTTAGCCTGCCATTGATAATTCGTTCCATTAATTTTCCTAAACAGCTAAGCAGAGGTCGATAGTCATTTGATTCTTCCAGGCGTTTTCCTTTCTTTGAGACTGGTATTAGTATAGCTTCCTTCCATGCCTGTGGGACTATTCCTCTTTTCCAGCTGTAATTTAGAACTTCTAGTAGTTTCTTTTTTGCTTTAGTGCCTAGTCCTATTAGCATTTCATTTATGATTCCATCCTTTCCAGGTGATTTTTTTTCTTTTTTAGGGTTCCATTGCCTGTTCCATGTCTTCCGTTGTTAGATTTGCCATCTTATATTCTGCCGCTGTCTCTGTATTACTATGATGTGTCTGTTTCTCTTTGATTGTTTTCTTCTGTTCAGTTGTAATATCAATGTGGTTTGCATTAGCATAGTGTTCCATTAGTGCATTTGCAGCCTTTTTTTCCTGTAAGCAAGGCCTTTCCTTGTTTAATTGTTATTTGTTTGTTTCTGGGTCCTTCATTGTACATGGCTTTCACTAGTTTCCACAGCTTGTTTCCATCCCTGTCAAAGTTCAGGGTTTCTGTGTTTTTCCCCCTCAAACAATCTCTTGTTGTTTGATTTACTGTTCTTTTATATTTTGCTAAGATGGCTTTTAGAGAGATGTTCGCTTCAGTTGTTTGTTCTCTCTCTCTCTCTCTCGCTCTCTCTCTCTCTCTCTCTCTCTCTCTCTCTCTCTCTCTCTCTCTCTCTCTCTCTCTCTGCTGTCTCCCTGGCATCTTCAACTTGGTCCTCGAAAATTTGTAGTTCTTCAGTCCAATATGGTTTGTAATTTTGTTTCCTCCTCTTGGAATAGACTCAGTGGCCACTTGTATTACTTTGTTAATACTTTCCACCTTTTGCTTCATGTTGCCATATCGTGTGTTTATAATTTCAGAAATTGTGTCTGTTTGTATGGCAGTTCTGTCCCAATCTATTTGTTTTTTGTTTTGTTTTAATGTTGCATATCCCTTGTAGGAAGTTACAGTCAACACCATTATTTTTCAGCTGCTGATTGATTGATTGATTGATTGATTGATTTAGGAACCGACATCACAGCATTCGGGACATTCCCATAAGCGCTCCGTCCCCATCCCCAGCAGCTAACGAAGAGTTCCAACACTAATAGTTCCAGTAGCAATCTGATTATATGTCCGTCTCGCCTTTCCTCTGAGCGTCGAGCGTTGGCCAGATCCCCTCATCACACCTCGCTGTCTCATTCTTACCAGACTATGGTGATCCATCTGCTCCTCCGAGGTGTACAGTGCTCCCACAAGGCCGCAACCACGTCTGCCTTGTCATGCATCAATACTCCACCAAGTTTTGCCGAGCCAGCCAATCTGTCCGCCTGTTCATTCCCCAGAACACCGGCATGCCCAGGAGAAAAGATCCAGGTGATGCTTGCTACCCGTGACCTCCGAAGCGAAGCAAGCCACTCCGCACGAAGCTTGCCTGTTCTCACCCTTCTCAGCATGCTTTCTGAGTCAGTTACAATCACAATGAGTGTATGTATCGTGTTTTCTATCCAGCGGAAAGCTGCACTTACCGCCTCCACCTCCATTCTTAAGCTAGATGTAGTGTCATCATACGCCAGGCTCTCCTGCACCAAACGCCGACCATTAGTTTTTGCCAAGAACCCCCAGGCACTTCTCCTACCTCTCAACACTGACCCATCCGTGTAGATAATCACATCACCCGGGCGAGAATGTTCCTGAATTAGTTGCTGAATTTCCACTTCCGTGGCCCCTGCTGGCCACTCCCTGCACTCCCGGCTCAATGTTATTACAACTCTGCACAAGTCTGACTGCACGGCTGGCACTCTGACCCACTCCTCTCCTCGCCTGATGTTCTCCAAGGGGCACACCTGTCTGATCTGCTGTTGATGTACTAGGCAAGTATTTTTTACGTTCAGTAGTTTGCCATTGCTTACTGAACGACCGGCTCCCATACCAACACGTTATAACGCAACGCGACACGCTCTGCTGCCCAAATCGGTCGCGGCTGCGTTTCGAACGCCTGGTAAGCGGCTCACGAACCGCATTCGCAAACCTTTGGCCACGGAGACCGACCTGTAGAGACCTGGAACATACTTCATATTCATTACAAGCTTGATTGGTCTGTGGTACTAGTCAAGCACATGGCGATCGATTTTGTGGAGGATGTCTCCTGTGCAGAAAGCTAAGTCTGGAGTAGAAGTGGCAAACCATCTTCTGGAGTAGAAGCACGGTGTTGTCATCCGCTTTGTTGAGTAGATAGAGATTTGAGCCTATTTCTTGGTCCTCCACTTCATCTCCTCTTTTGTCAGTATCTGGGTATCCCCATCTTTCTGAACGGCTATTAAAGTCCCCGAAAATAATGCAGTTTGTAGCAGTTATTTTCATGTTTGAGAGTGTAAGGTCCTTATCTGCTGGGCTATACAGATTGTACATTTTTATTTTCACGTCCTTTATCATTATATCAACACCTATATAATTTCCGTTTGGTTGTCAGAGATCACAGACACTTCGCTGCAATGTATTGTATTTCGTGTAAGTATTAGAACTCCTGCTTTGTGTCCTTCGCGGTCGAAACGTGTGGCCTGATATCCTCTGACTGAGAATGTGCGATTGGCGTTGAGGTGTGTCTTTTGAATGCATGCCACATTATTCTATCTTTGTAAAGACGCTGTGTTAGGGAGACTTTCTTGTTATAAACTCATTCGGCATTCCACTGTGGTATGTCGAGTGTCCGCGACGTCATTTCATCCAGCCCGCCGACGGTACTTGCTTGATACAACGCAGGGAACACGAGACGTTGTGATACAATGTAAATGTAAATATCGTTTAGAATAATAGGTGATATTCACACGTGCGGAGACCCCTGGCTGATATGTCTTAAATTTACTATTTTCAATTATAAATTATTGTATCTAGATTTTCTTGTTTATTATAATGTTTGCTTATTTCGTGCCATCCCAAGTCCTTCCCCGGCTCAGTAGCGCCGCCTATGCTCAGACGATACCATGGTTTCAATGACAACAAACACACACGAATCTTTCCTTCCCCCAGATGCGTCCGGCGGTCAACGCAAGTTCGAAGCTCCAGAAATATTAACTTCTTTTTGCCAGTCATCCATTTTATAGGTATGTAACAAGGATTTCTTTGCTTAGCCGTGATAGGTAAGTGAACTACAAGTGTGAATAGAGGCAATAAAGTAGCAAACATAGCATACAAATGCCATAGAAGCCTCGTGATATTACGAAAATATTATCCCCAGCTCAGAAGAATTCCCCGGTCAAGGTGTTACTCAAGCTAGTCTCTAGGCCAGTGTTTTTAAACCTTTCTGCTGGAGTAGATCCTTACGCAAATTTTTACGTTAGTTAGTTAGTTAGTCGAAAGATCATCCTCATTGCACATCGAACCATTCAGTCCATAAGTGCTCGGACCCCCTCCTCAGCAAATCCCGCAGCGTGTAGCGGCTAACGACACCAGTTCTGTGTTGGTTTATCAATCTTCTTTGGCTTCCTGCGTAGTGTTCTTGTTTGGCCACCCCTCTTTTAATTTGCTGTTCTCGCAGTCTGGCCATGGTTGGGGATTCACAGTCATCACTTGGTTCACGCAAAAGTCTTACTTCTCGTAGAGCATTCAGAATGTCAGCCTAGTCCATGGCGCGTCCGCCCTTCACCGTAGCCTCACCTGCGAGCTTGTCAGCGCGCTCATTTCCTTGTACTCCCGCATGCCCTGGCACGAAGATGAAACTAATCTTTGTCAGCCGAGAGCGCTCCAGAGGCAGCAACCATTCTCTTCGGATCGACCCCTCCTCTATCCTCTTGATCATGTTCATTGAGTCGCTAAGGAAACATTCCCTAGTGAATGTCTGTGTCTCGAGCCATGTTATTGCTTTACTTATTGCCATGACTTCCATAGTCAGGCTACTTGTGGTTTCAGTGAAAGCACCAGAGTCCTCCTTCACAATTCTCCCTCCGGCCCGAGCCGTAAATGCCCATGAGCTTCTCACATGTCGGACGACTGACCCATCTGTGTAGATGACCGCATCACCGTCTAGCGAATTCTCGAAAATCAACGCTTGTACTTCAGCCTCCACAGCAGCCGGATTTTCTTGTCTGCATTTTCTGTCTAGTTGGATGCAAACTGAAAAGGATGTGCAGAAATCTGTTGGCACTTGTACCCACTCCTCGCCAGGTTCTAAGTCCTCAAGTGACCACACCTGTTGAAGAATGTCTTCGGCTTAACCCATACACGACCGTCTTCTTTTTAACCTGCTGCCCTACACCTTCATAATTTCACTATGCAGTGGATGTTGTGTGTTTGTGTTAACTCTGAGGTAGGCGCGTGCTCTGCAAACTTGTATTCTCTCTTCAATGGTTGGAAAATCAAGAAGGTAGCGCATCGCCCTGCATGCTGTATCTCTTGTACATCCAAGAATAATGCGCATAGCTTCATTCTGTATCCTTTCCATCCTTTCTATCTGCTTACGGCTGAGAGTCAGGATTGCCATTGCATACTCAATAACAGACATGACCAGCCCCTCGTACAGAAGACATAGATGGCGCTGCTCACAGTTTGCTGCCGCCATCACCCGCATCGCAGCCAAACCCCGGTTGGCCTTTGTTATCACCTGGTCTATGTGCTCATTATAAGCAAGGCTTCGATCAAACCGTATCCCCAGGTAATCCATTGCCTGCGTTCTTTCCACCGTCTCTGAACACAGCTTTACAGTTGGTGTTGGAGTGTTGACAATATGATTATTTAACGAGAACCAAGTCACTGTTGCCTTTGTTGGGTTGACCATTGCCCCAGCTTCATCACACCAATTACTTATGCGATTGAGTTCGGTTTGTAGTTCCACAGCAACCTGCTCTCTATCCTTACCCTGACGATACACTAACACATCATCGGCATATGACAATGTCCTGCCAGGTCCAGTGATCTGCTCACTGGTGATTCTCACTGTGTAGGCGTTGAACAGTACCGGAGATGATGGTGATCGCTTGGGTAGGCCAGGATATATTGTTGTTGGTTCCGAAGTCCAACTGCCACATCTAAAAGCTACTTTCCGTTGGAAGAGGGCTGCAGCGATCCAACTAAGGAGGAATGGACTTACTTTAAGTTCAAGAAACTGAAGCATTAACAAAATCCAATGGTACTCTGTTGTACGCGTCCTCAAGATCAATCGCTGCAGCAAAGGTTTCAATGCCTGAGTGGAAAGCTTCATAGACATCATGGGCAAAAACTGCTGCATTGGTCCAGGTTTCTCTTTTTGGACGGTACTCACCCAGGGTAGGTGGGAACACACCTTGACTCTCCAGATGGTTTGATATTTTCCTGGCAATTACCTTCTCCAGCAGCTTGCCTATTGTATTCTGCATGGTTATAATTCGATATCCCTGAATTTTTTGTGGTCTTTGTCAGGCTTCGGCAAGGAAATCAGATAGCTGTGTAACCACTCCTCCTTGATGCTAGCACTCCCTATACTGTTGTTGTACATGTCTGCTAGTTTCTCTAGCTCGTTGTCGGTACACCTATTGATGTCGTCGTATCTTATGCCATCAGGCCCTGGAGAGCTGTTTATTGATCGCCTTGATTTCTTTCACTGTCACTGTGTCTTCATCCGAAGTGTTCTGGGCCTTGCACCTGCCTGAGGTGACCTCCTTGCCAAAATTTCGGCCTCCCATATCTGTCTGGTTGTTCTGCTCTAGATAGCGTTCAAAGAGGGCTTTGCCCTTGTCCTCGTCAGTCCTCTGCCAGATGAGATCAACACCTTGGTAGTCAGAAATGCTCTTAATCTTGACTACACCACTCATGCTTTTATGTAGTCGCCAGAACAATTTCAGTGACTTGTCTGTGCTTACTCTTTGACACACTTCTGCACATTTTTCGCTTTTAACCACCTTGACCGGTTTTTTTGAAATAGCTTACTTTTGTGTGCATCTCTCTTTCTAAGTGCATGCAGGGACTAGGATGACCAGCGCTGTTCTTCTTGGCATTTTGCCATCTCCTTACAGCACTACGATTATCCACCCAAGCCTTCTCCACCTTGAAATTCCACCTAGGTGGCTGCTCCCAGCTTTTTTTCCTGCCCTGAAGCTTTCTGCGCTTGTCACGTCTTATTTTACTCACCACATCTTGCCCTGTACTGTCATATTGGAAAGTTTTTACCTTTAGCTTGTGCTGCCTGGTTCTGCCTTTCTCTACCAATATGCTGCAAGGGTGGTGGTCGCTGCCGTTGTGTCCTAGGACACCCCATCTACACACTGTAGTGAGTGAAGGTGAAACCAGCGCCAGATCAATCGCACTGTCCTCATCCCCTGGACGGCTTGTTGTCCTGGTGACACAGCCACTGTTTATAAAAACCAGGTCAATGTTTTCAAGTGCAGTCTCGAGCACCTCCCCTTGTGTGTTGGAGGAAATGATTCCCCATGATCTGCCTTTAGCGGTGAAATCGCCCCAGAAAATAACATTTCTCTCGTGACCTAATATATCATTTAAGCACTGCCACTTCTGGGAATCCATACTCGCGTTGCAGGCATAGACATTAACCACTACGAATGGTATACTGGATTGAACTCTCAACGCCTGTATTTGTATATCGTCACTGTCCCAACTGGACATGTCTAGCTCTGACGCCACCGTGCTGTCACGAACGAGAATCGCCATTCCCAGATGTCGTCTGTTGTAGAAACATTTGAAGCCGGCAATTCGGAGTAGCTGATCGCCCAGTCTCGTCTCCTGGAGTGCTACAATGTCGTTCCTGTAAACCAGGGTTTCTAAAGTAGAGCCCCGTTGTTTTACGCTGGCACAGTTCCAATACAGAATACAGATATTCCTGAGTCCCAGACAGTGACACTTTAGTCTAAAACGTCTTAAACCACCACGCTTACCTTAAGGCTTTCTGCCTGCCCGGCGTCCACGACGCCTCGTTAGGTTGACTGCTGACCGCTCGGAGAACACACGTTGTTCCGCCATGTTGAAAAACCGAAAACAACAGAAACCACACACGCTGCGAAAAATTCACTCAAGGATTGCTTCACTCGATACACGAAACTCCGTAGCACCCGCGAAGATCTTGAGTAGAAACTCCTGGTTTTACACCTGGCACACAAATTACACGCAAGAGATGAATAAATCCATCTCCTACGCGAAAAAGTTAACGATCACAAAACAACCCAACCGTCCGTCGCCATCTTGAAACCGGAAGCCCATTTTTTACGTTGCTCAAGGAACTAAGTGCGACGGTCCAAGTGTCTGTCCTATTTTATGTAATAAACCAGAAGGGCAGAGATGTTGCATTTAGGCGATAACGGTCTGTTTCGGCGAAATCCCTGGCTGCCACTAGTGGAACCCTGGTTGAAAAACTCTGCTCTAGGCTGTTTACTTAGGCCTATTATATATATATATATATATATATATATATATATATATATATATATATATATATATATATATATATATATATATATATATATATATATATATATATATATATATATAAAAGGCTCTATTTATATATTTTGCAAACCTTATTATGATATGTACCCTATTACCAAAGGTACCTATAAACTGTATATCTACCTTTGGTACGCCGTAGTATCACAAGTAACCCATAGTCCCCTGTATTTGTGTGTGTGTTTGTGTGTGTGTGTGTGTGTGTGTGTGTGTGTGTGTGTGTGTGTGTGTGTGTGTGTGTGTGTGTTTCAATAGGATTTTAATTATGTTTCTAATTCAATGTCTTTTTTCATTTTCAGATCCCGTGTACTTCACCCTTCATTATGGCTACTAAGAAAAGAAAAGTGGACGCCGAGTGTCGCGTTATCAATGAAGAATGGGGAGTAAATTACTTCTTTGTGGAAACAATGGACCAGAAAACTAGTTGCGTAATATGCAGTGAAAGTGTTGCCGTTTTGAAAGAGTAAAATCTTCGGCGTCACTACGAAACAAAACATATATCAACATATTCAAAGTTTTCTGGAAAGTTACACTTTGAGAAATATGAGTCCATGAAACGTGGTTTAGAAACACAAAGAAATTTCTTCACAACTTCTCGTGTTCATTCGTGGTGTCAATTTGGACTTTCAGGTAACGGAAGAGTTGGCATCCGTTTGCAGCATGCTTGGGACAACAACTGAAAAAGACATTTTCAAGGAAGTGCACAAAGTTTTGCAAGACTATAACCTTCAGTGGAATTAGCTTCGAGGTGTTACAGTTGATGGCTGGAAAAAAACATGGCTGGAGTGAGGAAGGGTCTGATGGGGCAGATCAGGACTCATTTGGAAGATTTGCAAATTCCGGGCACTGTTTTCATACGCTGCGTCATACATTAGCAAGCACTCTGATATTTCTTGTGTACTGAAACTAGTTTTTTCTGCTGTAAACTTCATTCGGGTACATGCATTCAATCACCGTCAGTTCCAGGCTTTACTTGAATTAATTGATTCTGAATTCTGTGACTTGCCTTATCACACACCAGTGTGGAGGATCAGCTGCGGTTAAGTCATGTTTCGTTTTTACAATTTCCGAAACGAAAAAGATAGAACTGATCCACAGCTGTCAGATCCTACTTAGCTGTAAAGGTTGTCATTTTTCGTCGACATCATATCCCACAGGAATGAACTGACTTTGAAACTTCAGAGAAATGATAACCTCGTCTGTGATCTCTACAGAATCATCAAAGTATTTCGGAGAAAGCTGTTATTGTTTGAAGCACAACTGGAAAGAGAAAACCTTTTTTTTTTTCATTTTCACTGTTTCACAGAGTTTTGAGCTACAATCGCCAAAGATCTCAACCTCGATTTTCCGAAACAATTATTCGTGTCGTGAAGAAGCAATTTTGGGAGAGATTTTCAGATCTTGACCGAATTGAGAGTGACATTCTTATGTTCTGGAATCCGTTTGATTGTGACCTCGATGATGTGCCAGTTGAACTACAGTTGGAGCTCGTTGATTTGCAAGCAAATGACTTGTTGAAAGAGTAGCACAGAGAAGGAAAATTTGTTGAATATTACCGCTGCTTATTTGATGCTGAGTTTCCGAAACTGAAGAAATCTGCCGCTGGTATGGCATCATTGTTTGAAACCACTTATGTCTGTGAGCAAACATTTTCAAAAATGAAGAATGTAAAGTCAACACATCGAACTAGATTGACTGATGAACATTTGAAAGCAAAACTCTTGATTAGATGCAGCAATTACAAACCAAACATTGATGATATCTTGAAAGCCAAGTATCATTTTCACAAATCTCACTAACCTTTGTTTGCTGCTTAGTTTGTGAGATTCGGATATGCGCACACTATGTCTGATGTAACTATCTTTTTGCTAACGTCGCCTTCTTTGATAACGTTTTTTAGTAAATAAATATACTGGTTGTCTTTGTGTGTGAGTGTGTGTGTGTGTGTGAGTGTGTGTGTGTGTGTGTGTGTGTGTGTGTGTGTGTGTGTGTGTGTGTGTGTGTGTGTGTGTGTGTGTGTGTGTGTGCGTGCGTGCGTGCGTGCGTGCATTGCACCCTACTCATCCATGATTAACTTAGTTTTTCGTCTTTTTTCCCAGAGCTTTTGCTCAGGTTTGCATTTATTGTTAAAGTTAATGGGATATCCTTTACATGGCGTTTGCCGTCAACACCAGCACCTTTTTCTGTTGTTGATGTCTTGGCAAGTTTACGATCAGTAGTTTTCATTGCTTTCTGAACGACTGGCACCCATAGCATAGCGTAAAATACCAGCACAACGCGGTCTGCTGCGAAATCGCTCGCAGTTGTGTTTCGAAAGCGGGTATACGGGATTACGAACCGAGTCCGTAAGATCTTAGCCACGGAGACCGGCGCAAGTTTCGCACTGAATGAGAATGCGGCCCGAGCTCGTCATTTTGTCAGTTATCCGGCCCGCCGTGAAAAAAGTTTGGTGACCCCTGACCTAAACGAATATCCTTTGAAACAAGTAAAGAGTTTCAAGTACCTAGGAAGTATAATATCATCAAATGGCAGATCAGAAGACGAGATTGAAAAGAGATGCAATAAGGCAAACGAACTCATTGGACAAATGGCACCAATACTACAGAACAAACATGTATCAATAACTATTAATAAAGCATTTTACAACACAATCTTTCTACCAACTATATGTTACCAATGCCAATCCTGGACAATGACAGAAAAAGAGAACAGAAAAATCACAACAACAGAAATGAGATTCCTGAGAAGAATACTCAATGTATCAAGAAGAGGTAAAATCAGAAATGAAGAAATCGGGACTAAGGTAGGGGTTATAGCTGCACTACATTTTATTAGAAGGCAGCAAGTCTAATGGTTTGGCCATGCAAGTAGGCTACCAACTAACAGTATACCACAACAAGCAATGATGTACAGACCAGAGGGAAGCACGTCAAATGGTTTGGCCATGGAAGTAGGCTACCAACTAACAATATAACACAACAAGCAATGATATACAGACCAGATGGAAACAGAGGAAGAGGCCGACCACATAAACGATGGACACAAGGATTAACAGTCCATGGGAATATCGATACATGAAGCCCATAAGCGGGCACTCTCCCGCTGTTTATACTTCACCTCGAAACATAAGGTACAAGAGGATCATGATGAGATGAGATTAAGTATGTATGTATGTATGTATTTTTGGATGTATGTATGTATGTATGTATGTATGTATGTATGTATGTATGTATGTATGTATGTATGTATGTATGTATGTATGTATGTATTTATGTATGTATGTATGTATGTATGTATGTATGTATGTATGTATGTATGTATGTATGTATGTATGTATGTATGTATGTATGTGTATGTATGTTTGTGTGTATGTATGTATGTATGTATGTATGTATGTATGTATGTATGTATGTATGTATGTATGTATGTATGTATGTATGTATGTATGTATGTATGTATGTATGTATGTATGTATGTATGTATGTATGTATGTATGTATGTATGTATGTATGTATGTATGTATGTATGAATATTAATGTTGCATGCCCTTTGTAGGACGTTGCGTTCAACTCCACCTAGGCAATTTTACGTTCAGTAGTTTGCCATTGCTTCCTGTACGAGAAGTCAACGTTCGAGTCCAACTTTCTAGCGTAAGGTAACCCCTCACTACCCGCCGTTAGTGCACCGGAAGTTTAAGAGCAGGCGCTCTTATCCATGCGGCTACGTAAACACACACACACACACACACACACACACACTCACTCACACGCACGCGCGCGCTCACACACACACACACATAAATTGGTGTGCGACAAATATGTGCCCAGGCTGTCTGATTGCTTGCGGGCCTGGAAGCTTGCAGACGTGCACATCTGTGCTTGTCTGTGCTAGATCGCAGCAGCACCGAGGCACTTGTTTCATAAAGATAAGCCTGCAAGGAATCGATCTAAATTAAGAGAATCAACTAAGAGGCTTTCCTGGCGCTAATGTAATATTGTTGGAATAAGAAATGCGCATAGACTTAGGCTTAGAGGGTGACATAGTGGACAGAAGATGTGAACTCAACATGCATGCCGAGATCATTAGCAATGTCCGTGAGTGCACTCAATTATTGCTGGATTAAAATAGATGACATTGAAGTCACGTCAAATATGCAGGTATGGTTCGTTTGTGAGTACACCCATCCCACAATTCCTGTGTTTGATCATCACCATGTCCACCCACCCCGCATGTTTGTGTTATGTCAGCTCCCATGTACACACGCCTGTGTTTTGTTATCGTTGATGTACACATATCACACAGTGTCTGTGTATTAATATCACTGATATACACATATCATATAATGCCTGTGTTTTGAAATCATTGATGTACACATTTCACACAAGCCTGTATTTTGTCATCACAGATGTACACATGTCAAACAATGCGTGTGTATTGTCATAACCCAAGTCTTTACACTCGGGTACACATACCGGTTATCAGTGTCGCTCAGGTCGATACGACCTCACATGAGTACCAGGCACAGTTCTGAGATATAACCACAATGGTGGAGATACTGTCTGCATCACACGGCCACTCAAGGTTGGTCAATGACAATATGGGACAGGCACCATACACCCAATACGCATAAAGTCTTCCAAGTGTGCCCATTACGTTAGTACTTGCTATACGTGGTGGCGAGTCCCAGTGTAGTCAATCACCCAAGTGTCGACCGACGTCCAACCTCCACAATATAGCGGTAATCGACCGTAGATCGCACCCAGTCCTAACGCATTTAGCATAGCTGCCATAATAACCCCCCACCTCACATTGTCACGAGATATGCATACTATGTGGTCCAGTCAGTTGCAGACAGGCCAAGAGGTGGGTCCGAGTAGAAAGGAAGAATCCGTCTTCCTAAAAGGGTGCGGTGCCTAAACGGGGCACGAGGAAGAGGCACACGGCAACGGAGATAAGTGGAGGCGGCAGAGGCCGTGGCGGGGGATGAAGTTAGCATCCCACGGCAACACGTGTCAAGGGGCAGGCACAGACTGCACGGGCTCTCCCCACCGAGGGAGGGAGGGCTTGAGAATGGACATGGTAACAGCAAAGGGACAAGCGTAACATCAGTGATAACTAAGTGACCGAAAGAACGTCTCCACGGCAGGGAACAGACGACCGGAGTCATGACCCGGGCGGGCCCGCACCAAGAGAGTGTCAAGAGCGTAAAGGGCCGAGACACTTGAAGAAAGGGGTACTCTTTTGAAGATCAGAAGCCCTCCCCCCTCCCCCCGTCCGTCCTTCCATCGGGCCAGTGACTTGTAGTGATACTTGCAAGCTTTCCTTAGCTGTTTTGTTAACATATTAATTTAATTTTTTAATTTTTTTAATTTTTAATTTTTAAATTAGTTTTAATTAATGTTCGTAAAGTGAATGTTCTAATAATGTTCTCACCATAACAACATGCGGATTGCAAACGCTGAGATATCACTTTTGATGATGATTATAATGATGATGATAATAATTATAATGATGATGATGATCAGTTTGCTGACTGAGTCTAAGCATTTTTGTTGCCAGAAGCAAAGCTACTGAAAGGACATTAACATTTTTAACAAATAATTATCTAAGGTTACAAGATATCCACTTCATCAGGGGATGACCCGCATGTCATCGTATAAGCTGACACTCTGGCCAGTCCGCTAAAGATGATGATGATGATTATGGTCATCGTGATGATAATGATGATGATGATGATGATGATGATGATGATGATGATGATGATGATGATGATGATGATGATGATGATGATGATGATGATTATGGTCATGATGATGATGATGATGATGATAAAGATATAATATGTAGTCTTTGAACATGTCATGTGACGGGGTAAACTGGAAAAATATATAAGAACAATAAGTTCAGAATGGAAGCTAGGCGGAGGAATAACTATATAGCTGTTACAGATAGGACAACACCGTGGCGCTGGAAACTGCGTATGGGAAATTATTGGCCTCTTGCTAGACAGGAGGCTGTGTGCAACCATGACAACCAATGCCTGGATTATAAGAAGAAGAACATTTTAATGTGGAGAATATCCGTCAGAGCACAAATGTACAGAAGATAAAATCCAGGCATCTCATTTCCCCGAAACACAATTTGAATGTGTTATCTTGTGAAAGAAAATTTTTTTGGAAGCAAGATACATTTCTATCATTCTGCCAAGGCAGAAGATGTTTACAATCTGATCTGACAGCAGATTTGTTGATTTTCAATTTCCACAAATCCGCAGTATTCTTTTACATTCTTTCTACACAATGTGCTTATAGAAACAGTCGGTATTATTATATTATATTTGAATAACGAAGACACAAACAATAGATTGCACGATTTATTTCCTGGCATATTTCGCTGCATCTCGTCAGGTACATACTGCAGAAATCACACAACTTACGTGAATTAACTAGATAAATCCTTCAAGTTGAAATATACACAAATTCGCACAGTAATGTCAATTATCTACCACGGTAATTTTAAGCTGACTAACATGTCTTTCTGTTTACACAATTCTGGCTTGTGTTGATTGATCATAATTGCTTCTGCAAATTTTAACAAGCGAGTATTTTGTGTGTTAAACAACACGCGAAAGGCAGTGTTTCTGTCCACCACATGGCCACTGTCGACAATGTGCCTCCCAATTGAAGACGCCGGGAGCTTCCGGTGTGTCGGCCCCACGAGGCTAGCATCTCCTGTGTGTTGTATCTTGTTGACCCATTGAGGTATGTGTTCTAACACCCGTTTGTTAAGCTGTCTCTCTGTTCTACCAATGTAAACGGCCTGGCATCTACATGTGAATTGGTAAATACAATTGTTTGTGGTGTACAGAGGGACAGGCTCTTTGATTGCTGGTGTAGGAATCGGTACGGTTTTAAATCTAATGACTGGAGTTGCCGCACAGAATGTTCGGCCTACTGCTGTAGTAAGCCGGTCTTGTAGACGTTGCATTACGTCATCCCCTCGAAAGGTTAGCTGGATGAATACCTTGAGTTTAGGGACTGTAGTTACGTCTGCTTTGGGTTTGGGCTGTTGGCAGTGGCGCTTTATAAATCCTGTGGAGTACCCATTCAGGTTTAAGACATTCTTCAGAGTTTCAAATTCCTCTGTCAGTATGTCCTGGGTGCAAATCTTTCTAGCACGGTCAAACAAGGTCCGTACTAAGCCCCGTTTGTACTGGACAGGTGTGAAGCTCTGAAAATTTAGGTATTGGCCAGTCCATGTTCCTTTGCGATACACCGATCTTTGAATTGTGCCGTCTGCTCTGCGTCTCATTAGAATATCTAGGAACGGCAACGCTTCGTTGTGTTCGTGTTCCATAGATAGAGAGATGTTTTTATGTGTCTCGTTCATTGTGGCCTGAAACGATGTTGCTTGTAGCTCGTTTGTGGTGATAATTAGTATATCGTCCACATAACGACGGTAAAAGGCCAAGTTGTTGATGTCTGAGGATCTCTTTTCTTCTAAATGTGCCATGAAGATGTCCGCTAGAATAGGACCAAGAGGACTCCCCATGGCCACTCCGTCAATTTGGCGGTATGACTTAGTTAGAAAATTGAATTGTATGTTGGCGGTACATAGTAGTAGAAGCCTCTCCAGAATAGGTGTTGGTATGCCTAATTTTAGTTGTTTGTCTTCAATGCGTTCCCTTATTATTTGCACTGTCTTCTCTAGTGGAACGTTAGTGAATAGGGAGGCTATATCCATGGATGCCATGTGTTTGTTATTTATGTCCATAGAATTCAATCAATATGGCTGCAGAAACAACTATTCCAAAATTAAAGAAGGTGGGTCGTAAGAAATGGATGACTGAGGAAATTTTACACTTAATGGAAACAAGAAGACTCAACAAAAATAATCCTGCCAAATATGAAGAAATTCACAGACAAGTCAGAATATTATGTAGGAAGGCAAAAGAATCATGGCTTGAGGAAAAGTGCTTAGAAATTGAAAAACAACACAACAGTGAAAATACCAAATTAGTGCACAAAAGGATTCAGGAACTTACTAATAAAAGAACAAGTACATCAACAGGCTGTCTAAGAACTAAAGATGGCAAAATCATAATAGAAAAAGATCAGATTCTACATGTATGGACAGATTATGTGAAAGACCTGTATAATGATAACAGAGAGGAACAGTATGCTATTAGATTTAATAATGAAGGACCAGCAATTTTAAAGATGGAGGTTCAAAATGTTCTTAAGCATATGAAAGCTGGCAAGGCCCCCGGTGCAGATAACATCACAACAGAAATGATTAAAGCTTTAGAAGAATTTGGACTAGAGCAAGTCACTAGACTGCTGAACACATTATATGATACTGGAGATATACCTTCTGAATTATGTAATTCTGTATTTATTGCAATCCCAAAGAAATCAGGAACCTTAGAATGTGATCAACATAGAACAATTAGTATAATGAGTCACATCACAAAGATTTTGTTACGAATTATCATGCAAAGAGTGAGGAAGAAAATACAACCTGAAATAGGGGAAGAACAATGTGGTTTTGTAGAAGGAAAGGGTACAGTAAATGCTGTGTATATGCTGCGAACAGTTATTGAACGTGCTTTAGAAGTAAACAAGGATATACATCTTTGCTTTATTGACTACACAAAGGCTTTTGATAGAGTAAGACATGTCAACATTGTGGATATGCTTGCAGATCTACAAATTGATGGGAAAGACATTAGACTTATAAAAAACATATATTGGAAACAACAAGCTGCCATAAGAATTGATAATGAAGTAGGACAATACCAACCTATTAAGAGAGGTGTTAGGCAGGGATGTGTAATGTCTCCAGATCTTTTTTCCTTATACAGTGAAAATATTTTCAGAAATGTAGAAGACCTAAATGGAATCAGCATTGGAGGACGAAACATAAATAACATTAGATATGCAGATGATACAGTATTGATTGCAGACAATGCACAGGATCTGCAACAATTAGTAGACGCTGTGGTTGTACACAGTGAGCAGCTGGGGTTGGAATTAAATTGTAGGAAGACACAGGTTATGGTCGTCACTAGGAAGAACGAAGTACCACAATGTAATATACAAGTAAATGGGAATATTCTTCAACAAGTGAATCGGTTCAATTATCTCGGAACAGTCATAACATCTGATGGCAGATGCCTTGAAGAGATTAGAACAAGAATCGCCATTGCGAAAGTAGCCTTTAGCAAGATGAAAAACATTCTGACCAATAAATTGATGTCAATTGAAACGAGAAAAAGAGTGTTGAGGGGATACATAGAGCCTGTTCTTTTGTATGGATGTGAAACTTGGACAATGTGCAGTCAAGCTGAAAAACATCTAATGGCTGCAGAAATGTGGTTTCTGAGGAAAATGCAAAGAATACCATGGACAGATAGAAAAACCAATGACCAAGTACTACAAGAGACAAATGAAAATCGTAGATTGATTAGAGAAATTAGACGTAGACAGTCAAAATTTTTTGGACATGTTATGAGAAGAAATGGACTGGAGAACTTGGTGACAGCTGGCAAGATCGAGGGGAACAGACCAAGAGGAAGACCGAGAGGAAAATACCTGGATGGCTTGGCCACATGGCATGGACGAGACAGGAACACTGAGCTGATCCACGACTCTGGTGATCGAGTGAAATGGCGAATCATGACCGCCCACGCTTTCCGGCATGGCACATGATTGATTGATTGATTGTATAGATGTCTGTCTGTATGTATATGTGTGTGCTTGTATAGATGTTTTTCTGTCTGTATATGTGTGTGCTTGTATAGATGTATGTCTGTATATGTGTGTGTTTGTATAGATGTCTGTCTGTCTGTCTGTTTATGTGCACTTGTATAGATGCATGTCTGTCTGTATATGTGTGTGCTTGTATAGATGACTGTCTGTCTGTCTGTATATGTGTGCTTGTATGGATGTATGGATGTCTGTCTGTCTATATATGTGTGTGTTTGTATAGATCTGTCTATATATATGTTTGCGTGTATGTATGTAGGTACGTACTTTGGAAGGTAGGTAGGTGGGCAGGTAGATATATAGGTAAATAGGTAGATAGTTTGATACGGTGGTAGGTAGGCAAGTAAGTAAGAACATAGGTATTATGTACGTAGATCGGTAGGCCAGTTAGTAGGTAGGCAGGTAGGCTGGTTGTTAGGTAGGCAGGTAGGTCGATAGGTATGCAGGTAGGTGAGTATGCAGGTAGGTGGGGATACAGGTAGGTCTTCTGTCTGACTGTCTGCCTGTCTGCGCGAGGAAAACACTGCGGGAGATTTGGCAGCAGACTGCCTTCCTTTGGTTTTTTACGACATGGTATGGGTGCCGGTCGATCAGAAAGCAATGGCAAACTACTTAACGTAAAATTGACAAAACATCACAATAACAACACAATACTGGTGTTGACTGCAAACGTCCTATAAAGGATATGCAACTAACTAACATAAATACATAGCTGAACTGAGGTGTGTGTGTGTGTGCGGGCGCGCGCGCGTGTGTGTGCGTGCGTGCTTGTGTGTGTTTGTCTATCTGTCTGTCTGTCTGTCTTTTATGTGTGTGTGTGTGTGTGTGTGTGTGTGTGTGTGTGTGTGTGTGTGTGTGTGTGTGTGTGTGTGTGTGTCTATGCGAGTGTTTGCGTATGTTTGTATTCATTTCAGGCTGTGTGGACCTGGAAATCCAGGCAATTTCTAACATTCACTTTGTTGCGGATTGGAACGCATAACAGTGCGGTCTCTGTTGTATTGTGCACTGAACATTTTGTCTGTGTGTTCCATGTGGAGTAAAGACGGTGGTCCGGGCGGACTGAGACAGCTCAGTGGAGTGAAGACGATGGTCCGGGCGGTCTGAGACAGCTCAGTTTAGTGAAGACAATTGTCCGGGCGGTCTGAGACAACTCAGTTTAGTGAAGACGATTGTCCGGGCGGTCTGAGACAGCTCAGTTTAGTGAAGACGATTGTCCGGGCGGTCTGAGACAGCTCAGTTTAGTGAAGACGATTGTCCGGGCGGTCTGAGACAACTCAGTTTAGTGAAGACGATTGTCCGGGCGGTCTGAGACAGCTCAGTTTAGTGAAGACGATTGTCCGGGCGGTCTGAGACAGCTCAGTTTAGTGAAGACGATTGTCCGGGCGGTCTGAGACAGCTGAGTTTAGTGAAGACGATTGTCCGGGCTGTCTGAGACAGCTCAGTTTAGTGAAGACGATTGTCCGGGCGGTCTGAGACAGCTCAGTTTAGTGAAGACGATTGTCCGGGCGGTCTGAAACAGATCAGTTTAGTGAAGACGATTGTCCGGGCGGTCTGAGACAGCTCAGTTTAGTGAAGACGATTGTACGGGCGGTCTGAGACAGCTCAGTTTAGTGAAGACGATTGTCCGGGCGGTCTGAGACAGCTCAGTTTAGTGAAGACGATTGTCCGGGCGGTCTGAGACAGTTCAGTGGAGTGAAGACGATTGTCCGGGGGTCTGAGACAGCTCAGTGGAATGAAGACGGTGGTCCGGGGGTCTGAGACAGCTCAGTGGAATGAAGACGGTGGTCCGGGGGTCTGAGACAGCTCAGTGGAGTGAAGACGGTGGTCCGGGCGGTCTGAGACAGCTCAGTGGAGTGAAGACGGTGGTCTGGACGGTCTGAGACAGCTCAGTGGAATGAAGACGGTGGTCCGGGCAGTCTGAGACAGCTCAGTGGTGTGTGACAACTCATCTGCCGGTACATACAGCACTGACAATGAATGACGCTAGCGCGCTGATCCCTCTCTGAGGGTGAACACTCACCCTCTCTTAGGTTCTTACAAACACACCACTCTATGTTTTCCTTCCTCTCTGAGGGTGAACACTCACCCTCTCTGAAGCTTTTACAAACACACTACCCTATGTTTTCCTCCCTCTCTGAGGGTGAACACTCACCCTCTCTGAAGTTTTTACAAACACTCCACTCTATGTTTTCCTCCCTCTCTGAGGGTGAACATTCACCTTCTCTGAGGTTCTAACAAACACACCACCCTATGTTTTCCTCCCTCTCTGAGGGTGAACATTCACCCTCTCTGAAATTTTTACAAAACACACCACTCTGTGTTTTCCTCCCTCTCTGAGGGTGAACACTCACCCTCTCTGAGGTTCTTACAAAAATACCACCGTGTGTTTTCCTCCCTCTCTGAGGGTGAACACTCACCCTCTCTGAGGTTCTTACAAACACACCACCCTGTGTTTCCCTCCTTCTCTGAGGGTGAACACTAACCCTCTCTGAGGTTCTTACAAACACACCACCCTGTGTTCTCCTTCTCAGAAGCGTATTCACAGTCAAAATCTTTAAGATAGCCACACTGTTGTGTTTGAAACACACAATATGTAACTTGTTGAATGTTTCCTGTTATTGTAAATTAAACCATATGTACAACGAGATTGTGAAAAAGAAAATAAATCCCTGAGAGTTTATGAAAGGAACACCATCATAGATCATTGAACACTGTCATGTTTTATATACTCCCGTGTGTTGCCGGGGCCCATAAGGGAAGCAAAGAATAGCAACACTGTAGCCTACCACGCATTTCATAAGAGGCAACTAAGGAGGCTTGATGGTTCCGTAGCCCTGCTACTGAGTGAGTGCGTGGCGCGACACTGTGAGCTGTGAGTTTCGTGAAAAATGCTTTTGAATCTGCCCGAGGGTTTTTGGAACGTGACTACATGTTCGGAGCGATGGTAGATGGCTATATCCCAGATTGACCGGTTTTTGCCTTATGCAGAAATGCGTGGCTGCTGGCCTTCTGGTTGACTGCCACTGCCTTCGACGATGAATTGTATTTTCGTGGACTGTGTGGGTGAACATCTAGGAAACATCCAGATGGGAAAATGACTGCCGATTCCATCAGAGATGAACTGGATGTTTCGTGGGGGGCTATTGTGTTGACATTCTGGCAGCGGCATTATGCACAGTGGATCTGTGAGGGCTGTTGTTTGTCGAGACTCCTGTCTTTTCCACTTTTCACATTGGGCAGTGGGGAGCGTTTTGTGCGATATTCACTGGCACAGTAACGGAGCATAATAGGGACGACCCGTTGCTGAGAGGTTGGAACTACGACTAACTAACTAACTAACTAATATACTCATTAGCAGCACCAGAAAACCAGCTCATAATGATTGTTTGAAAAACAGATATGCAAATTGTAATTTCATCATAATAATTATTGTAATGTTCCTCATCATTGTGATATAAATCCTCAAGGTTTGAAACTATGACAATGCAAAGAGTGATTAAATGATGATGTCTGCTCTCCGGAGCTTTGCTATGTACAATTATGAGAAAGGTTGTATACTCAAGAACATATGTGCAGATCTGTAAGATATACTTAATGGTAAATATCATTCATTGTATTCTTTCTATGAGGACTTGTGATGAGTGTCTGCCCTTAGGTGAAGGTCTGCGGCTTGTGTTAACTGTTACAGATGAGTATTGTCTGCCCTTAGGTGAAGGTCTGCGGCTTGTGTTAACTGTTACAGATGAGTATTGTCTGCCCTTAGGTGAAGGTCTGCGGCTTGTGTTAACTGTTACAGATGAGTATTGTATGCCCTTAGGTGAAGGTCTGCGGCTTGTGTTAACTGTTACAGATGAGTATTGTCTGCCCTTAGGTGAAGGTCTGCGGCTTGTGTTAACTGTTACAGATGAGTATTGTCTGCCCTTAGGTGAAGGTCTGCGGTTTGTGTTAACTGTTACAGATGAGTATTGCTGACTAGGAGCTGAGGTAGCACCATCATTTGACTACCCACAGCCCGAGCATACCACCCGGTGACAAGTGTAGAGATTCGAGATGGAAGTCAGCACAACCAGACAGTACCGTCGTTGATAAGTGATTCTATTAGAGACCACATGCCAGTCATTGTCCTTTACTGTCTAATCATAAAAGAAACAGTTTTGTAAATCATATAGACTGCTGTAATTTAATCAAATAGAGGTAGTTGTTGTGAACTTTACACTCAATAATATGTGTATTTATTTTTTTCAAGTTGATTGTCATTAAATGTTTTTAAAGTAATGTACATTTACTAAAGTAACATAAATCATTATTACATAAACTGCCAGGATCTCCATTTTCGTGGAGCCACCAAACAGCCAAACAGTTGGAAAGCCACGTCTTTCAGATATAAGTTCACATTCTAGGATTTTCTGGTAGTACTGTTCTTTACTACGTGAAGTGTTCCGAGAGCAATATTTTCTTAGTTTTCAGCATAAATCTTTTTTTTTTAAACTGGAAACCGTGAGAATGCTTTATTGTGTCTTCCCTCGCTCGTTACACATAATGGTTTCAACGTCATCAACACAGGGCACCTTCTAAATTACAAAAAGGCGATAACATTAGGGCATTTCTCCGTACCTCACAGTTCACGATCTTTGTTGTGATAATACCTATCAGGAACCACAAATCTTGAACGCCTCGAGACAGAAAGAGACTCACGGCAAACTCCCACCATGATGGTAGCACCCACGTCATAGTCTAACGTTAAGACACCCATTTCGTTTCATGAAAATAAGTGTGTGTTTGTCTGCCAGGACGGGAACAAATTCATCATCGCTATCCATTTCATCATGTCGTATGAGTGTGAACACCTCCTTTCAATGCAACCACTACAATATGTAAATATACCCTCAAACAGAAGGGTCTCTGCAGAACTTTGCTCTTATTGCGACCTGCGGGAACTACCCCTGATCTTGTACAAATCTCACTACCCCATGTGTTTCCATGCCCAGAATCTGGTTAGTGTCTTGTGTTGGTTGACCCTTGCCTCGACTTCCAGAATCTGGTTAGTGTCATGTGTTGGTTGACCCTTGCCTCGACTTCCAGAATCTCGTTAGTGTCTTGTGTTGGTAGACCCTTGCCTCGACTTCCAGAAACCATGCCCTTCATTACTGTTCTTTCTAAGCCGCTATAACATTTAATATGGTGAAAGTATTTCTGTTTCGCAAACATCATACTGTTTATTGGCCCGTTTATTTTGATGTTCGCAATTTGAATGTCAGTACGATTCTTCTTCTTCCTCAACGGTTTTCTAAGAATGTTGTTATAACAAGTAAGTGTTTTTTTTTAATAAAAATAAAACTAGTGTATCGTCTCTGGTGATTGTGTGATGGTCCTTGATTTACACCCGTGTATTGCCAGAGTGAAGATGCAGTCTTCATTGGTATATCTACAGGTATATCTTTAAGTATATCTTCTTATATATCTTCTGGTATATCCTTAGGTTTTTCTTCAGGTATATCTTCAAGTATATCTTCATGTATATCTTCAAGTATATCAGCAACGGAAGAGTCAGAGGATGCCAAGAGAAAAGATGTCGGATGGCCAAAGACTATGGCCTAAAGGGATGGCATATATAGAATGTATCCACATCGCAAAGGATCGAGATCGCAGGTAATTATGAACTCCTACACCATTTTCAAGGCACACTTTATATATATATATATATATATATATATATATATATATATATATATATATATATATATATATATATATATATATATATATATATATATATATATATGTGTGTGTGTGTGTGTGTGTGCGTGCGTGCGTGCGTGTGTGCGTGCGTGTGTGTGTGTGTGTTAAATGGTTTCGACAGTTTCGCGTTAGTATTGACATTTTGTGCCGGACACCTCTGCTAACAAATAATATTATCCTACTTGGAAAACGGTGCATATCCTATCACATACACGTAACAAGGCTCCAACAATAGCTCCCATTGCGGAGTGTCTGATTTGCACATATCATTAAGCGAGCGACTATCGAGCATCCTCTCTTTGAGTATCAGTTTCTTACAGTTAGTTAATCGACAACTTACCCTCATTGTACATCGAACCATTCAGTCCATACGAGCTCGAATCCCCTCCTTGGATCTGCCTCAACTGGTAGTCGCTGAAGATACCGGTTCTGTATCGTTTCCCAATTATTGTTTGGTACACTACATAGTGCTCTTTTTCTGTCTTCACGCCTTTTGAGTTGATGTTCTTGTAGTGTCGTAAAGGCTGCTAATTCACAGGCATCACTTGATTAGTATAATCAGCCTACCTCTCTGAAGGCATTCACTATAAATGCCTGGCCCACTATCGGTCCGATGTCTACACATCTGAAGGTGAAAGAAGTAGGCCAGTTAAAGGAAACACTTAGCGTGTAACAAAACTAATTAACTTGACAAATAAAACATAGCAACATTGTCCGTCTAGTAAAACAACTTAAAAGACATCTAGCTTCAATTAGACCTAGCCATGAAGACAACACTTCTGATGCCCATTCTTGAATATGTATAGTGGAAAAAAGGTCAGATCTACCATTTAAAACAAAAAAACAGTACATCTATAGTCTCGCAATTTGATATGAGTACAGCTAGGCCCCGCTATACGTCGTTTCGTTATACGTCGTTTCGCTATAACGTCGTTGTCACATAGAGGACTAACTTCGCTTTACTACGTTTCGCCATAACGTCGTTTTGAGGCTGGGACAATTCATGAAGGTGCTTACAAAATCAAAGAGGGTGCTAAAAACGTAACCCCTTTGAGTGCTTCCAAGATCACTCGTACCAGAAGTATTCTTATGGAGAACATGGAAGCAATATTGGCCGTCTGGATTGATTACCAGAACCAACGGAATATGCCTGTGAGCAAGATGGTTATCCAAGAGAAAGCAAAGTCTCTCTATGAAGATCTAGCTAAGAAAGCGAGTTAGAGCAGTACTAGTAGTGCTGATGATAGTTTTGGAGCGAGTCGTGGTTGGTTTGAGCGCTTTAAGAAGCGTTCACACCTGCACAACATTCAGACAACAGGTGAAGCGGGGCGTGCTGATACTGCAGCTGCAGAGCGTCTCCCCGCAGAGGTAAAGGTCATGATTGAGGAGGGTGGTTACTGTGCAGCAGACATTGGACACATTTTTTGTTCAAGCAAAGAAGAGCCAGGAAAAGAGGCAGGAAGAGGTTACAGTTTCATCCTCAGATAAAGCGGCAGAATTTAATGCCTCTACGTCCCAATACATCTACCACTCGCCCTCCAACTCACCTTTATTTAGCCAATAAATATCAACAACCATCAAAATAAACATCACTGTAGTACACAATACATTGTATTTCAATTAATTCTATGGGAAATAGTGTTTCGCTATACGTCGTTTCACTTAATGTCGCGTTTTCCAAGGACGCAACCCCGACGTTAACCGTGGCCTATAGTCTGTTCAGAAAAGAATGCATTTATTCACGTTCAATTGTTATGAAATTTGTCTGTTGCATCATTAGGGAGAGTTTTCCTGCCGTCTTATATTTATCCCCACCCAAGGAATATGTCTTTAATAGGTCCAAATGCAACTTAAATCATCGAAAGCGGCGACATTACTTTGATGTTTTGGCAAAAACGACATTTCGGGTAACAACACAAGTACACGACGTAGCCAGATTCGTAAGGGAGTGGGTGCAATTTAAAAAAAAAAAAGTCGCTTAAAAGTCGACAGGGTCGACTGCATTGCACCGGATTTTTATCCCAAATGGCTCAGTCTCTTTCCGCAGCGCGGAAAGCGTGGCACAGAGCACGAACTCCGTAGCGCCAGGGACGACCCTCGGAAGTCTCAGAAAAAATGCACCTGTGAAATGAAGGACGCGGCCCGGAATCGAACATACAACCTTCGGAACCCGAGTCAGACGGCTTGACCACTTCACCACGGAGACTCCCGAGAGGGGTGCAGTGTGTAATATTAGTAAATACAGAGAATTTACAGAGGCATGGGGTAAATAATGTGTAAATTGACAGGAAAGTAGAAGGAATATATTTCTTACCTTATTTTTCATTCCCTTCTTATTTCTTCAGCTGCTGGTTAATAATGTGTACACAAGGATTCATGTTACTATGATGCATTTAGCTTTTTATATTGAGTTCGTGAAAGCTTCCAAATAGCTGTGCGTTAATGTGTGTATGGAGTGACCAGTAATGACACCGCAATTTAGTCATCATGTGTCAATTTTTAAGGATCTGTTCAGCTGTCTGTGTAGTTTGTTCATACGTACATATGGGTGACAGACCCGCTTTGAGTCTTCGTGAAAGATTGTCTACTCTGCTGTTTACCGTTCAGAGACGGAACATGATTACCTGTTTTGCACTATGAAAATAGGTGTCAGTGTCTCTGTAGTGGGCTTTCTTCTTAACGACCAAGATGTTGGTCCTCTTTTCATTGAAGTTTATAGATTGATTCGTATGTACATGTGTTTTCCCCTAATTTGACAACGTGTTTGCTCTCACGTTTCTTGTTATGCCACAATATGTCAGTTTCCACCACAATATTACTCTTCTGTTGGTATTCAATGCGTTTAGTATTTCTTTTTTCAATACCAGTTGTTTGTCACCGCTGAGGGCTTGCGGAACTGAAAATTAATCACTGTGGAATACAAACTGTTGCCATTGACATTGTGCTGATGCTGTAATGTTTAGGGCCTGCAATTCGTCTGAATAGTTGGAGAAAAATATCCCAGTACGTATGCACGTGGATTATGGTCTGCGATCTGCCCAGACCTTAATCTGTGTCGGAAGATTCCACTAGGTTGATAACTGCTCTCGGTTGAATAAAATTCAATCCATCATTTCTCCAATAGTCTTCTTCCTCTTTCAACACATGGTCCTCACATTTTCTCCAGTACCTTTTATCAAAATTTAATAGCGCGGACTGGGTTAGTATCTTGACGTCAGACAATTTGAATGTAGTATTGTCAGCTGCCACCTGTCCTTTAATTTTAGCCCACACAAATTCTATAGGGTTTAAATGAGAATGGTACGGCGGAAGTCTCAAGCACCTATGGCCATGCTCTTCTATCAACTTAACGATTTGATATTTCTTGTTTTTTTGCGCCTGTATTACAAGGGACAACAACTGTAGCTTGAAATATGTTTCTGGAAATATATTTTCCCTTCGGAGATATATCTTCATTGCTTCCTTTGTGCTCGATGCCGTAGGTATTTTGTCTTCTTGGGCAACAACATTGTGATATGATGCATTGTCCATGATTAGACAAGACGGTATATCAAGGGATGGAAGTACTGTATTCTCGAGCCAATCTCTAAATACATTAACATTCATCTCATTATGATAATCCCTATTGTCAGTATGCTTTGATACGAACACGAGTCCAGCATTCTGTAGTAAGCCATTATGAGTACTACCAGCATAGGTTATGACCAAACGATGTCCTTTACTACTAGGCACATATCGCTTTATCTTTCCATCCACTGATTGCCATTCCTTTTCACTTATGTGTTGCGCAGTGATCGACGTCTCATCCAAATATACTATGTCATAATTTTCTTTGCGCATTTCCCTTATTTCACGTAGGTATCTGCTTCTCATGGCTCCTAAATGCGGTTGCTCGCAAAGGATATTTCTACCTGCCTTGTACTTTCTATAAGTGAAGCCTAATGTCCTTATAATTTTCCACAAAGTTGTTTTGGATAGCTCTATTTTATTGTTCTTTCTCAACCAAACCCTATGTTTTCTTACAGTCAATGTTTCTTTGGCATCCAGCATTTTTATAATAGCTTGCCTAATGATATCCTTGTCAAAGCTGTCTACAGTTGCCTTACTACCTACCGTTTGCTTATCGCGTGTTGGTTTCATTCTAGATTCTTGCACCCATCGACGAAATGACCGTTTACCCAAACCCAATGCATGCACTGTTCTTTTTTCGTGATTTGTAACAGTATGAAACAGTTTCCTGCGATCAGCTTCTTGACAAAAATATGTGTACAACTTCATAGCAATGCTTTGAAGTGTACAAAATTTGACATTCAATCCCATTGAGCAATATTCACACATTCTAATATTAGCTATTAATACTATATTAATGGTAAGATTTATTTATATATTTATTTATATAATTACGTTTCATGAAAGAACCCACATTGACGACACCTCTGAACAATCCCATTTAACTGCGCGCCGTTGGTGCCAAAACGTGAACCACGAGATAATTTTTAAAAAAGCGCGGATGTGTCTGGGTGAAGGTGTAATACATTTAAAATTATGGACTTAATCTTTGACACGTAAATTATATACCGCATTGAAATCTGCTGTACAATCTCCAGAATAAACATTTTTTTTTTTGTTGGGTGGACATAATGATAAGGTTATATGCTAAATCTCATCATTTTTCCTCAGTTGGTTACTTAGATATGGAATTTTATATTGGGGCAGACAAAAGTAAACAGACTATACCTGTATAATGAAGGGCAAAACCAAACCGCTACATTGAGAAATCTTTCCTGTTCTAGGAATTACTACTATAGTGATGATTTTGCAACAAATGTTCTTAAGAATTGAGGTGCTGTCACCTATATTTTATACCCTGACTGTGGGGAGAGCGTGGAGATATTATATATTCGTTAGAGTGAGTTAAGGATTTTTTCTCGCTGAAGATTCGCGAGTCAATTACACCGAAAACCGCCCCAGGTAAATGAACGGGATAAACTCGCCCGGTCAGTAGTCCAGGCAGAGATGAGAGAATTATACCTTATCTTTGCCATACTTCAACCACCTCGCCTTGTTTATTGTTTATGTAATAAACACACAGAATCTACAGAACGATATACCACGGTGAACGCGGCTAAATTGCTGCATATAGTGAATATATGGTTGTTAAAACATTCGGGTACAAGATAAACACATGTGAATTAAACTAAAGCAGTCGTTATTTATCTTTATTAACTGATTCAGTGCCAAACAAAAGGTAGGTTTGGATCAAACCCGGTACACAATCACATGAACATTAAAATTGCGGAAGATATTGCGAAATAAAACAAATAACACAATTACCCTAGTATGGCGATATATCGTCTTTCTGCCCAAATGGGAGGTCACATTTGGCGATATATTATCCTTTGGCACTAACTGTATAACGCGTGTAATCTTGTAAACTAAGTAGCTTCGTAGCTAGAATCTGCTCTCAGACGCTAGACTCGTGCAATGGTTCTGCATTTGGGAGAGTTGAGTTTGGTTATATGTATTTGGTTATACTTGAGGCTTTACTATACATTTCAACATCAGTACCACCTATGCACATTATTTATCAGTTTCCCCTCTTGTAATTATTTGGAAACTATTCATATTGCTATGCTTAGGTAATGCATTCTTATATTAAATTATAAGGCTGGAATGTTTGTCCGCGTGTTTCTCTCACATATTGTATAGTATTTCCAGGACGGTGCCCAGCTGACTGCATAAACATATGCCTCGATATGTACGTGTGAACTAGGCAAACAAATCTCGAAACATGTTGGATGTTGGCATCTACAATATGTGGTATACTGTCTATATTCTCCGTCTATTGGCATCTACAATACATGGTATACTGTCTATATTCTCCGTCTATTGGCATCTACAATACGTGGTATACTGTCTATATTCTGCGTCTCTTGGCATCTACAATACATGGTATACTGTCTATGTTCTGCGTCTCTTGGCATCTACAATACATGGTATACTGTCTATATTCTGCGTCTCTTGGCATCTACAATACGTGGTATACTGTCTATATTCTGCGTCTCTTGGCATCTACAATACATGGTATACTGTCTATATTCTGCGTCTATTGGCATCTACAATACGTGGTATACTGTCTATATTCTGCGTCTCTTGGCATCTACAATACATGGTATATTGTCTATATTCTGCGTCTATTGGCATCTACAATACGTGGTATACTGTCTATATTCTGCGTCTCTTGGCATCTACAATACATGGTATACTGTCTATATTCTGCATCTATTGGCATCTACAATACGTGGTATACTGTCTATATTCTCCGTCTCTTGGCATCTACAATACATGGTATACTGTCTATATTCTGCGTCTATTGGCATCTACAATACGTGGTATACTGTCTATATTCTTCGTCTCTTGGCATCTACAATACGTGGTATACTGTCTATATTCTGCGTCTCTTGGCATCTACAATACGTGGTATACTGTCAATGTTCTCGTCTCTTGTCATCTACAATACGTGGTATACTGTCTATGTTCTCCGTCTATTGGCATCTACAATACGTGGTATACTGTCTATGTTCTGCGTCTCTTGGCATCTACAATACGTGGTATACTGTCTATATTCTGCGTCTCTTGGCATCTACAATACGTGGTATACTGTCAATGTTCTCGTCTCTTGTCATCTACAATACGTGGTATACTGTCTATGTTCTCCGTCTATTGGCATCTACAATACGTGGTATACTGTCTATGTTCTGCGTCTATTGGCATCTACAATACATGGTATACTGTCTATGTTCTCGTCTCTTGGCATCTACAATACGTGGTATACTGTCTGTATTCTCCGTCTATTGGCATCTACAATACATGGTATACTGTCTATGTTCTCGTCTCTTGGCATCTATAATACGTGGTTTACTATTTATGTTATCCGTCTATTGGCATCTACAATACATGGTATTGTGTGTATGTTCTCCGTCTATTGGCATCTATAATACATGGTACTCTGTCTATGTTCTCGTCTCTTGGCATCTATAATACGTGGTATACTGTCTATGTTATCCGTCTATTGGCATCTACAATACATGGTATACTGTCTATGTTATCCGTCTATTGGCATCTACAAAACATTAATACACTGTCTATGTTCTCGCCTCATGGCACCTACAATACATGGTATACTGTCTATGTTCTCGTCTCTTGGCATCTATAATACATGGTATACTGTCTATGTTATCCGTCTATTGGCATCTACAATACATGCTATACTGTCTATGTTATCCGTCTATTGGCATCTACAATACATGGTATACTGTCTATGTTATCCGTCTATTGGCATCTACAATACATGCTATACGGTCTATGTTCTCGCCTCATGGCACCTACAATACATGGTGCTCTGTCTATGTTCTCCGTCTATTGGCATCTACATTACATTGTATACTGTCTATGTTCTGCGTCTCTAGAACTTGAAGATTGTTTATGCTTTGGCTGTTACCAACCAACAGGGCAAATGACTATCAGTGTTTACTTGATGCATACTTTAGTTTTGATCACATAAGTAATTTCACGTAATAATGTCTCCGCGAAAGTATGCATATGTGTATGCAGTCAACCCGTGACTATAATTCTGAAAACACCATTCAACTCGGGTTTTGTCCTTTCATATTGAATAATTCAAGTAACTTAAGCCTACAAGTGTGGTTTGTGCCAGTCTAATAGTAATATTACCATAAAGCCCGTCAGTATAAGTAAGTATGCATCTATCAACTGTCATTTACTGTCAGTATAGTACCTTGCCATGTATGGCAGAGGGGTCTTTGAGCCTGAGGAATTAAGGCCGCCTGGCTGGTGCAGTCGCCGCGAACTGTGCAGGTTAGGGTTTTCTTTTTGCCCCCGACAGAAAAAAATCCCAGACCTTACCGAGGATTCGAACCCGGATCTCCCGAAGGAGAATCCGGCTCTCTAGCCACTCGGCCAGTCGCTGCATCATACGTTTCTAAAGACACACAACAGACTTCTACAGTTATCCCCCTTATCTAGCCCACATGAAATAGCCAGGAACCATAATACAATCTAACTGGTTAGAGGCGCATTAGTACTGGATATTAGTTCCATATCGATTGAACAATCTGTCTCTCCTCGTCCGGTCGGGCGGTGTCATTCTATATCTCAAGATTAGTGTTGAGAAGCGTCTGTCTCAATGCAATACTCTGTCTAGGGTTTCCTGATTCTGTAGATCAATCATTGGGCGCTTCTGCGTGAAGGTAGCATGGCAAATATATCCGGCAAAAATGCAACACCCGCCTATTTATTTTTCAATTCGATCAACATGACATATATGTATGAAATACAGTGAACACCTAGCATAGAAAGGATACACAATGTTTTTTGTTTTTTTCTCGCCCTCCTTCTCCCCTTTCATCTTCCCCTCCTTTTTCCCTACTCTTCCCCATCCTCATCCATTTCCTCTTCCTCTTCTGCTGCTCCTTCCTCCCCCTCTTCTTGCTCATCTGTTCTTCTTCGTCTTTCACTTCCCATTCTTCTTCCTCCTCTTCATCATTCCTCTTCTTCTTTTCTTTTCCGTCTTTCTCTTCCTCCTCCTCCTCCTCTTCGTTTGTCTTTTTTATTATTATTATTCCTCTTCGTCGTCTTCCACTTCTTTCTCGTCATCTCTTTTCTCTTCATCGTAATCTTCTTCTTCCTCAGCTTCCTTTTATCCTCTTTCTCCTCTTCTTCGTTTTCTTCTTCTACTTCTTTTTCCACTTCTTCCTCTTTCTTTTCCTTTCTTCTTCCTCTTTCTCCTCAACCTCTTCCCTTCGATGCCGCTCGTCCTTTTCCTCCTTCTACTCTTCCTCCTTCTTCGTCCTCCCCTTTCTCCCTCTTTTCCTAATCTTTCTTTTCGTTCTGCTACCGCTCCTTCTTCTCTTTTCTTCTTCCTCCTGTTCTCTTCTTCTGTGTCTTGTTTGTCGTGATCTAAAATTCTCTCATTCTTGTATTTAAAGGTCCCCCTCTATCCCACTGGCCCTGTGGGTTATAGACAAAGCTTTTGTTTTAGTTGGTGACGTTATTATCAGGCTTTCTCAGTGTGTGTCCTTTTTTTTTTTTTTTGGTGACGTTATTATCAGGCTTTCTTAGTGTGTATCCTGTTATTTATTAAGTGACTTTATTATCAAGCTTTCTCAGTGTGTGTCCTGTCCTTTCTTATGTGTCGTTATTATCAGACTTTCTCAGTGTGTGTCCTGTTCTTTATTTATTTTTATTTTTTTTGGTTGCATATCCCTTACAGGACGTTGCAGTCAACACCAGCATTATTCAGCTGCTATTGATGTACTAGGCAAGATTACGCTCAGTAGTTTGCCATTGCTTTCTGAGCGACCGGCTCACATACCCCGTAAGTTACCGACACTAAGACAACCGCTACCGTTTCTCGAGCACATCACGTTACTCACTAGAGTATACGGGATTACGGAGAAAGATGTAAACGCCTTGGCCAGGGAGACCTGCTGGGTCTTTATTAGGTGACGTTATTATCAGGTTTTCTCAGTGTGTGTCTTGTTCTTTATTCATTCATTCATTCAGTAACATGTCCTTTGCAGAACCTCGCTCTCATGACAACCTTCCGGAAAACCTCTCGATCATAAGCAAAATGTCCCGCGTCTGATACACCCATCTTGAGATCATCCGCCACATCCTGCGCCCATCTTCTCTTTGACCTTCCTTTTCCTCTCTTCCCAGGCATATGCCCCTCCATTATTATTCTCTCCAAACTTTCGTGATGTTTCAAGTGACCAAACTATTTCAATTTTCTTTGTTTTAGCGTCTTTAATAGCCGACCTTCTTCAATATTTAGCTCTTGAAGTATGGATGCATTTGTTCTTTTCTTTACCCAAGATATTCTTAGAATTCGTCTATAACATTTATATTCAAAGGCATTTATGCGCTGGTCAGGTGGGGTTTGGAAGTTAAATGAAACAGTGTTGGACATTGAGGCCGTGAGGGGAGAGTGAATCCAACTGGAAGATGACACGATTTTCCAATGTATTACGATCCGGTTCGTTGGATGCGCACGATTTGATCGCCGTGACCTGTATGTCAGCCACGCCAAAATGGTCAGGACTGATGAAATGCATGGATACTGGTTTCTGGGCGCCACTGTTGATATCAGAAAGGTGTTGCTTAAATCTGTCAGCAAGACGTAAACCTGTCTGCCAGACATGTCTCATGCCATAACGTGTGCAAGTAATCGCATAGATAACGTTGCGACTCGTGCATGAGAAATCCTCACGGATGTGGAAAGTTGTCTTAGGGAATGCCAGACTCTGAAATACATGTGGGCAGGTCTTAAAACGCGATCGAAGACAAGCCGCCATGCCAGGAAGAGACTTGGGAGATTGGGGTAGACTGCTGTGGACTAGCACACCCCTGAGGTTACGATCCCGCCTGAACGCCACCAGAGGGGCCTTTGAGAAGACATCGCGAGTGGTCGGGTCCGCCTGGAGAATGGATAGTCAGGAGGATATTCTTGGCAGCAATATTGTGGAGATGGTAAGTTAGTGAGAGGACAGGTCTATTATTTCGTGGCTTCGGCCTGAAGGAGAGAGCCTAGCACGACTGATAGACTGGCAGTGGTGAAGAGCTGTAGACAGAACATTCTCAGGATAGCCTTGAAGGCGAAAAACAAAATCCAGTTCTGAGCAGACTTCAAGTCTTGGGAGGTCAAGTCCACCTCTGGTCACATTGTGGCTTCCGACAGAACCGGTCTACCATTGATATGATATTATCATTGCGACAAATGAAAGAAACATGCCGTGAACAGAATCAACCACTGTTTATTAATGGCCTTCATCGACCTCACAAAGGATTTTGATTAGGTCAGTCATGAGGGTCTGTTCAAGGCACTAAAAAAGATTGGCTGCAGACCAACTCTTCTGTCCATTGTGGAATGATTCACCCATGCGTGAAGGGTATAATTAAGTTTGATGGTCTAACTTCAGAATAGTTTGAAATCTAGAGTGGAGTTAAGCAAGGTTATGTACTAGCTCCCACCCTCTTTGAAATATACTTTTCACTTCTACTGAAATAGGCTTTTCGTGATCAGAATGGTGATATATACATTCACTCACGCTAAGATGGCGGACTCTACAATGCTCAGAGATTGAAGGCCAAGATAAAAATTAGGAGGGTACTGATCAGATAGTTGCTATTAGTATTCAATGTGCATATGCCACCTCTTTTCCGGATCCAGATCCGGAATATTTTCTTACATATTTCAATGTGACGTCACCTGATCCGGTGAAAAATGAATCCGGCAAAATATTACCTTATATAGCTCTATGTGACGTCAATTTTCCAGGGATATAACTCATGAATAATCAATCGATTGATTGATTGATTGATTGATCTAGGAACCGACATCACAGCTTTCGGGACATTCCCATAAGCGCTCCGTCCCCATCCTCAGCAACCAGCGAAGAGTTCCAACACTAATAGTTCCAGTAGCAATCTGATTATATGTCCGTCTCGCCTTTCCTCTGAGCGTCGATCGTCGGCCAGATCCCCTCGTCACTCCTCGCTGCCTCATTCTAACCAGACTATGGTGATCCATTTGCTCCTCCGAGGTGTACACGTGCTCCCACAAGGCCGCAACCACATCTGCCTTGTCATGCCTCAATACTCCACCAAGTTCTGCCGAGCCAGCCAATCTGTCCGCCTGTTCATTCCCCAGCACACCGGCATGCCCAGGAGAAAAGATCCAGGTGATGCTTGCTACCCGTGACCTCCGAAGCGAAGCAAGCCACTCTGCACGAAGCTTACCTGTTCTCACCCTACTCAGCATGATTTCTGAGTCAGTTACAATCACAATATGTGTATGAATAGTGTTTTCTATCCAGCGGAAAGCTGCACTGACCGCCTCCACCTCCATTCTTAAGCTAGATGTAGTGTCATCATACGCCAGGCTCTCCTGCACCAAACGCCGACCATTAGTTTTTGCCAAGAACCCCCAAGCATTCTCCTACCTCTCAACACCGACCCATCCGTGTAGATAATCACATCACCCGGGCGAGAATTTTCCTGAATTAGTTGCTGAATTTCCACTTCCGTGGCCCCTGATGGCCACTCCCTGCACTCCCGGCTCAATGTGATTATAACTCTGCACAAGTCTGACTGCGCGGCTGGCACTCTGACCCACTCCTCTCCTCGCCTAATGTTCTCCAAGGGGCACACCTGTCTGATCATATTCTCCGCCTGAGCCATCCATGATTTCCCTCTTATCAATCTCTGACCCTTAACTACGTCCAGCGCCTCATGCAACGGGTGATCTGTGTCTGCAGCTACTCTGAGGTATGCCTTCGCTTGCATCACCTTGTGCCTACCAGCAACAGTAGACAGACCAAGGATGTAACGCATACACACTACTGGAGTGTCTCTGGTGCATCCCAGAATGACCCGCATAGCTTCATTCTGTATGCGCTCTAATTTCACCAGCTGACTCTTTGAGACAGTGAGCAGTCCTAGTCCATAATCAATCACTGAGAGGACCAAGTGCTAATATAGTGTGAAGAGCATTCTCTGCTCTGTGTCCATTGCAGCCATAATTTTAAGTGCGTTGAGTCCCTTTTGAGATCTTGTCACAACCGTCTCCACATGGTCCTTGAAGGACAGACTCCTGTCAAATGTGATACTTCAGATACTTCAGTTTGTTCTCTCTGTTGACGCTTCTATCATCTATCGTGAGGCTTGGGGCATCATCTCTCACAATCCTGTTGTCCAGAGAGCACCACAACACAGCCGCCTTTTCCGGGTTGATGACAGCACTCATTTCAGTGCACCTGTCAATCAGTTTGTCTTCTGTCACCTGTAGCTCCTGGGCTGTTTGATCCCTATTTCTCCCCTGCCTGTATGCAAGAATATCATCTGCAAATGTTAGGATCCTTCCAACCCCTGGTGCTTCTAGGTATGCAATCTTGCTCGTATACACATTAAAGAGCACCGGTGAGATTGCAGGTCCCTGTGGCAGTCCCGGGGTTAAAATATGTGGCTCTGAGGTCCATGTGCCCAGACGGAGAGCAACCTGACGAGAATGCAGGACGGCCGCTATCCAGTTCACTAACCAGGGATTGACCCCCTTCTCCATAAGTGCGGTCATCAAAATATCATAGCGAACTCTATTGTACGCATCCTCGAGATCAAGCGCTGCCGCCATCGTTTCCTGTCTACTCTGGAACCCCTCATAAACGTCAAAGGCAAAGGTGGCCGCATTCGACCAGGTATCTTTTCCTGGCCTGTAGCTCCCCATGCCTCTTGGAAGAAGCTTCCCCCTTTCCAAAAAATCCTGCAGCTTAACAGCGACTATCTTCTCTAAAACCTTCCCAAATTTATTTTGAAGGGTGATGATCCTAAAGCCGCCAAGCTTTGAATGATCCTTGTATGGTTTTGGGAGAGGGATGATATAGCTATGCAGCCAATCCTGGGGTACTGATGCTGTCCTAATGCTCTGATTAAAGCAGCCGGCCATCTCCTTCAGGTCCACATCGCTCAAAGCCTTCTTGTGGCCATACCTGACACCATCAGGCCCTGGTGCCGTGTCTTTTGCCTTTTGCAAAATATGTTTAACATCTTCAAACAGTATGATGTCTTCGTAAGGTATATTCTCTATTGTGCCAGATAATTCCACTCTAACTGCATCCCTGGTATCCGCATCACTGTGATTGGTCTGCTCTAAAAATCTCTGGAGAAACGCCTCCCCTTTCTCCTTGTCTGTTATCACGCGTACCCCATCCTCTTTATAAATTGTTCCTACAGACATAGGCCGATCTTTTCTTTGCATTTGTCTGTACAGTTTCCAGAATTTATGCAGTGTTATATCACCTCCAACCTCATTCATAAAACATTCCCATTTTACTGTCTTGGCCTCTGCAGCACATCGCTTGAAAGCCTCCACCTTGTCTTTCTTGTCATTTTCCGCTATGTCCACTTCCTCTCGTGAACAGGGGTGTCTGTCGCAATTTCCTTAGCTGCTTCACTGCAGCTCTCTTTGCTTTCCACGCATTGTCCACTTCTGGGGTCCACCATGGGGGCTGCAAAAAGGGAGTTTTAACAGTCCTATTGCATGCCCCATGTCTGAGGCGTCCAAGAAGGCTGTCGCTCCACTCATACCGGAAGGTCTTGCGCGCTCTCCCAGCCTTGACTTTCTTAGACTTAGAGATCAGGACTGAGCATGGCATGTGATCACTCCCATGGTCATTCAAAACAGTCCACTTTACATCAAGGACTGATGACTGGGAGACAAGTGCCAAATCAATAGCAGTATCTGCATCGCCAGGCCTCATTGCCATTCTAGTCGGCCTACCATCATTTATGCAGACAACATCGGAGTCCACCATGGCATCCGCAAGTGCAATTCCTTGTCGATTTTCTCCACTACTGTCCCAATCTCTGTTTCTCGCATTGAAGTCTCCGCATATGAGTAGCCTATCACCTGGTAAGTCCTTTAATTCCTTAAGCCAGTCCCATTGTTCCTTTCTGACAAAACAGTCCACTGTGGCATATACATTTATGATGTTCCAACTTAAGCCACCAATCTCCATTTGTATACCCTGGACCTCTCTTGCACTGTGATTCCACTGGCTCAAGTCAAGTGCCACATGCTTTACTCTTTTCTTCACCAGCAGACCTTGCCCATGTCTTTTCTGCCCAGTGGGGTTTATATAACTGACGTACCCAGGGCAATGGTATTTATCTGTATTTAACTCCTGGAGCATGAGGACATCAAAATCATATATTAGCCTCTCCAATACAGGACCTCTCTGCCTGGCACTACGACAGTTCCAGTATCCCACTCTTACATGGTTGAAACCTAGTCTCTCCACTTTTCGTCTTGTTCTCCTGGCGCCTGCCCTCCTATTTCTATGCCTTTTTCTCACACCATTTCCTCGTCTTTTCCTCCTCACTCTCTCTTCGCTAGCCGCTGAAAGATGTGTCAAGCGCAGAGCACGTGCTCCGTAGCTCCGGCGACGATTCCCGTGTTTAAATAAATCCATAGGCAAAGTTTGGATATTGCAGGAAATAAACGGTCACCCTAGCATTGCCTGCTTACTAGGGAAGGGGCAGGGGATGACCCTCAGGAGTCCATACGCCTGGCGCCGCCCCGCCCGCATACCAGACGTTCCACGTTCACGACCAACTCACCCGTGGCCATTCAGTACGTCGGTCCACCTTAAACTTGGGGGTTTATAATCCAAGTTTTCCATCTCCTAGATTGACTGCTGTAACAGCTAACGGGCCCAATCTTTTTGTCTTCTCCCTACCGCGCCTTCTTGTCAGCGGTTTTGTAACGGCTGACCCCATAACAATGTCTTTCTGAGACCTCGAGCGACAGAGAGGCCTTCTGCACAGGAATGGTGAAAAGCATTAGATCAGGATGCCACGCAATTACGCGTAATGAAATATGTCTTCTATAATAATAATATAATATAATATAATAATAATAATAATGATATAATAATAATCAATCGACTGGGCGTTGGTAATATTACATCCCTTTAAAAGCCGACCTGTGGTGTGCCTTCGTGCGCGCGTGGGCGTGCGTGTGCGTGTGAGCGGGTGTGTTAAGGTTACTGTGCTCGTCCACAGGGTGGGGAAGAAGTTGTGGAGCGGGCGTAAGACGTGTTTTCGTTGTTAAGGAGGTGGTTATAAGGTCTGTAGAGGCTATTAGTGGCTTATACACAATCATCATACCAGTAACATATCTTCAAATGATAGACCGTATTAAAGTAAAGGCGGTGGCGTACGTATGATACGTGCCTAGTGGTCGGGATGTGTGACTTTAGGGTGGTCTTCCTCTTCTTTTTTTTTTCGTTCGCTTGAAATATGTCTATAACTGCAATGGTGGCACTTGTATGAATTTAATTGTCATTATTTAGTTCATTCAGTGGTCCACAGAGTTTATCTTTCATTGTCGTCTCTCTAGGTCAGACGGTTTGCCTAGATATGTTGTATTTCTGGCAGTCTTGGAGTATGTGCTCTGCTGACTGCGACGCTAATCCACATGTGCACATGGCTGATTCATCAAGCTTGAATTTTCTATACACGTGGCTGAGTAATCTATTGTGTCCTGTTCTGGGGCGCAGAATAATGACTTGTTCTGGTCTGTCCATAACGCGGTAGTCATCTTGAGCAGGTTTTGGTGGCTTACTGGCTGATTTGATCATTCTGTTCTTTTGGTGGTATGTAACGGGCACATCAGGCTGTTCTTTTGCTCCTTCCTTAGCCAATTGATCAGCTCTGTCGTTTCCTGGTATTCCACAGTGATATGGTATCCACTGTATGGTGACCTTATGCTGTCTGCTAAGTTCAGAAAGTAGTGTCCTTAGTACTGGTAATTTCCCAGACAGGAGCGCCTTGAGTACTGATTTTGCATCTGTCAATAGCACCACAGGTTGTGTACCATGGCTGGCATTTAGTAATTTCTCTGTTGCTATCTTTATTGCCTCAATGTCAGCATCATAGTTATGGCAGTACTTTCCTGTTGGTACTCTAGTCGTATCCCTAGTATTATTTGGGTATTCTATGTACACCCCCGCTCCTCCATTTCGAACAGCATTTTGTGTTGACCCATCTGTGTAGACTCGGATCCAGTGGTTCTGTGGGTATTCTTCATCAAGGAAGCCGAGGGTGGCTGTTCTGCGCTGTACACTGTTCTGTTCTTCCTTGTCAAATATTCCTCTCACTTTTGTCTGGATTTGTAGTGATAGTCTATGCTCATCTTTCCACGGAGTTCGCTCTGGAATAGTTTTCAGGGGGATACCAACTGTGGGCAGATCGGTGGTTTCTGTGCAGAGTCGTTTGGCCTGGTAGATAAAACTGCTTTTTTTTCAACCACCCCATAGCTACTTTTTCAAATCTGTTCTTCATAGGTGGCCTGGCAAGCTGCTTGTGTCCTCCCCATTTTTTACATCTCTACTATAGGGGTTGATCTCATCACTCCGGTGGTGACTCTAAGTGCTTGATTGTGCACCTTGTCCAGCTCATGTAGTGTTTTTTTTCTGATGCTGAACACGATGCAATTGATCCGTATTTCAGGTGTGGCCTATGTTCTGTTGATAAACTTTGCTAGGTATTTTCCCACTGGCTCCCCATGTGGTTCCACTTGGTTTTCTCAGGATGGCTATTTACCTTCTGGCTTTGCTACTGCTTTGTTGATGTGCTTTCCCCATGTCAGCTTGACATCAAATGTAACTCCAAGGTATGTTGGTTCTATATCTTTTCTTAAGGATATTCCATTTATCTGGATGATTTCTGCCTTTTGTTTTGGAGAGATGTTAAATAGAGTGGTGCGGCCCATGCAACAAATGCATCTACAGCTCTTTGTAGCGATCTGGTGGCCACTGATGCATGTTCATTTGTGTTCCATAGAACCAGGTCATCAGCGTACATTGCCGCTTTAATTCCATGCGGTAGATTAGCAACGAGATCATTGATGAAGATTAGAAAAAGTGTTGGGGACAAGACTCCGCCCTGGGGGACACCGTGACGCAGTAGTACTTTCTTGCTCTTGAGACTGTCTATCTGTACTCGGGCTCTTCTGTCGTACAAGTATGCTTTTACCCATTTGTAATGCTTCCATTGACTTTACAGTTTCTCAGTTTCTTCATCAGACCATCTTTCCAGACTTTGTCAAAGGCTTTCTTCAGATCTATCAATGCCGCAAGCACCAGCACCAGCTTCTTCTCTTGGAATGCATCCTCAATTTCTTGAGAGAGGTAGGTTATCTGATCTTCCGTAGAGTAGCACTGCCTAAAGCCAGCCTGCTGTGGCACAATGATGTTTTCACTTTCAATGTAACACTGCAGTCTGTAATTGATGATGCGATCCATTGTTTTGCAGAAACAGCTGGTGAGGCTAATTGGTCTGTAGCTGGAGGCAGTGGAACTATCTTTCCCTGATATTAGGAGGGGTATCATGATTGCTTCTCTCCATTCTTGTGGAACACTGCCTAAAGTTCAGCTGTTATTGAAGATCTGCAACAGCTTTGCTTTGGCTCCTGTTCCTAGGTTCCTGATCATTTTATTGGAGATACCATCAGCTCCTGGAGACTTTCTCATTTTCAGTTTTTATATGACTAGCTCCAGTTCGCTGATTGTGATAAGTGCCTCTAGAACCTCGTGTACTGTTTCATTCTGTCCTGTATGTTGCCATTTATCTCGAATCACTTCTTGTTTCTCTGGGCTAATTTTAATATTGTTGTCTTGTGCGAATGAGTCCGCACAATGGTCAGCTGCTTGCTTTCCGTCTTTATGTAGTGCACATTTTGAGTTTGTCCCCGTGCCCTCATCGTTAAGTTGTTTTATTAGCTTCCACAACTTCCTTGTGTCTCTTTCAGAGTTCAGTGACTCTTTTCTCCTGGCAGCTTTTCCTTCTAGCCTGCAGCTTGGCCCTTTGAAATTTGACTTTTGCGTGCTGGTATTTATTGTGGTGTTCTTGGGTGGTTTTGGCCTCTGCTTGCTTTCTACACACTTCCACATCATTATGCAACTGTTCCAGTTGACTACTCCAGTAAGGTTTATAATGTTTACTGACTCCTCTTGGTACTGTTTCTAGTGCTGCCTGTAGTAAGCATTTCCCAAATTCTTTAATTGCTTTATTTATGTCTTACTCAGTGCTCAGATTTCTAACCAGTATGTTGGTGCTATGCTTGTAGATTGCCCAGTCTGCTTTCTTGTAGCTCCACCTCGAGAGGGTCTACAGTTAGATATACTTGCCAATGATAACCACTACCAAATTGTTTCCTAACAATTCGTGTAATGTTTCACTCCAGGTCTGGTGAATGAAAAACCAGGTCAGGTGTAGTTGTAGTGTGCCACGATCTTGAGTAGAAAGTATGTGGGTAGGACGGCTTGCTAATCAAGATGAATCTAATTTCATCCTGCCAGTCTTCCAGTCTCTCTCCTCTCTGGTCCATGTGATCATAGCCCCAGCTCTGCGAGTGGCTGTTGAAATCGCCACACACAATCATTTTTTTTCTTTTAATAGTAGTGTGTCCAGTGCCTGTAGGCGGTCACTTGGACTAGTAATTGATCAGATGTCGGTCTGTATTGCCTTTCTTAAGTTTAAGAGTCTGATACTCAGCCCCTTTCATGTAACTTTCAATTTGGGAAGCAGTGATGTTATTTTTTACAAGGGTCAGTATCCCACCCTTTCGCCTGTCCTTTCTGTCAGATCGGTAACACTGGTAGCCTCTGATTTTGAAGGCTATATATTCTTTGAGGTGAATTGTTTGCAAGCAACATACGCTTACTTTTTCTTGGTCCAAGATGTTTTCTAGTTATATTTTTTTTTTTTTTTTTTGCTGACTTCCTCCGCATTCCAGTGCATTATTTTTAGTCTTTGTTTGGTATGGCCAGACGCTATATTTTCGGATCCCCTGACTACACAGGACATCTGAGAATGAAGGTTGGACCCTCTCGAGACATAGGGACCGGCACTGCACCTGGCCGAGGGTCCAAATCAGGGCGAGCACCATAACATTTAGCAGTAGTCGACATATTTCATTACGCGTAATTGCGTGGCATCCTGATTTCAGTGGTGCGCCTTCTGAATGAATGCCTCCGTCTTCAGCATCTTTCCTTTGCTAGAGCAGACTGTGGTCGTACTCGAGGTTAGGTGTGTAGGCACGCATACATGTGTATGTGCGTGCATGTACGTGCAAACACGTCTAGAGCTTCTAGGGTACATCTTTTTATTAAAATGAGGGCATGAGAGAGCGAGTGAGAGAGAGAGAGAGAGAGAGAGAGAGAGAGAGAGAGAGAGAGAGAGAGAGAGCGAGAGAGAGAGAGAGCAGAAGAGAGAGACCAGAAGAGAGAGTGTGAATGAGAGAAAGGGAGACAGAGTGAAAGCCACTGGAAAAGCAATAATAGACATACAATGACACGGAGAGAGAGAGAGAGAGAGAGAGAGAGAGAGAGAGAGAGAGAGAGAGAGATGATCGTTAGAAGAAAGAGGTAGGATATAGCACGTTAGTGGTGTCACTTGACCCCCGCTAACATAGACGAAATACAACAATTAACCCCGTGCTTCTAGGAAATACGCAAAAAATATCATGGACAGCCAGAAAACCCACAAGCAAGTCCTACAAGACACAGACGAAAACAGCAAACTGTTTAGAGCGCCATGCGTTGATATAATATATTGGGGTGAGTGTCGGTCATTCAGGGGGTAGCATGCATACATGTTATACATGCATAACCTTGGCTAGTGTTACTTGGCCGGTATCCCTGGCCTAGGGGTTAACGTCTTTCTCCGTAATGCCGTATATTCTCGTGAGTAACGTTCTCGCCGCGTTGGTAACTTACGGGGTATGTGAGCCGGTCGCTCAGAAAGCAATGGCAAACTACTGAGCGTAATCTTACCTAGTTCATTAATAGCAGCTGAAACATGCTGATGTTGAGTGCAACGTCCTGTAAGGGATATGCAAAACAAAGTATTATTTTCGATCCTATTAGTGGCTGTGGTATTCGTACTAGTACTTTAAAAGAGTTATTGACAGAGACCGAATGCCGTCTGGCATCATTTACCTTAGTTAGTTAGTTAGTTAGTCGTAGTTCCAACCTCATAGCAACGGGTTGTCCCCATTATGCTCCGTTCCGGTGCCAGTGAATATCGCACAAAATGCTCCCCACTGCCCAATGTGAAAAGTGGAAAAGATAGGAGTCTCGATGGGATGCAGAGGTGTTTCCAAGGCACCAGGGCCGGGTTACATACTGGCCAAGACCTATTGACGCGTCCTCGTCGAGCGTCCTGGGCAACAGGTCCTTTCGGGGTCCTGGCTAAAGTCAGTAGGATCGCCGATTCCTCCGAAGTCGGAGAGTGTCTGCCTGTACGGCGAGGAACCACCAGTCTGCACACCAATAAGCCAGACATGGGACAACGGATACTCACGAAAAACTCAGGTCCTGTATGACTTCACACTGATGTTGGACAACAGGATGCCTTCATCCGACATACAGGACTTCGCGTTGGAGCTCAAGCCAACGAACACAAGCAAGCAAGCAAGCAGGAGTCTCGACCTTAGTGTGGAAATGTACCCTGTACCCAGCACCAATCTAGCACCATATATCCACCGACTATGTCTGGGTCACATTACTGGACTCCCACTGACAATATACACCAAGTAATAAGTAATAATGCACAGACCAAATGACCCAGAAGAAGACGACGGGACACTGGACAGCGGGAATTTAACACACACACACACACACACACACACACACACACACACACACACACACACACACACACACACACAAATTAATAAAAACTAAATTAACAAACACAGATCTAAGGTTGCCGTTAGACGGTAACTTCAACACAAACACATACCTCTATAGTTTAATTACCTCTACGTCATAAAACTTGTGACACGTTATCCGAGATCTCCACACCCACACGCGACTAGTGTGAAACAGCATCCCCGGTTAATTCATTGGCACCTTGCCGTCTTGACAGACGATAGTTTGTGCTCTAAAAAGGCATAATAACTTTTAACTATGGCGGTAGCGAGTGTGACTGATAAGGCCAATTTGCGCTGTAAATGTCCGTTCACAGTGGGTGCATGTGAACACGTGGTCATTTCCACCATCATGCACCATCTTACGTATCAAACGCTTGGTGTGTGACTTTTCTGCAATAATTTTCTCCTTTGACTTTATTCCATTTCTGATATTTGCCCTCCATGCAACACGTTCAGCGGCGACTTGCTCCCAATGTGCATTATCAATGCCTGTATCAATCATGTCCCGCTTACACACATCTTTGTATCGTAGTAGAGGCCGACCCTGAGATCTCCTACCCGTCTGTAATTCACCAAAAAGATGTCCTTTGGTATTCTACCATCATCCATCCTACTAACGTGTCCTATCCATCTAAGTCTACGAAGACTGAGCATGGAATACACCGTCACACAACCTGATCTTTCCAATACTTCAGTATTTGTGATTTTGCCTTGCCACTTAATACCAAGTATTCTTCGCAGACACCGCATATGAAAGCTGTTTAAATTGTTCTCTTGGTGTGAGTAAGTTGTCCAGGTTTCACTGCCATAGAGAAGAGTCCCCGGTTAATTATGGCAGGTATAATTACTAGACACATGACTCAAAGTATTGGAGGTGAAACAACCTCAGAACACAATTTGGCATACGACAATATAGTCGTAGTAGTAGTAGTAGTAGTAGTAGTAGTAGTAGTAGTAGTAGTAGTAGTAGTAGTAGTAGTAGTAGTAGTAGTAGTAGTAGTAGTAGTAGTAGTAGTAGTAGTAGTAGTAGTAGTAGTAGTAGTAGTAGTAGTAGTAGTAGTAGTAGTAGTAGTAGTAGTAGTAGTAGTAGTAGTAGTAGTAGTAGTAGTAGTAGTAGTAGTAGTATCCAAGGGAGGTAATGAGGTAAGAGGAAGAGGGGACAGAGGAGGAGACAGAAAGTTGCAGTGGGGGAAACGTGGAAGCAGGATACACGAGCAAGAAGACAGGGGTGACAGAGGACGTAGGAGGAAGAGGAGACAGCGGAGGAAGAGGAGGATTAGGAGAAAAAGTGTAGGAAAAGGAGGAAGATGCTGGAGGAGGAAAGAGACAGGAGGAAGAAGAGGAAGAGTAGGAGGCGGTAAGGATCTAGGAGGAAGAGGAAATAGGAGGAAGAGTCAGGCATGAGTAGAAGGAAGAGTGCATGGGGAGGAAGAGGAGGAAGAAGAATGGAGGAGGGTGCCAAGAATACAGGAGTAGGACGAGGGAGAGGCTGAAGAATAACGCAGGAGGGGAGGATGTCGGAGACGAATTAGAACAGAAGAGAAAGAGCAAGTAAAGAGGTGGGAGGAAGAAGGGGAAGAAGAACACAGGAGAAGGAGGATGCAGGGGGTGGAGGGAGAAGAATGCCGGAGGAGGATGCCAAGACAACAGGAGGAGGAAAAAGAAGAATGCATGAGGAGGAAGAATACTGGAGGAGGAAAGAGGAGGAGGATGAAGAATATGGGAAAGAGGAGCCATTGCTACGCTCACCTCCACACGACACCTCGCTTCAGGAATAAATAGACATAGGGAACCTACCATACCCATGCCAGCACCTTTACATACTGTTGATACATTACACTTATACCACTCCACAGTCACACATCCCGACCACGAGGCACCTACCATACTCAGGCCACCGTCTTTACTTTATTACGGTCTTTCATTTGTAGATATGTAACTCTTATGATGAACGAACGAACGAAAAATCCTTTTTTCCAAGGGGTTAAGAATTGGGCAGGCAGGCCCGTCTGACATTCTGCCCTTCTTCTCTAGTTCCTCTCATACATTCTTTCATTCTATATCATTTATGAAGATAATCTTTGACAACAAAGGAACAATAAGCATTAAAATGCATGAAAAATAATTAATAATACACGACTCACTAAGACAATGTTTAACATGGGCATTATAAAAACCTAAGGAAGGTGTAACGTGCCATACATATGGGGATGTTTATTGGCTGGTTGTCGTTTAAGACAATTTTCCATTATTATTTTTTTTTCTAGGGGGGGGGGGGCATGCATTCTGTACTGAGGTAGTGTTCAAAAACGTTGCGATTGAATGTATAGTGATTGGTGGTGTCGTTGATTTCTTGTGGAAGATTGTTCCGCAACTGAGCAGCAGAGTATGCTAAGCTTACTTTATATACGTTTATCCTAGGTTTAGGGACATGAAGTATATTAAGTCGGTTGCTATGTCTAGCGTTATATTTGAACAACGGCCAAAGGTAGCTTGGAGCATTTTAAAATATTTTTTTTTTTTTTTTTTTTTTTTTTTTTTTTTTTAGCATATCCTTTACAGGACTTAGCTGTCAACACCAGCATCTTTCAGCTGTATGTTGATCTCTTGGCAAGATTACGCTCAGTAGTTTGCCATTGCTTTCTGAGCGGCCGGCTCAGTATCCCGCAAGTCACGAGCGGGGGTCGAACCACCTCAGTTCTCGCTCAGCTACGAGACTCTGCGTGATAAACGGGATTACAGAGAGAAAGTGTTGTAACCCCACAGCCAGAGAGACCGGCTTTTTAAAATATGATTTTGTGAATTAGTTTAGCCTTATTAAAAAGTAGGCGCTTGTAGAGTGACAGTAACTGAAGACGTTCATGTAGGTTAGAATTGTTGGTAAGATTTTCACAATTAATTAAACGCACTGCCCTGTTCTGGAGTGAATAAAGGCGTTTTGTTATAGATTTGGAGCATCCATCCCAAATTGTGCCGGCTTCCTGGCCTAGAGATTAACAACTTTTCTCCGTAATCTCGTATACTTTCGAAAGTAACGTGACGACGGTGAGAATCAGCAGTGGTTCGAATCGCGTCGGTAACTTAGGGGTATGTGAGCCGGCCGCTCAGAATGCAATGGCAAACTACTGAGCGTAATCTTGCCAAGATATCAATAATCAGCTGAAAGATGCTGATGTTGACAGCAATGTTCTGTAAAGGATCTGCAAACAATTTTGTAATCCTAAATTGAGGAGCAATAATCAATATGTGTTTGTATGTGGGAAGTATAGAATATCTTTCTTGTGTTTTCATCAAGGACATTTTTAATTTTGGTAAGTTAGTATACGTTTTTTTTTTTTTTTTTTTTTTTTTTTTTTATTTTTTTTATTTGATCAACGATGAGACCCAGTGCCTTGTGCTCGGTTACACTTTCTACAGGCGTGCTACCAATGTGCAGCTGAAGAGCTCTCTGGGAGTTTAGAGTGTGAAGTCTGTGCCTGGTTGCTATTAACATAGATTTTGTTTTAGAAATGTTAATTTGCATGCGGTTTGCATGACTGCAGTTAACTACACTATTTGTTTCTTGTTGCAAGGATGATTATAGCATATTACAATCAATAGCGTTTGTATATACTGTGCAGTCGTCTGCAAATAGATTGTAGGACGACGAAAGATATAAGGGGAGATCATTTATATCAATGGCAAATAACATAGGGACTAGTATAGACCCATGAGGTAATCCAGTATTAATTGTATTGCTTGAGATAAAGATTTATTGTGTGATATTACTTGTTTTCTGTCTAATAAAAACGATTTTTATTAATGTCACTATATTAAAGCTTACTTTCATTGTTTCTAGTGGTTTTTTTTTTAATTATTATTAGAATAGTATGATCTTTCATATCGAATACTTTTCTAAAGTCTATAATAACCGCTCCACATTGAGTATTGTTGTTAATATTTTGATGCCAGTTTTCTATCATGTTTGTTAGGGGCCGTATGACAAGAATATTTTGGCCGAAACCCTGACTGACTGTCAACTATTAGTTTGTAGCGAACTTCGTGTTCTAGTATTGTCTTGTGCATGTGCTTTTCTAGTGGTTTGAATAGTGAGGATAATATGGAAATTGGTGTATTTTGTTCATGAGACGATCGTCTAATGAACCAGCTTTTAAATGAGGATACACTTTAGCGATTTTAAAGGCTGTTGGGAAGTGACCTTTGGTGAGACATTGATTATATATAAAAGTTAGTGACTCACAGATATCCGGTGCAGCATAGCGAATTATCCGATTACTGATTCCATCTATCCTGATGAGTTATTGTTTTTAGGTTACTGAGATGAGTAAATACTTCAGTGGTCGTCATTAGCGGTATGTTAGAAGGAATTTCTCACAAAATGATGATAATACAGATATCTCATGCGGAGAATCTGGTATTGCAGCCTTCAATTGGTTTATGTCGGATTGAAAGAAACTACTGAATTGATCACATGGAACCTGATTTGATGGTAATGATTGTGATGACGTGTGTTTGTTTGTCAAGGTGTTAATTGCTTTCCATATAGCTTTAGTGTTGGTTTTATCTATTACTAAGTTCTTAAGATAGGTTTTCTTTTCCTTTCAATTAACATAACAGCCTCTACGGTTCATATAACCGCCTCCTTAACAACGAAAACCCGTTTAAAACCCGCTCCCCAACCAATTTCCCACCCTGAGGACCAGCACTGTAACCCTAACACACCCGTTCACACGCACACGCACGCCAGCGCGCGCACGAAGGCACAACACCGGTTAGCTTTTACAATTATTAAAGAGATGTAATATTCATGAGTTATGTCCCTAGAAATCTGACGTCACATATAGCTATATAAGGAAATATTTTGCCGGATCCATTTTTCACCGGATCAGGTGACGTCACATAGAGCTATATATAATGAAATATTCCGGATCTGGATCCGGAAAAGATGTGGCAAATGCGCATTGAATACTACTGTTACTTTTTTTTTTTTTTTTTTTTTTGCAGATGATGCTGCAATTATGACCCACTCTGAGAAAGACTTACAACGCATACTATCTGCATTCTCCAATGCTTTTTCTGAATTTGGTTTAACAATAAGCAAAAAGAAGACACAGATTATGTCACAAGGTGCACATGGAGTACCATCAATCTTTATTGACGACGAAGAACTGGAGATAGTAGACCATTTTACATATCTAGGATCAGAGGCAAATAGTAAATTATCCCTAGATCAGGAAATCAACATCAGGATTGGTAAGCAACAACAATGAACATGTTAACAAAAAAGAGCCTAGGAGAACAGGACGCTTACTGCCAAAACAAAAGTCCTTGTCTATCAAGCATGTGTCCTTAGTACTCTTCTTTATGTGAAGCTTGGTCAACTTACTCACACCAAGAGAAAAGTTTAAACGGTATTCATATGCGGTGTCTGCGAAGAATAATTGGTATTAAGTGACAAGACAATATCACAAATACTGAAGTATTGGAAAGCTCAGGTTGTGTGACAGTTTGTTCCATGCTCAGTCTTCGTAGACTTAGATGGATAGGACACGTTAGGAGGATGGATGATGGTAGAATACCAAAAGACATCTTTTTTGGTGAATTACAGTTGGGTAAGAGATCTCAAGGTCGGCCTCTACTACGATACAAGGATGTGTGTAAGCGGGACATGATTGATACAGGCATTGATAATGCACATTGGGGGGAAAATCGCCGCTAAACGTGTTACATGGAAATGGAAATAAAGTTTCCATATCGGAAATGGAATAAAGACAAATTAGAACATTATTGCAGATAAGTCAAACACCGAGCGTGTGAGACGTAAGATGGTGCGTGATAGTGGAAATGACCATATGTTCATATGCATCAACTGTGGACGAACATTTACAGCGCTTATCGGCCTTATCAGTCACATTAGCTACCGCCATGGGTTGTAGTTATTATGCCTTTTTTGAAGCACAATGCATCAAACTATCGTCTGTCAAGACGGCAAGATGCCAATGAATGAGAACATATACACAAGGTCATGAGAGAAACCTTACGAGAGTGCAGCCTAGCTGCTATCCAATTAACCATCCGGGGACTAACACTCTTCTCCATAAGAGTGTGCATTAAGAGGTCGTATCTGGCTCTGTTATATGCTTCCTCAAGATCCAATGCTGCTGCTGTTGTTTCCTGCTACCCCTGATAAACATCAAAAGCAACAATGTGAAAGTCTAACATTTCGAACTCTGCTGACATTATCAGCTATGTATAGGATTACCCGTATCTTTAGATGTGTATTAAACATTGGAATTTGTGCTTTCTTGGAAGCTATCGTGCATTTAGTCTTGCTGCCGTTTAATGATAATCTCCTGTTCCCACTGTCCTCCAGCACCTTGCCTATAATAGCGTGCAGACTGCTTTCAGACTACAATTGAAACTCTCATACCCATTATCACGCTATCTAGCGTCTTAATGAAAGCTTCTCTGGGTATTCTGTCCATGTAGACATTAAATAGCAGAGGAGAGAGCACACATCCCTGTCTCACTCCTGTATTGACTGTGAACATATCTGATATACCTTCTTGTGTTCTTACTGCACTTCGGCTCGAGTGGTTCTTCTGTGCGAATGCGAGTGATGTATTCTGGGTAATATGAAGGTGAACTTGGTAGCAGGGGAGAGCAACCGCTGCCGAATGTACAACAACAACACATGTTACTATATTACTCAACAAAACTATAAGACACAGACAAAAATGACATTTATTTAACACAGTTGTATCAACCTACCTTTAAATAATATTATCATTAATATGAAAATACTAACCAAGACATTGTAATGATTTTCCTCAGACATGTTTCATTACCCGGTTTTGTAAGCAATAGTACGCTGGTTGTCACTTCGCCTGTTCCAGTGATCAACCAGCAAACAATATCAACTTATACACAGCTTTCTTTCTTTCTTATTCTATTTACATTTCTTAGACGTTGGCCGCAGTTCCTCACTCGCCTTTGCCCTACCCTTCCCTTACAATACTGATTTACTCTTATCTGCTGAGTGGATTGGCGTCAAACACGAACTTGCGTGGCTCCCGCGATTATTCTCATATAAGATGGGATTACATGTGGAAACTAGTCTGTCTCATCTGTAAATACAGACATCTTTTAGCCTGCAATACTCCACATACGTGTCCCATCATGTGTATATGAAGGCATTGTGTATACCGCTTCTTGCAAGCATCACAGTGAAACATCACAAATCAGGTGTATGAAAATATGTCCCATTACGTTTATATGAAGACATTGTGCATACCGCTTCTTGCAAGCATCATAGTGAAACATCACAAGTCAGGGGTATGAAAGAAACAGGCACGTGTATATTGCCGTGTCATGTCACATACTGAGCAGACTTCTGCTGAGTCAACCAAGCAATGTGCAATAACCTCATTTCTTTCAGTGTCTGGTGTAGTTTGACGTCTGCTTATTTTCCAACCACGTGACATGATCCACTTTCAGACTGGAGTGCAACAGCCAAGATGGTTACAGGAGAAACCTCAAAATGTCAAACGTCAGGACCACAGACCCGGGGCTGTATCATAGTTCACAGGAGGGTCACTGTTTGAGAGTCTGTAAAGACTAAAGACTAGACCAAAGGCGCCCTACTAAGAAAACAGCCGAGAGATATGTCTGATTATGTGACCTTTGAACTTCAGAATATACAGCCGTGGCAACGTGGACATGTAGATTTTAAGCATAACGCGAAGTGTGTTTGTAAACCGTGTATTGTAAGATGGATGTAATGTTTATTTATGAAAGTAATGTTTATTTATGAAAGTAATGTTTATTTATGAAACTAAAGGAGAGTTTTGAGAAATCTCATCATGGTCTCATTATTCATAGAAGGGGAAATCCCAAAACTCGCCCCCCCCCCCTTATTTTTTTCTCCCTCGTAACCCCAACCCATGGTAGCGGATACGAACCACACCACGTTGTTTCAAATGCAGATCTGGACCGGGGTGTACGCCGGAATGATTGGGCACCTCTGGGGTCCCTTCTTGCTTGTAGCTAGAGTACCACAGAGGGAAGTACTTCTTACCCTAGACACTTTAAAAGGTTGTAAAAGAACTAGGACGTAGCTCGAAAACAGTGGATGTGTAAATCATGGTAAGACAACTATATTATTTATCTCAAGTCATTGATAATGACAGCCGCAATTACAACCAGTAATCATATCTTTAATATGAGAACAATCTTTGAGAAATGCAGAGTGCAATATAGATCTTCATACTTGCTTTAAAGACTACATGGAGGACTTCGACTCTGTTCAACATTCGACATTATGGAACATCATGAAAGACAGTATATTTGATCCACTTAATTGAAACATTAAATTACGAACAACAAGCAGCTATCAGAGTAGCTGGTGAAACATCAAACTAGCATGATGTGCAATATGAAGGGAGACAGGACTGCATTCTCTCTCCATATCTGTATGGTGAAACCTCGAACTAGCATGATGTGCAGCTTTGGAGTGAGACAGGCTGCATTCTCTCTGCGCACCGGTTAAACATTTAAGTAGACACCTTGCAGTCTTGACAGACTAAAGTATGTGAGTGGAATGTGGCCAACATTCCATCACAATGTCTGGGCAGAGCTTCAGAGATCATGTGATGCCCAAACGACATGACCCCTCCCTCGGCCTAGTCTTGTGTATTCCAGAGGAATGGGTAACCAATACGTCTGGCACAAGGTAGGCTGCAGACGCTGGCGGCTCAGAGTCAATCCACCGAGACCTCACCACCACGAGCCGGTGGCGAGTTATGGCCAGACCCTGACACCCAAGGGACCCGGCTTAGAGACGTTCAGCCATGTCCCACAGGTGAGGGCCTTGTACGAGCCCGGACCATGAGGGCGCGCACATCTGTCAATCACAAGTGTCCGGACCTGTGTAAAGCGTGCACTATCGTCAGACTCCCCACCTGACTTATAGCGGTCCCCGCGACCAGCGGGAATAGGTCCGCCATAGCTACCGCAGGAGATATTGCCTGTCTATTTGCAAGCAAATCTCCCATACTTCCACTGTGCGGATTTCGCGACCAGCGAGAATAGGCCCGCCGGAGATTTGCTCGTCTGCTGCGAACAAATCTCTACCGAGAGACTGAATAAGTAAAGAAACGATAAAAGTAGTGGTATTTCAATTGCGCTTGCGCTCCCACCTATGCTACACCCTTCATGTGTCTTCACAAAGTCGGACTAGAGTCAAACATTTACACAGAAAATATCATGACAGATGTAAAACCGACCAAACGTGTAAAGTAGTTTATCTATTCTTATTTGATATAAATCCTACTGACGAGCTGAGATGCACAGATGATACGGCACTCTTCTCAGACAGTGAAAACGTAGAACAGTTGGAATCGCGAGGCGGAGGAATAAGAGTGCTCGCTCTTAAACTTCCGTTGCGCTGATGTCTAGGTAGGAGGTTATCTCCCTACACCAATCAGCTGGACGTAAACGTTGACTGCTCGTCCGTAACTTGGGGACGTAAATTACAAGAACATCAGCAGTCTGCGTGGGTCCGCCTGATGGCGAGGGACACTGATAATAGGGAAAGCTGGCCCACACGCAAACATTTCTTCACTGTTCACAATGCTGGAGTTCAAGGCGAGCAAACGTTAAAAACTAGAACAGTTAATTCCATCTGTTAAAAAATGCATTAAAGACAACACTCTTTTTTCTTAATATAAAACAACAGAAAATGTTCACAGGCAAAATTGCATGCCAACCAAGAATTACAGACAATAATGAAGACATTTTGAATGTCATAAACTTTTAATACATTGGCCCTTTAATTATTAATAATATTGAGAATTTTCAAAATAATTCACAAGGAGATAGACTATAACTGTGTCATTTAACTATCATTTACTGCCAAAATAGTACCTTGCGGTGTATGGCAGGGGAGTCTTTGAGCCAGAGGAATAGAGGCCGCCTGGCAGTGCAGTCGCCGCGAACTGTGCAGATTAGTATTTTCTTGTTGTCTATATAAAAGACTATAACTGTGCATAGATTAAACAACACTGCGTGTCTCTGCCACAACACCAGCAAGCAAATCAACGAAAGATGATCAGAACATGCATCCTTCCTGTGGGCAGAAGACAGATGTCAATGAAGGACCATTTCACGATTACTAAAGAAGGATATCCATGCCTGTGAACTAAAATGTTTCAGAAAAACATACTTAGAAACCCTGGATCAAGAAGAGGTAAACTGTCGATTTTCTAGGAGATCTGAGCCTCCACACACACACACGCGCGCGCGCGCACACACACACGCATGCACGTACGCACACTCGATTATACACAATTTCATATCTCGAGATTAAAATAGTGTGACCGTATTACACGTCACAGGGTCTTAGAAATAACAGGAATAAAAGGGCATTAAAGACAATTTGTAGATGGACATGCGCTATGAAGGGGAGCTGAAGTAAGATCGAGAGTCTTTTCAGGGTCCTTGAAAGTAACGCCCATCAAAGGATCTGCTACATGACCGTGGTGATATTATGCACAATTGCATGCATTCTTGTGATATTATGTAGCTACCGTAAACTGAAGCTGGACATTGCACTAATATTTATAGGTTAGTTTTGAGGTTGGACATTACACTAATATTTATAGTTTCGTTTTGAAGCTGGACATTACACTAATATTTATAGTACAGTTCAACTCTTGTAGAGAGTTCTGTTATACAAGCGGAGAATTTAGTGTCGGCTGACAGTATATATAAGAAGGCTTTATATGTATATTCTATCTCCAACAAGCCACAGCTTACATAGAAATATCAACGACGACTGGAACCAGCGCAACTTCCTCCCACTGTGATGAAAAAGACAAGAGTGGAAGCAAGGCCTGGGAGAGAAATCGATGACGAGAATAGGAAGCAATTATGCGTCAGTTGATCCCATTGAGTCGCGCTGGGGACCCTAAGGTTTTATCTCCTGTTCAGGGGCGTACTTTAAAACGTGATGCTCCTAAAATAACACAGAGGAAGTGAGCAAGCCAAGCGCGTAATGAAAAAAACGAAATGGGTTCTTACAGTTTCAGCAGACTTGACTATCTTATTTTTCTGGTCTCTGGAACTGATACTGTCGTCGAGTCAGCTTCCGCATGTATTGTGCTGGAGTATCCATTTTGCACACAGAACTTAAGAAAGATGAAGAGAGCCGTGAGACCATCACAGATGAAGCAAACAATGATATTGCTATTGATTAACACTCGTGAATGAGAAGCGAGGTAGAAATTAGATAACACACTTGTCAACTGAAAAGATAGTCAGCCATAGGCACACGGAAAATTTGAACTGAAGCCATCAACATCGCGTGTGTGTGTTTTTTGTTTTTTTTTAAATCACCATACAGAAAAATAACAGTATTTTGGCAACAGCTATTAACTAGAGGTAGTTGCTACTAGCATTTGCACACATAGTTTCGGTGATTACACCATCTGTAAAACACCCCCATAATAAGCTGGTTGACTCTACAAACAGGCAATGCAACTGCGGGTTGCCCATTTACTGCACTCAGCATCGTGTGCCATGTCGTAGGAGGAGTGGTCTGGTGATAACACGAGCATGTTTACAGGGCTGGCTGTGATCTAGTTCATCGTGACAATCAACAAAGAAGGAGAACATCAACACCAGCACTGACAAACTTGTACTTTAATCATGTACACTGCTCCATTATAATTACTTTTTTCGAGCAACAATTATAATGTACACAACGGCAACATACTCGTGTCAGAGACCGAGCGTTCCCGCAACATGTATTGCTTTGCCCTTCACTGTTCTTAAAGTGCAGCTAAATGGCTTCAGACTGAGAAACAGAGCATACAGAATGCAAATACACAGAGATAGATCAGATGTGCAGGTATAATAGGGACAAAATGGGCATAGATGCTCAAATGTCTTCATATAAACAATGAGTCTTGGTTTAGTCATAAATGCTATCTGCTATATCTGTCTGACAGTTTCCTCTGAGATTTGCCATATTATAGGGAGTTTACAATCTCTCTCTATTCATCTTAGCCAGCAACAGCAGTTGGAAATGTGTTTGCCCCCCCCCCCCCCCGCATTTACATGTATCTACAACATATACATTGCAGTATAGCTAACACCCTGGCAACCATGTTTCCAGTAGGAAGCGGGCAACAATGGCAAATGTTAACTTTGCTCGGACACTACGAGAATTGCTCTTGTGAAGTATCTACTTGCATAACTCATCTCATCTTATCTTCTACCTTGCGGTGTCGAGGTGAAGTATAAACAGCCCGAGAGTGCCCGTTTATTGGCTTCATATATTGAGATTTCCATTTTTTTTTTTTGCATATCATTTACAGGACATCGCTGTCAACAGCAGCATCTTTCAGCTGTCTGTTGATTTCTTGGCAAGATTACGCTCAGTAGTTTGCCATTGCTTTCTGAGCGGCCGGCTCAGTATCCCGCAAGTCACCAGCGGGGGTCGAACGACTCTGTTATTCCATATCTGTCGTTTACTTGGTCGGCCTCTTCTTCTGGTTCTATTTGATCTGTACAATATTGCTGGTTGAGGTATGTTAGTTGGTAGTCTAGTTATGTAACCGAACCATTTAACTTGCTGTTTCCTAATTTTATCGGTTCTGATTTTCTAACTACTTGACCAATAAAAACATGTCAAATGCTACGAGAAAAAGAGTGTTGAGGTGCTACATAGAGCCTGTACTTTTGTATGGATGTGAAGCGTGGACAATGAGCAGACAAGCTGAAAAACATCAGATGGCTGTAGAAATGTGGTTTCTGAGGAGAATACAAAGAATGCCATGGATAAACAGAAAAACACACGGCAAGGTCCTACAGGAAACAAATGAAAATCGTAAACTGATTAGACAAATTAGACGTAGACAGTCAAACATTTTTGGACATGTTATGAGAAGAAATATATTAGAGAACGTGGTGACAACTGGCAAGATCTAGGGGAGGAAACACGGGGAAGACAGAGAAGGGAATACCTGGATGGCTTGACCATGTGACATGGCCGAGACAAGAACACTGAGCGACTCTGGTGAACGAGTGAAATGGCGAATCATGACCGCCCACGCTTACCGGCATGGCACATGATGGATGGAACTACTTGATTCGTTGAGTATTCTCAGGAATCTCATTTCCTTTGGTTATAGTCATTACCTCTGTTTTACTTATATTAATTTTCCTGTTATGTTCCTTATACACTTCGTTTTATGTGGACTTGTAATTCTACTTATGATTTTGATATTGTGCTTGCTCGTCCGCAAATATGAGTTCTTTAATGGTGTCATTTGTCGTTGGTTATTCTTCTGTGGTATGTTCTTCATCACAGGTTTAGTTAATACTTCTGTTCCAAATTCGGCCAGCACTTTTAATGTCTCTATTGTGATTCAAAATGACATTTTTCTTGTCTTCATGTATGCTAGCAGCAACGACTTTTTCTGTTAGTAAAGGTGGATATGGTAAGATGCTTTCTTCTGTTAATTCTGCTCTTTCTCTGTCATATAATTTTCTTCTGAATTAATTTTACCACGTTATCAATTCACCTTCTTCCATTAATACCATTTCTTTCTTTGATGAATACAAATACTGACATTCTGGAAGATGTGAACATCGAAGAAGCCTGGCTGACGTACAGCAGCGGGCCTCGTCAATGAAATATGTTCGCCTAAGCAACCGCCACGGTGGCTTGGAAACAACCAACACTGACGTCCTTAAAGGAAGAGGCAGGGGTCGATAGGCACGACAATGCCGGGCCGGTATGGTAATGAATTTAGTCTCCAAGCCTTGCGGCCCCCGGGGTTCTAGGTCGCATCTAAATCATGAGGGGTGTCTGCAGCCAGCCACCCGAGCCTTGGCCAGTCATACTATCTGTGTACCCGGTCAGCCCCGTTACTAACACAGCTCTGGAGAAGAATGAGTATCTGGCCCTATCATACCACATTCCTCTAGTCTACTGGGCTTCTGTGGCAAAGGGGTTACGGACGCAATTCTTAATCCCGAATACCACGTTCGAAACACAGCTGTGGGCGATTTGGAAGCAGATCTCTTTGAGCTGATTTTCACACAAGTGCTGGTCGTTCAGACAGCAATGGCAAACTACTGAACGTAAACTTGCCAAAAAATCACGAACAGCCAAACATTGATGGGGTTGACTGCGACGCCCTGTAAATTATCATCATTATCCAGTGCCTTGCCGGAAGGTGTGGGCGATCATGCCTCTCCATAAATTGCGATCTACGACGTCATGGATTAGTGCCGGGTGGCGCTAGTGAGATATTCATTGCCTCTGCTCTGGCTTGGGTGTCCGCTAGGGCGACGTTGTATGCTTAAGCATATTTTAGACACGATATGGCATCTGTTCCTTCACCAATCCATTAGGGAAGCCACAGAGTTAGTGATCTGTCTTCAGTACTTTCCGGCGATGTCAGAAGAAATGGTGGACATAAAAAGCGAGACAGGATTGGGTGAAGGAGTCCGAGAAATAAAAGAGCCGGAAAGAGGAAAAAAAAAACAAAGAAAATCTGGCCGACTTGCAACGCTGTACCTGTGCATGGGATTTTGGAACTGGGGCAATTTTAATCTGACAGAACCAATCATACAGATACTTGTCTGTGATTTTTATGTCATGTGCTTCAAGTGACTAGTTTAAGCGAAGATACCGCCATTAAGAGCCATTGTGTCATTTATGCAAAGCAGTCGGGACCCTGTAGATGAGGTTAAGCTGTGTTTGTGAAAACCGAACTGCTTCACCGATCGATCGATGACAGTGATGGCAACAATAAACAAGTGGAATTGCAAGGAATCCAAATAACTAAAGAAAACAGAATGTTGCATGTGTAGTGTCTATTCATACGTAGATCCCCTTTACGTGGACAGTAAATGAAAACTCCCGGAGATATACAAGATGCACACAGTCGGGGATTTGAATTGTCGAGTCAGTAAGTGGAACACCCATAATGGTATTGCCAGTGTTTCACGTTGAGCCAGGCTTTGTTCAGCATGGACCTGATTCTGTTAAATAGCGGTCGCTTGCCTGGGTTTGCGTCTAGACCACGTCATAATGGCAACATAGTAAGTATACAAAATACCTCACTATCAGAAGACTGACTCCACAGCTACTTGCAACCCGTAATAGAAGTTGCAAAGCTCAATAGCTATGAAGGCAATACCCTACAAAATTTACATGGAAAGATACTAGATAAGATATTAGCAATACCGTTGATGTCCGTTTGATGTACAAACACCGTACCTACCCTACACCGTTGGCAGTTATAGACCAGGGAAGAAGGCACGTGTTGTCCCTGGTTTCATATAGAGTCTAAGAGTGTTTAGTGTTTACTTTATTTCTCCACAGCAACACTCCTTTTTCGAACACGCCCGACAATCCAAGATCGTAATATATGTGTCTGGATATAAACGTTCACTAGCACAAACATCCTATCATAGATGAATCAATACCAATTCGTGATTTCAACAAATTTGCTGTCACGCGCAGTGAGACGATGCCGTCGCCGCAATTGTTAATTATCATAACGTCAAGAATAGTTTATTTCACAACAACAGGAACATTGAGAATTCCAAGGTACTGTGTCAACTGAAATCATTTCACATAATGCTCGCTCTTGTAGATGACAACAATAATAGTTATGTCCAACGATCTTATTATAGCGATACATTGATATCTGATATACTTTTATTCTTGGATAAACTCTAATAACACTAATCTCAACTGAACTCAACTCACACGAGTAAGAAAATCTAGAAAACTGACTGTTGCATCCCGTTGCTATCTGCACGACTTACAATTGCAGTCTGTTTTGTGAGTTTAGCCAATTGCAGTCTGTTTTGTGAGTTTAGCCAATCGCAGTCCGTTTTGTGAGTTTAGCCAATCGCAGTCTGTTTTGTGAGTTTATACAATCGCAGTCTGTTTTTTGAGTTTAGCCAATCGCAGTCTGTTTTGTGAGTTAAGCCAATCGCAGTCTGTTTTGTGAGTTTAGCCAGTCGCAGTCTGTTTTGTGAGTTTAGCCAATCGCAGTCTGTTTTGTGAGTTTAGCCAATCGCAGTCTGTTTTGTGAGTTTAGCCAATCGCAGTCTGTTTTGTGAGTTTAGCCAATCGCAGTCTGTTTTGTGAGTTTAGCCAATCGCAGTCTGTTTTGTGAGTTTAGTCAATCGCAGTCTGTTTTGTGAGTTTAGCCAATAGCAGTCTGTTTTGTGAGTTTAGCCAATGGCAGTTAGGTCCCGATGTTCGTTAAACAGGTCTCAGTCAGTTTCACCAGTAACACCAGTAACATCACGTGACAGGTCCTTCTCCAAAACACAGATCTCGTCATGGCCCGTAGAACAGATCCTCAATCCTCTGTCAGTCCCCTGACGTCATGGATCTGCACGTCCAGTGTGTCTTGGGTGTCATGTATCTATTTTTGGAATGTCTATGCCTGTCTAATCTTCCAGGAATCGTGTCTTCAGGCTTTGTTCTTTTCAAAACACGATTGCGTTAAATACGGTCAGATTACTGCAGTTCCCAAAAAAAAAAAAAAACATGGTGACGTTAAATATGATTACTGCAGTTCTTAAGAAAACATGGTGACGTTAAATACGTTCAGATTATTGCAGTTTTCCAACAAAGCACGGTGGCGTTAAATACGGTCAGATTATTGCAGTTCCCAACAAAACACGGTGACGTTAAATACGGTCAGATTACTGCAGTTCCCAAGAAAACACGGTGACGTTAAATACGGTCAGATTACTGCAGTTCCCAACAATTGATGCTGGTTATGAGCCAGTTTTCTTCCAATATTAGAATTTATAGACGTCAATATTTTACTTCATCTTGGCTATTCTGGGAATTTTTCTATAACAATAAAGTTCAAAACCCCGGTTTTCCTATTTGAGAGATTGCGAAATAGTAATTGACTCATATCACTATGTTGCTTCAAGAATGTTTCATGTTCTTAGATTTATGTTTAATGTGTTTGGTTGGGTTATGTAATAATCTCTTATTACGTTTTAACCTCTGCATTGCTATGGCCAGCGCACGGCTCGCTTTAATTGAACACGGTCCATGGTTTATTTGTGTGTGTGTGCTTGTTTTGAATTTTAATTATGAAATAAAATATTTAGTTTATGACAGTCATTGTTGACTGTGATTTTTGATTTTTTTTACATTTTGACAGCTTTGTCTGTCTACATTAACATTTTTCATTTCAGAGAAACAATTTTAATTTTCATTGTTTCTTTTCGTACTATTTGAGAGGAGGGTCGTGTCATCCACATATCTAAATTCTGGAATCCCCAATGATACCAGTTATGAATGGATCAGATTTGTCCCTGGTTTCATCATTCTTCTCTTGACATGTTCTGCTTAGATGCTGAATGGGTGTAGGCAGAGAAGGCAGCCCTTGTCTTACTCCCATTTTCACCTCATACCAGATTGATGTTACACCGGCTACTCCTAAAGCAAATTTTTGTTCATGTTATAATGATTCAATTAAGTTGATCAAATATTCTAGAACCTCCAGAACCATCACAATGTTCGTCAATTTATGATGTTAAACACCGCCTTAAGTCTTACTATCCTCCACAAAACAGTATGAGTGTCAATACTGTAATCTCTGCGTTTCTCAAAGATGCTTGTTGCCTAAAGGATATCTACACCAGATGCCTTGTCTTTGGAGTGAATACAACCGTCTACATTAACTCATACCAGTCATGTCTACTAATCAACATTCGTAATAAACATTTAGTGCATATACCATAACACAAATAAGGTAATTGATTTCGTGTACCAACTCTTTCGCAGGTCTTTCAGATGTGTTACCAGTATGAAACAAATATCGTTATTCTGTCCTTAAGTTTCTTTGATATATTTAAAAGAGATTATGTCATTTTAAGTACATGTCCATCTTTTGTCTTTAGTGATGATTCATTTCAATGTTGTTATTGATTAAACTGGTACTATTTTGACTTGGATACCCTTTTTATTATCTGCCGAAATATGGTGATTCGCAACAATGTATGTCTCCTAATAATATATTGTATCACACGTTCAGTATAATACAGTAAACAGGTAAAAGTCATTCTGCACGCCTTGGTATGTGTTGCGTATTTGATGCTATAGTACATATGTTTGCCTCCATAAAAAAATCAATATCTCAGTAACCAACTGAGGGTAAATGATGAGATTTAGCATGTAACCTTATCATTATGTCCACCAAACAAAAAAAATGTTTGTTCTGGAGATTGTACAGCAGATTTCAATGTTTGTTTACATGCGGTATATAATTTACGGGTCAGAGATGAAGTGCACATTATTACATGTATTACATCTTGACCCAGAAAATCAGCGTTCGATACTGAATATTTTTGGCGGTGTACTGAAATATCCTTATAGTAAATCCCCGCGCAGTTTAAATTGGAATGTTCAGAGGTGTCTAAATATGTGGGTGCTTTCATTAAACGTAATTTTATAAATAAATATTATCATCTATCGCTAACATTTGAATGTGTTAATATTGTTCAAAGGGATTGAATGTGAAATTTTGTACACTTCAAAGCATCGCTATGAAGTTGTACACATATTTGTGTCAAGAAGCTGATCGCAGGAAACTGTTTCATACTATTACAAATCCCGAAAAACAAAATACCGTGCATGCATTGGGTTTGAGTAAACGGTCATTTCGTCGATGGGTGCAAGAATCTGGAATGACACCAACACGCGATAAGCAAAGGGTAGGTAGAAAGGAAATGTATGCAGCTTTGACAAGGATGTCATAAGGCGAGCTATTATAAAAATGCTGGATGCCAAAGAAACAGTGACTTTAAGAACATTTAGGGTTTGGTTGAGAAAGAACAATGACATAGAGCTATCCAAAACAACTTTGTGGAAAATTATAAGGAGATTAGGCTTCACTTTTAGAAATTACAAGGGAGGAAGAAATATCCTTTGCGAGCAACCGCAATTAGGAGCCATGAGAAGCAGATACCTACGTGAAATAAGGGAAATGCGCAAAGAAAATTATGACATAGTGTGTTTGGATGAAACGTGGATCAGTGCGCACCACACAAGTGAAAAGGAATGGCAATCAGTGGATGGAAATATAAAGCGATATGTGCCCAGTAGTAAAGGACATTGTTTTCTCATAGCCCATGCTGGTAGTAATCATAATGGCTAACTACAGAATGTTGGACTCGTGTTCGTATCAAAGCATACAGACAATAGGGATTATCATAATGAGATTAATGGTAATGTATTTAGAGATTGGTTCGTGAATACAGTACTTCCATCCCTTGATATACCGTCTTGTCTAATCATGGACAATGCATCATATCAAATTGTTGTTTCCCAAGAAGACAAAATACCTACGGTGTCGAGCACAAAGGAAGCAATAAAGGTATGGCTCCGAAGGGAAAATATACCATTTTCAGATACATATGTCAAGCTACAGTTGTTGTCCCTTGTAAAACAGGCGCAAAAAGGCAAGACATATCAAATCGACAAGTTGATAGAATAGTATGGTCATAGGTGCTTGAGACTTCCGCCGTACCATTCTCATTTAAACCCTATAGAACTTGTGTGGGATAAAATTAAAGGACAGGTGGCAGCTGACAACGCTACATTCAAATTGTCTGACGTCAAGATACTAACCCAGTCCGCGCTATTAAATATTGATAAAAGTTACTGGGGAAAATGTGAGGACCATGTGTTGAAAGAGGAAGAGGACTATTGGAGAAAGGAAGGATTTAATTTTATGCAACCGAGAGCAGCCATCAACCTACTGGAATCGTCCGACACAGATTAAGGTCTGGGCAGATCGCAGATATTAATCCACATGCACACTTACTGGAATATTTTACTCCAACTATTCAGACGAATTGCAGGCCCTAAACATAACAACCTCAGCACAATGTCAATGGCAATAGTTTGTATTCCACAGTGATTAATTTTCAGTTCCGCAACCCCTCAACGGTGACAAACAACTGGTACTGAAAAAAAAAAAAAACACTAAACGCATTGTATACCAACAGAAGAGTAATATTGCGGTGGAAACTGACATGGTGTGGCATTCCAAGAAACGTTAGACCAGACACGTTGTCAAATGAGGGTGCACAAACGAACATACGAATCAATCTATAAACTTCAATGAAAAGAGGACCAACATCATGGCCGTTAAGAAGGAAGCCCACCGCAGAGACATTCACAGTTATATTCGTCGTGCAAAACGGGTAATAATCATGTTCCGTCTCTGAACAGTAAACAGCAGAATAGACAATCTTTCACGAAGACTCGAAACGGTTCTGTCACCAATGTGCACGTGTGAACAAACTACACAGACAGCCGAGCAGATCCTTAAAGATTGACACATGATGAGTAAATTTCGATATCATCTATGGTCACACTATACGCACATTAACGGACAGCTGTTTGGAAGCCGTCACCAACTCCATATAAAAAGCTAAATGCATCCTATTAACATGACTCCTTATGTACACATTATTACCAAGAAGCTGAAGAAACAAGAAGGGAAAATGAAATATAAGGTATGCAAAATATTCCTTCTACTGTCCTGTTCAATTCCAGTTAGGTTCTACATTATTTACCCCATACCTCTGTAAATTATGTCTTTACTTCTATTACATACCCATTGCACCCACTCCCATAAGAATCTGGATACGCCTTGTGTGATGGTGACGGAAAAAATCGAGGTGCGGTACTGTAAAACAAGTTTGTTAGCGTGAATTCACTAGTTTTCGCCAAAACATCAAAGACATGACGACGCTTTCTATGATTTAAGTTGCCTTTAGACCTATCAAAGGCATATTCCTTGGGTGGGGGTAAATATAAGACGGCAGGAAAAATTGCATAACGATGCAACAGACAGTTTTCAAAATAATTGATCGCGAATGAAGGCATTCATTTCTGGACAGACTATAGTTCCATATTTGTATAGACCAATCAACATTGGATGAATCATGAAATTGCAATATATTGCAATCATAACTAAATGTTGACTTCGACATATCTTACTTTCTTTTCACATACATAAATTCTCGAATAAAGTAAAGTGTTATTAACATTGTAAATTATGCAACTATCGTTGCAAGAAGAAGAAACAATTTTGCAAATTATTTATCACAGCGTCAAATACAACTATCAATAATTCACACACACACAACAAATATGTAGAGGGGGAAAAATATAAGTTAACACTGTTATCGTCTCTTATGTTTTAAACTTTCTAACTGATTAACGCTTGACGTGTATCTACGAAAGGCTGTCAATTGCCCCTTAGCATTGAACAGGGTGTGTCATTTGCAACTTTATTGTGTAGGATGAGTCAAGCCGTCTGCTTCATGCTCCGAAGGTTGTGGGTTCGAATACGGGCAATATCCTTCTGATCACGAGTGCATTTACTTCGGAGACTCCTTTGGGTCGTCGTTGGAGGTACGGAGTTCGTGCTTTGTGCGAAGCTTTCCGCGCTGCTGAAAGCGACTGAGCCATGTGGGATAACATCCCTGTGCAATGAAGTCGACCCTGTCGACTTTTAAGCGACTTTTGTGTGTGGAGGATGAGAGATTTAATTTGTGCTAAAATTCATTGTGGATTTTGATTCCTATATATTTAGTAATATGTTAAGTCCACCGGTGAGGAGATCTTTCTCTACTTTCACACTGGGTAATTATAATTCGCAAAGTCATCATTGCCGTATGCCTCGGAATCACATCATTAATCGCTACTCAAGATTGTTATTACCAGGCTTGTGCCTAAAGCCTTTTTGTTCCTGCGTGCAGTTATGTTTTTAAAAAAAAATTGCCACGTGCTCTGGACAAAATAACATGATACTCTTGCTTTAAATCTCAAGGGCATGGTTTGTTGCTTATTCGAGTAGTTTCTGGGATATATGGGTTAGTCAATGTTTTTATTACACATGTCTATGCCTCTGTGGTCTTGTGTACAGCACTTGCATGAGATCCACAAGACCTTCTTAGCGTGCCACGTCAGCTCTTTATTCATCATTATCAGCATCATCATCATCTTCCATTTCTAGTTTGATACCGAGTTGCTATAGATTTCTTCGTTCAAAGTTAAGTGTTGGAAATCATATGCCTTGAATCTATTTATAGTCATTTCCTAGATACTATAGGGTAGTTTATATCTCTAATAATATTTATTACTTTAGGAGTTTGTAATAAGAAATATCATTATCCCGTAAAGACTTGCAGATCAAGATGTTGTATCCAGATATGAAATCTCCTGTCCAAAAGAGTTTCATGAGCTATCATGATTTGTTCTTCGATTTCTTACTTTTAACTGAATATTTCCAATTACCACGTATGTAACCTTTACTATCTAGAATTCCTTCAATATTAGCTGCATGGAATTTTGTTTTCCAATTTCTGTATCCGTTGCTAATACCTTATCTTTATCTTTGTGCTGCTATTTCACTCTCTCCACTTGTTATGCAAATTTATTTCACATGCGTTTGCACGCTCTTTCTCTTTGATCGTACTGAGCGCAGTACTCATCAATCAATACTTGAATATCTTGTCTTCTTGGACAATGTTCTGTATCTATAGCCATGAATGCAGACAGAGATGGCATGGTGATTTGACGTTGTTGTCAGAAAACGTACTAATATACAACATGAATGATGTTTAGATTCATCTGCAAAAGAATTAGTATGATAGTGGCTAGTTCTAGTTAGTTTAATAATGATGTGAGGTTTCTTCAGAAATAACTTATAATATGTGTTTATTTTTTCTCGCGTTCATGATAATCTGCACGGTAATTTTCAGTGTAATAAGATTATCTGAATAGGTGTCCACGGACAAACCTATGCATAAACGAAAGACCAAAGATCACAATCCTCAATAAAGAAATTGAAAATGTCAGAAATTCTGAATACCTCGGCTCCATAATCATCAATAAAAAATTCAAGATGTGACAAAACTGTGAATATCTCGGCTCCATAACCAACAATCAAGAAATTGAAAATGTCACAAACTGTAAATATCTGAGCTCCATAATGAACAATGAAGAAATAGAAAATGTCACAAACTGTGAATATCTCGGCTCCATAATCAACAATGAAGAAATTGAAAATGTCACAAACTGTGAATATCACGGCTCCATAATCAACAATGAAGAAATTGAAAATGTCACAAACTGTGAATATCACGGCTCCATAATCATCAATGAAGAAATATAAAATGTCACTAACTGTGAATATCTCGACTCCATAAACAACAATGAAGATATAGAAAATGTCACAAAATGTGAATATCTCGGCTCCATAATTAACAATGAAGATATAGAAAATGTTACAAACTGTGAATATCTCGGCCCCATAATCAGCAATGAAGAAATAGAAAATGTCACAAACTGTGAATATCTCGGCTCCATAATCAACAAAGAAGAATTAGAAAATGTCACAAAATTGTGAATATCTCGGCTCCATAAACAACAATGAAGATATAGAAAATGTCACAAAATGTGAATATCTCGTCTCCATAATTAACAATGAAGAAATAGAAAATGTTACAAACTGTGAATATCTCGGCTCCATAATCAACAATGAATAATTTTTTTTTTAAATCACAAACTGTGAATATCTCGGCTCCATAATCAACAATGAAGAAATTTAATAAAAATGTCACAAACTTTGAATATCTCGACTCCATAATCAACAATGAAGAAATAGAAAATGTTACAAACTGTGAATATCTCGGCTCCATGATCAACAATGAAGAAATAAAAATGATGTCACAAACTGTGAATATCACGACTCCATAATCAACAATGAAGAAATATAAAATGTTAGACTGTAAATATCCCGGCTCCATAATCAATAATGAAGAAATAGAAAATTTCACAAACTGAATATCTCAGCTCCATAATCAACAATGAAGAAATAGAAAATGTTACAAACTGTGAATATCTCGGCTCCATAATCAACAATGAAGAAATAAAAAATGATGTCACAAACTGTGAATATCACGACTCCATAATCAACAATGAAGAAATATAAAATGTTAGACTGTAAATATCCCGGCTCCATAATCAATAATGAAGAAATAGAAAATGTCACAAACTGTGAATATCTTAGCTCCATAATCAACAATGAAGAAATAGGAACACGCTATTTGGCTGGCCATGGCACTACAGAGATGACACGCCATTCCGGGCTCGCCATGGCACTACAGATATGACACGCTATTGGGCTGGACAAACTATAGGACATGGCACTACAGAGATGAAACGCTGTTGGGGTGGCCATGGCACTACAGAGATGGCACGCTAATGGGCTGGCCATGGCACCTAAGAGATGACACGCACTACAGAGACGACACGCACTGAAGAGATTACATGTCACAACAGAGATGAAACGCTATTGGGCTGGGCAGGGCACTAAAGATATGACACGTTATTGGACTGTTATGGCACTACAGAGATGACACATTATTAGGCTGGCCATGGCACTACAGAGGTGACAAGCTATTGGGCAGGTCATCGCACCACAGAGATGATACACTATTAGGCTGGCCATGGCACTACAGAGATGACACGATAACGGGCTGGCCATGGCACTACAGGGATGATACACTATTAGGCTGGCCATGGCACTACAGAGATGATACACTATTAGGATGGCCATGGCACTACAGAGATGATACACTATTATGCTGGCCATGGCACTACAGAGATGATACACTATTAGGCTGGCCATGGCACTACAGAGATGATACACTATTAGGCTGGACATGGCACTACAGAGATGATACACTATTAGGCTGGCCATGGCACTACAGAGATGATACACTATTAGGCCAGTCATCGCACTACAGAGATGACACGTTTTTGGGCTGGCCATGGCACTACAGAGATGACACGTTATTAGGCTGGCCATGGTACTACAGAGATGACTCGCTAACGGGCTGGCCATGGCACTACAGAGATGACACGTTATTAGGCTGGCCATGGCACTACAGAGATGACACGTTATTAGGCTGGCCATGGCACTACAGAGATGACACGTTATTAGGCTGGCCATGGCACTACAGAGATGACACGCTATTAGGGTGGCCATGGCACTACAGAGATGACACGTTATTAGGCTGGCCATGGCACTACAGAGATGACACGCTATTAGGCTGGCCATGGCACTACAGAGATGACACGCTATTGGGCAGGTCATCGCACTATAGAGATGATACACTATTAGGCTGGCCATGGCACTACAGAGATGACACGCTATTGGGCAGGTCATCGCACTACAAAGATGATACACTATTAGGCTGGCCATGGCACTACAGAGATGACACATTATTAGACTGGCCATGGCATTACTGAGATGATACACTATTAGGCAGGTCATGGCACTACAGAGATGACACGTTATTAGGCTGGCCATGGCACTACAGAGATGACAAGCTATTAGGCTGGCCATGGCACTACAGAGATGGCACGCTATTGGGCAGGTCATGGCACTACACAGATGACACGCTAACGGGCTGACCATGGCACTACAGAGATGATACACTATTAGGCTGGCCATGGCACTACAGAGATGATACACTATTATGCCGGCCATGGCACTACAGAGATGATACACTATTAGGCTGGCCATGGCACTACAGAGATGATACACTATTAGGCTGGCCATGGCACTACAGAGATGATACACTATTAGGCTGGCCATGACACTACAGAGATGATACACTATTAGGCTGGCCATGGCACTACAGAGATGATACACTATTAGGCTGGCCATGGCACTACAGAGATGACACGCTATTGGGCAGGTCATCGCACTACAAAGATGATACACTATTAGGCTGGCCATGGCACTACAGAGATGACACATTATTAGACTGGCCATGGCATTACTGAGATGATACACTATTAGGCAGGTCATGGCACTACAGAGATGACACGTTATTAGGCTGGCCATGGCACTACAGAGATGACAAGCTATTAGGCTGGCCATGGCACTACAGAGATGGCACGCTATTGGGCAGGTCATGGCACTACACAGATGACACGCTAACGGGCTGACCATGGCACCACAGAGATGATACACTATTAGGCTGGCCATGGCACTACAGAGATGATACACTATTATGCCGGCCATGGCACTACAGAGATGATACACTATTAGGCTGGCCATGGCACTACAGAGATGATACACTATTAGGCTGGCCATGGCACTACAGAGATGATACACTATTAGGCTGGCCATGACACTACAGAGATGATACACTATTAGGCTGGCCATGGCACTACAGAGATGACAAGCTATTAGGCTGGCCATGGCACTACAGAGATGACAAGCTATTGGGTTGGCCATGGCACTACAGAGATGACAAGCTATTGGGAATCTATGGCACTATAGAGATGACAAGCTATTAGGTTGGCCATGGCACTACAGAGATGACAAGCTATTAGGCTGGCCATGGCACTACAGAGATGATACACTATTAGGCTGGCCATGGCACTACAGAGATGATACACTATTAGGCTGGCCATGGCACTACAGAGATGATACACTATTAGGCTGGCCATGGCACTACAGAGATGATACACTATTAGGCTGGCCATGCACTACAGAGATGACAAGCTATTAGGCTGGCCATGGCACTACAGAGATGACAAGCTATTAGGCTGGCCATGGCACTACAGAGATGACAAGCTATTGGGAATCTATGGCACTACAGAGATGACACGCTATTAGGCTGGCCATGGCACTACAGATATGATACACTATTAGGCTGGCCATGGCACTACAGAGATGATACACTATTAGGCTGGCCATGGCACTACAGAGATGATACACTATTAGGCTGGCCATGGCACTACAGAGATGACAAGCTATTAGGCTGGCCATGGCACTACAGAGATGATACACTATTAGGCTGGCCATGGCACTACAGAAATGACAAACTATCGAACTGGCCATGGCGCTACAGAGATGGCACGCTATCGGGCTCGCCATGGCACTACAGATATGAAACGCTATCGGGTTGGCAATGGCACTACAGAGATAATACGCTATTGGGCTGTCCATGGCACTACAGAGATGACACGCTATGGGGAATTTATAGCACAACACCAGCAAACAGGTTGAAGTAGATTTGCTGAATACATGCTTATTTCCTGTAGCAATATATGGGTGTGAATCATGGACCAGTTCCAATTAGTCAAGAGAACATTATGATCTTTCGAGCACAAATGTTATATTGTGGACCAAGAAAAAGACAAATACTGTGATTCTACAAGACCTAACTATCCAAGAAAAATGGCTCATAAACAATAAGGTAATGCTTTGGTCATACTAAACGTAGTGTTGGCTTTAGGTTAAGCAGCACTAACATGGGCATAAGTCGTAGCAGACATCTTGAGTATGAGACTATATGAGGCAGATACAATGCAAGAGATCGAGAAGCTTTTAATTGCGTTGTGATGAGATCAACGTTTTGCGAATGACCTGCTGTATGATGAGAATGACATGATTTGATAGGGAATAAAGAATTTACGCCACATACCTTGCATCAAATAATACTGTTTTTCTTTGAATAGATAAATATGCTACGTTCTATTGGTACACTTTAAACAATATTGACTGAAATCACCAGCATACTTCCGAAACAACACACTTGACAATAAAAACGCCTATGGGAAACTGAAACCAAACTCTTAAGGACAATGCATATTTCACGGCTAAAATGTATGATTACAAATAGAAGAAAGTTAGAAGACGTAGATAGCCTTTTCACACACACACACACACACACACACACACACACACACACACACACACACACACACAAACACACACACACACACACACACACACACACACTTTTTGAATAATCCCATAATACAAGCCAACCTTACTGGTATGTTCCTCAATGAGAAGACTATTGGCAGACACGGTATACATTTGACAATTGTCAGTCACACGAGGATAAGTTGATAAGTAAGTCACAAATGGCTGTAGAAAAATAACTAAATATGATAACGACTTGAAACCAGTTTATATGTATACACACATTGTCCCTTTATTTCTCAACGTAATTTCCACAAACATTGATGCATTTATCTCATCGTTTTATCAGTCCTCCCATAGATCTGCGTGCTTTGTTTTCATTTATCAGCCATCCCACAGATCTGTGTGACTTACTTATTGACTCGCCCTCGTAACTTTTTTTCTACCCAGCTGTGCACTGCTTTACGGGATAAACATTTGTCAGCATAAACACTGAAAACCCACCTTGGCGGGAGACATTTCGCGAATGTCGCCGAAGTTGAATGTGAAGTGAAAACGTGGTTTAGAAAACAGAGCACGCAGTTCTATGCGGCCGGTTTGGGTGGACTGATAAATCGATGGGATAAGTGCATCAATGTTGGTGGAAATTATGTTGAGAAATAAAGGGACAACGTGTGTTTAAAAATTAACTGCTTTCAAGTTATCATATTTAGTTATTTTTCTACAGCCATTTGTGACTTATTTTAATTAACCTACCCTCGTATAAGCAGCACGTAGATTACCTCATACAGCGAAGCAAACGGGGACTGACAGTACCGAGAACTATAGCACCGCTGACATGGAACAGAGATTACAGTTAAACGGCTAACTGTCCCTGTTAGTTATCGGTTACGGCCTCGGTGTACACACACTGTCGGCAACTCGGTGCGGGAGACAGGAAGTTCAATCTTATAGTATCAGACTACACCAGAGACTCCGCTATCAAACCAATACAGTAAACGTGTGGTCACTTCTCAGCCAGATATGCGTGGACATCAGACATCCCCAACATAGCAATATAACTGACAACAACAAAAAAAACATAGACACAGTATGTGGATGATGATGGCAGAGACGATGATCACACGAGTGACACAGGCCACTTAGCCGGGTGGAAGGTGGGTTTGGTTTGCCGGGCTGGGAGTTTGCTGGATGTCCATACGCGAAGACAGCTAAATAGCATCAAGTCCGTATAATACGTGGTACAGAATGTTGGGAGTGGTGGGATGTGAGAGCAGAGATGGAAACTTACAGCTGATGGAGGACATCGCCGGGTAATATAGTTAACAGTATATACCGATAGAACAGGGGTGGGCAAACTACGGCCAGTGGCCCACATGCGGCCCGGAAACTGATTTTATGCGGCCCGCGAGGGCAATTAGAAATTTAAAAAAATGTTACTTCGTTTTTAATTTATGTTGTTCGATTTTACAGAATTCCATGTACAGTTATGATTGTTTTAACATTTTTGATAAAACTGCTTTCTAATTATCTATTTTTGTGAACAGTCCTTGACCATCGTAATGTAATGCTTCTTCTTCTTCTTCTTCTTCTTCTTCTTCTTCTTCTTCTTCTTCTTCTTCTTCTTCTTCTTCTTCTTCTTCTTCTTCTTCTTCTTCTTCTTCTTCTTCTTCTTCTTCTTTCGTTCGCCTTAAATATATCTATACCTGCAATGTTGCCTCTTGTATGAATTTAACTGTCCTTTTCAGTTCACTCAGCAGTACATAGAGTTTATCTTCCACTGTCGTCTCTCTAGGCCAGAAAGCTTGCCTAGACATGTTGTAACTTGGGCAGTCTTTGAGTATGTGCTCTGCTGTCTGTGACGCCAATCCACGTGTGCTCATGGCTGATTCACAAATCTTGAAACTTGTACACATGTGGTTGCGTAATATATTGTGTCCTGTTCTGAGGCGCAGAATAATGACTTGTTCTGGTCTGTCCATAATGTGGTAGTCGTCTTGAGCAGGTTTTGATGGCCTTCTGACTGATTTGATCATTCTTTTCTTTTGGTGGTATGAAATGGGCACATCAGGCTGTTCTTCTTTTGCTCCTTCCTTAGCCAATCGATCAGTTCTGTCGTTTCCCGATACTCCACACTGGGATGGTATCCACTGTATGGTGACCTTATGGTTGACTGCTAAGTTCAGAAAGTATTGTCCTTAGTACTGGCAATTTCTCAGACATCATTTCGTTTTCGTTGAGGTGAGTTTCTTGCAAACACCATACGCTTACCTTTTCTTGGTCCAAGATGTTTTATAGTTCTATTTCTTTGTTGCTGACTCCCTCTGCATTCCAGTGCATTAGTTTTAAGTCTTTGTTTGGTATGGCCAGACGCTCTATTCTCAGTTCCCTTGGCTCCCCAGGACATCTGAGAATGACCTCCAGTAGTTGTAGTTGGACCCGTTCGAGCCATAGGGCCCGGCACTGCACCTGCCTGGGGGTCCAAATCAGGGCGAGCACATTAACATTTAGCAGAAGTCGACATATTTCATTACGCGTGATTGCGTGGCATCCTGATTTCTGTGGTACGCCTCCTGGCTGGTTGCCTCCGTCTTCAGCACCTTTCCTTTGCTAGAGCAGACTGTGGTCTTACTCGAGTTTAGGTTTGTAGGCACGCACACACATGTCTGCGCATGCATGTACGTGCATACACATCTAGACCGTTCTGGTTATTTCTCCGCGCCAGTGATTCGCCATCACCCTTTCTCCTGTTAGTTAAAACAGTTCCGCCACGAAAAGGCCAGGAGTTGGACTTTTGCTGCATAGGTGATGAATGCACGAGCCATTGGGGTATTTATGCAAGGTTTGGCCCTCACCTCAACCCTTCCCCCGGCTGCATACAGCAAAATTTGGAACCATGTAATGAATTTATCGATTTTCATATAGAATTTATCGACATGTAAAAAAATTAAATAAGAATGATTTTATGAAAAATAGATATTTCTCCGGTGAATAAAATGAATAATTTTGCAAGAAAATAGTAAATTTAAAAGTTTTTTTGCTGTTATAAAGTATTTCCACATTTACAATGTTCAAATTAATTTATTTGTTATACTAGTCTTGATATATTTCTGAAATTTATTCTGTGTTTACTACTTGTTTTCCGAATATTTTATTTTCACACACAGCCGGAAGTAGGTTTTGTTTCATTTCCGTTTTTAAGTTTTGTACAATTCTAACTGTTAGAATTTTATTGAAACAATGAGTGTCAATTTACAAACTTAAGATTGAAGATGAATGCCGTGTTTTTAATGATGAATGGACAACTAAGTACTGTTTTATAAATGTTAGTTGCAAATCAGATTGCTTGTTGTGTGGTGAGGCAGTGGCTGTCTTCAAGGAGTACAATTTATAAAGACATTATCAAACAAAACATTCCCATTTTGGATAAAATTTAACAACCGACGGGAGGGAAAGGAAATGCATGAAGTTGGTGAAAAATGTGGAGAAACAGCGAACTGTTTTCATTAAACAGTCTTCAATTCAAGATGCTGTAACTGAAGCTAGTCTTGCACTGTCACACAGAATTTTAAAACAGAACAAGCCAGGTTCTGATGGCGAGATCATCAAGGAATGTTTGGTAGATGAAGTAAACATTATGTGTCCAGAAAAAAAAAATTGACAACATTACTTTATCATGGAGAACTGTGGTCAGGCGTGTTGACAAGATAAGTGGCAATTCGATGCATAAACTTCAATATGCAAGTAAACAATTTTTTTGGTATTCTCTTACATTGGATGAGAGTACCGATGTACATGATACTGCCCAACTATTGATATTTATACGTGGAATAAACACTTCTTTCAAACTCACTGAAAAGTTACTGAGTGTTGGGTCACTCAAAGACACAACCACAGGCCATGATATATTCAATGCTGTTACTAACTGTATTGAAAGAGCTGGGTTGGTTTGGAACAAGATGGCAAGTGTTACAACTGACGGAGCTCGTGCCTTGACTGGAAAAAATGTAGATCTGGTAAAGTTGATAAGTGGTAAGATTAAAGCAGAATATCCAGACCACACATTATTACCACTTCACTGTATGATTCATCAAGATAGTCTGTGTAAAGCTGTTTTGAATATCAAGCATGTTATTGGCCCAGTTGTCAGTGTCATCAACCTCATCAGATCAAGAGGACTTAATCACAGATAGTTCAAGGCATTACTTGACGGTTTGGAAACTGAACATTCCAATGTCCTGTACCACACCAGTGTTCGATGGCTGAGTCTCGGCAAGGTGTTGAGGCGAGTGTGGGAACTCAGAGAAGAAATAGTGATGTTCCTAGAGATACGGGCATTGAATGTGACTTTAATACTTGTCAGAAGTCGGGGTGCCCCACCGGCTAGATGAAAGTATTATTCACTGGCGAGCAACCCCAATTAGTCAGAAACTGACTAGGGACAAAATCTATATGGCTGAACTACAGATTAAGCCCTGAATATCCAACGTACAGCTCCAAGTGGCTCGTTACAAAATTGAAATGAACTGTGCTGAATATTCGCCAAGGAATAGAAAGAGAAGGTTAGCTAGGATAGATTTTTAAGTCTGAATTAAAGTTTAAGGACAACTATCCTAGTACAGGTTTTTCTCCCTGACTGCTCCTTTCCTTGGTGTGTAAGTGAACCCCCACCAATGTACACAACAACACGTATGCACAATTGGAATTAAAATATAATGACAGAACTATGAGTTGCAATACTACAACATTTATTTGCTAATCATAACAATAGACATTGGATGATTGTCAATATGAGGATGATGAAATCATATACATATTGATATCGATGACAAACATTACGTAACTTTACTTGTTACTTGATCTATCTGGAACTGTGGTCCAGATCCCCACTCTCCAGTAGACACAATAAAGAAACAGCTTGCCGGTATTCTGAGGTCTGTCAGTCCTAGCACTACCTAGTTAGTAGTCGCGAGTCTTGAGATCTATAACATAGGTGCTCCTTGTGAGAGCTTGAAAGAAAGTCAAGAATGTGTTATATCAGTTCTACATCAGCGCAATCCTAATTAAAACATATCATAACACAAACATATACAATGACCAGTCTGGCCAAGTTTATCTTCCAGCTCTACTGTGTTCACCATCCTCCTTCTCCCTACTGTCTTTAGTCTGGGACGGGCTTTTCAATTGTCTCACACGCCTGTAATGATTACATTTCTGCCGCCCCATATCCATGTCGCTAATACAGAAATTCTGTGTCGTACAGCCGCTCCGTCCAATGTTAGTTTAGCAGCTCACAGGGTCGGTAAGGGTATTATAACAATGCCTGATAATCCGGGCTTGCAAGCCGTGACCAGTAGCTGTGCCAGGTTTCCATGCATTACCGTGGACGCACGCCCACAATACACTGAGAAAGTTTAGCACCATATACCCTATACCAATTGTGGGTAATGTCTGTACCATTACACCTCTGCTTCCAACACAATCATTGGCCAATGTGCCAATGCGCAGACAATAGCATAACACTTCATATTGGTAGGTTTGCATATGACAAATCAATATATCAAACATCCAATACACATAAACATATTGATTAAACTAGACATATTATGATACTTTAACATCATAGCATAATGCACTAGTTAGTTGTATGTATACGAAATGAGACGTATATACACAAAAAGAATAGGTACGAAGCATATTACTAGCATCGTATATTCATATGAAATTACACATACATACATCCAACATATCCATAAACATTATATTACTTCAAAGATGGACATCTAATGATACTCAACATAATAGCATCAGGCATTATTAATGAGTACTAATATTGTATAGCTACAAATGAGATATACAACAAGTCTAATTGAAGTTACCACTTAGTTACAGTTGTTGTAAGAATTAAATAAATAGTCAGTTGACTATATTCTGTACAACAAATGCACACACCAAAAAGGCAACTAGGATAGTGTACAAAGAAATGACAAGCATCTACCAAGACACCTAAAAGTATACTTAGACAAGATCTGTCTTACATAAGGTTCTACTTCTCAGAAGAGTAACACTTTAAAGCAATATGATATTGAACACAGAACTTAGAAAGAATACTCAAGTAACCTAAAGCAATGATAATTCTGGAAGTAACCTAGGTCAGATATAGACAGAGTCATTACATCCATCTAAAAGACTTGCTACTAAGAAATACTTCTCCTAGTGAAATCTACCAACATCAGAATCATACATATGATACAAAACGAGCTGGGTGCCTACCTGTTCTGAAGTCAGACTTAATTTAAAGGGAACAGGTTTGGGACCCTTATTTAAGCTGAGTAGCAGCAGACAGTGTCTGAGACACTATTATCTCTTTGGCATTCCCGTCATAAATTCTTCTATTCTCCCCCTGACGGTAATTGCAATTATCTCCGCAACCTGGCCATGACACCTTGCTCCTCTCTGTCTGGTACAGTCTACAGGCCCAGTGTTAATTGTCTTATCAGATCTGTTTTCACACATTCCTGAGTCTGCCAGTCAGCGTGGACGGGGCTTGTTTACAGCCCTGGGGCTATTATCTCTCTCTGGGTCAATGTTGTTCACACCTGGGCGATTTCCTACCTATGCTTATCAGGTGTCATGCCTGTTCGGTTTTAATTACACTGTCCATTTTACTGGCCATCTGCAAGCTTACATCATGGCTAGAGGCTTTTTGTGAATAATCTTACCTCACGACTAGATAGCCGTGGAGCAGCGTGATTAATTCATTCTTTCTCAATTTGGCCTCTCAAATTTTGAGACCGAGATAATATTCTGGGATGTTAAGGCGGCATTTCATGACAATACTAACATTGTCAATAAAGAGTGGAAGTTAGACTTTATGTTTGCCATTGAAATTATGGAAAAGTTAAATGAACTGAATGTCAGACTTCAGGGCAATGATGTGTTTGCACATGAATTGTATGTATATGGAAAATCATTTCAGGCAAAACTCTCACTGCTCTCCAGACAAGCAAGTGAAAAAAGATTTTGTCACTTCCCTTTGCTAAAACAAGAAACAATTGCTGGTGAAATGATTGAAAAGTACAAAGCCCAATTAGGTGCATTGATTGAAGAATTTGGATGGAGATTCCAATATTTCAAGAACTTACAGACTCAGTTCAATATTCTCAGTTCCCCTTTTAGTGCAGAAGCTGATACGGCCACTGTGGACATGTAGGGTAGAGCTACTTGACTTACAAGCAGATCATGATCTGAAAGAGAAATTCAAGTCAGATGGTTTGCTGGATTTCTATGAATCTTTATCACAAGAATCATTTCCCAACTTGAAAAACTGTGCAGCTAAACTTGTATCATTGTTTGGATCAGCATACATTTGCGAATAAGCATTCTCTTGCTTGAAGATCAACAAATCTAACAATAGGTCTTTATTGTCGGGCTGCAACTTGCATGCTGTCATGTGAATTTCAACAAGTAAACTTGCTCCAGATTTAAAGAATATTGTCATTAGAAATTAACAATTATAGTCACAATGTAGTCGGTTTGTGTCTAACATAAAGCCATTGATAGATAATAAAGAATATTTGTTATAATAACAAGTTGTAAAATCTTGTTACCAAATTAGTAAAAGTTTGTATCCATACTGCCAAAAATAATGTATAAGTGTATAAGTAAAATAAAATTGCAATAATTAGTTATTTCTTCTTATTCTTCATCGTTACGAGCCATTGAGGTTCTTTGCTGCAGATACAATCCGTCTCCATTCGTCTCTCTGGTTGACCTTCTCTTGCCAGTCGTTGATTCCAAGCGCTTGTAGGTACCGAATTCGAGGCTTATGTATCTGTTTCGTAACAAAATAGTTTTTACATAGGTGGGGATGTTAACCCCACGCTTCAACCCACAACCTGGAGGACCAGGGTGTTTCTCTTTGTCTGTTCTCTACCCTTTGACCTGTCCGGCTTGGGAGGCCCTGCTGGTAGCTACGCTACCGCCGGCATAGCTCTCAGGGTCATTGAGAAGCTCAAGCTCCCCCACCACGCCAAGGTGGAAACACATCGGCGGAGAATTAGTTATTTATACTGTTTAATAACCTATAAATAATCAATAATTACGTATTGTGATAGGTTGCTGTTAAGTAAAATAAAATTGCAATAATTAGTTATTTATACTGCTTAATAACCTATAAATGAATAATAATTACTTATTGTGACAGGTTGATGTAAACAACATAGACATTATATATATATATATATATATATATATATATATATATATATATATAGAGAGAGAGAGAGAGAGAGAGAGTGAGAGAGAGAGAGAGAGAGAGAGAGAGACCCCGAGGTAGACCAAGAAGACGGTGGAAAGATAATATACATACAGACCTACAAGCACTTGGAATCAACGACTGGCAAGAGAAGGTCAACCAGAGAGACGAATGGAGACGGATTGTATCTGCAGCAAAGAACCTCAATGGCTCGGAACGCTGAAGAAGAAGAAGAAGAAGAAGAAGAAGAAAGAAGAAGAAGAAGAAGAAGAAGAAGAAGAAGAAGAAGAAGAAGAAGAAGAAGAAGAAGAAGAAGAAGAAGAAGAAGAAGAAGAAGAAGAAGAAGAAGAAGAAGAAGAAGAAGAAGAAGAAGAAGAAGAAGAAGAAGAAGAAGAAGAAGAAGAAGAAGAAGAAGAAGAAGAAGAAGAAGAAGAAGAAGAAGAAGAAGAAGAAGAAGAAGAAGAAGAAGAAGAAGAAGAAGAAGAAGAAGAAGAAGAATGCGCCCACCCCTCTCCCCCAATACTTTACATTTGTCAATGCGGCCCTCCGCACAAAAGGTTTGCCCACCCCTGGGATAGACCATAGCAGTGGGGTCAGAGACTGGAGTAGGAATTCACTTCTAGATGGAGGGCTAGTCTATCACCGGGTAGAGTGTGGTTGATTCGTACACGACATCCAGCGTTATAGGGTAGTGTAGTGCTGGCAGATAGTGCAGCTTCCACGTGACTTTCTGAGGCTGCATTCAATAAGGTAGTCATCGTAACTGACTCTCTCTCTCTCTCTCTCTCTCTCTCTCTCTCTCTCTCTCTCTCTCTCTCTCTCTCTCTCTCTCTCTCTCTCTCTCTCTCTCTCTCCATATTCCGGAAGATTCGTTCTAGATATATATGGTTTGGATAGTTGAGACACATAAACACGCGCACACACACACACACACACACACACACACACACATACGCATACGTAAACACACGTAAACACTTACACACAGTCGTTACACTTACTGATCATTCCACGCCAGCGTATGTGGGATGAAAGGGCCTATTGGGGATTTGTGGACAGAGAGATAGAGAAAGACAGCGGGAGAAAATTCTAGACATATTATGTCTTATGTCATTACGTGCAATGGAGTCAGCATACGAACCAACACATGCCATTGGACAGATGCATACATGACAGATGTGGAGAACCATGGTCATCTACGTCAGTCGCTATGGTACTTGATGGTGATGAATATATGTGTGGGGCGGGTAAGGTAGACAAACAGACACTGGGTGTGTAAATAGGTGGGAAAGTGAATGAATGTGTCTGTGGAGCTGTGAGTGAGAGAGAGAGAGAGAGAGAGATAGATAGAGAGAGAGAGAGAGAGAGAGAGAGAGAGAGAGAGAGAGAGAGAGAGAGAGAGAGAGTCACGGATAATGAGACAGAGAGGGATTCTCAACTGTCATGTTGTCGATTTATGAAATCTTCACATCTGTAGCACACCATTGAGATTGTCCCACCAACTACCATTCGCCATCCTAAGTGGTTCATTATCTGCTTCGGCATGTTATCCACATCCTGACACACACGAAGCCGAGTTATTCGACATAATAATAAGGGTCAGAAGTAATAATAGTGGTATCAGCACATCTGCACACTGGAGGTGGGCTGTAGTTTTTCCCCATCTTGTCTGTCTAGTGCCTTAATAATACATTCCGACAAGCTATTTCCTGTAATGAAGGAATCTCAAATGCGTGCCGAAAAAAATGTAGTCATTTGAAGCTTGATATTTCTCGTTTTTATCTGAAAGTGCGGGCTATCCACGAAAAGCTCCTAGCAAAGGGACATTCCAGAAGAACAAAAAATATGCAGCAGCGTTATGACAGACAACTTATCTGCAAATAAACCCAGGAAAGCGCTATGTAAGCGGTCAGCAAGGATGTAACCTAAAGAAGCTTTCAGCAAGGACCTGCAGTAGTATCATACAGTAGGCAGCACTGTAAGGACCTACAATAGTATAATACTGTTGGCAATACTATAAGGATCTAAAATAGTATAATACTTTTGGAACACAATAAGGACCTCATCATCATGCAGTGACTTTCAGTTCGTGTGGGAGATCATGCTTCTCCAAAAGGACCTACAACAATATAATACTGTAGGCAACACGATAACGACCTACAACAGTATAATTCTGTTCTCAACATGGTTACCTGGTTTTCAGTCTCATATAGGCTAGGAAAATATAGTAGAACTTGATCAACTATATCCGCCAATAAACTGTAATTGTTAGCAGATGTATAGGTACTTGAAATAGACCGCACACTTAAATTTGTTTAACCATAATAAAGAATGGATCACATAATAGCGCAGGGACTTTATGTTTAGAAGAAGAAAAAAAGGAATTGCGTTGCTAATGCATCAGCCATTTTTATTTGCGGGCAGAGAAAGATGTTAATACATTTTTATTTATGTTAAAGTGGTGATGCCAAGATAAACATAGATTAATTTTCTCTTCAAGGAAATTGTGTTTATCGTGTCAGATTAAATCTGTCAGTCAGACATAACATGAACAAATAATCTAGCATGGAATCGCTGTGAATAGCAGAATACGTAAAGTGTATGCAATGGATAAGGTTGTGTATTTTAACCAAAATAAAGATAACCTGTTGCTGTCTTCTTCAAATAATACATAAGTTCGTTATACACATTTCTTGATCATTTACTTCTACTTGTTCTCTGACATTTTTTCGCATATCCTTTACAGGACATTGCAGTCAACACCAACATGTTTCAGCTGCTCTTGATGGCTTGGCAAGTTTTAAGTTCAGTAGATTGCCATTGCTTTCTGAACGACCGGCTCACATACCAACGCGACTCGATCCGCTGCCGAATCTTGCGCAGCTGTGTTTCTTTCGAGAGTATACGGGATTACCGACAACGTCCTTAACGCCTAAGCCAGAGGGACATAACATACTTAAAATTATCCTGATTATGAATGTGCAAAATTCTTCCTCGTCTCCATCTTCTTCTTCTTCTTCTTCTTCTTCTTCTTCTTCTTCTTCTTCTTCTTCTTCTTCTTCTTCTTCTTCTTCTTCTTCTTCTTCTTCTCTGTGGTAGTAGATGTTAACATGTTCTCCGTGGTAATAGATGTTAACATGCTCTCTGCAGTAGTAGATGTTTGGATGCTTTCTTTGGTAGTAGATGTTTGTATGCTCTCTGTGGTAATAGATGTTATCATTCTCTCTGTGGTAATAGATGCAAACATGATTTATGTGGTAGTAGATATTAAAATGTTCCCTGTGGTAGTAGATGTTTGAATGCTCTCTGTGGTAGTAGATGCTAACATCGTATCTGTGGTAGTAGATGTTTATATGCTCTCTGTTGTGGTAGATGTTTGAACACTCTCTGTGGTGGGAGATGTTAACATGCTCTCTGTGGCAGTAGATGTTTACATGCTTTCTGTTAGTAATAGATGTTTAGCATGCTCTGTGTCGCAGTAGATGTTTATATGCTCTCTGTTAGTAATAAATGTTTGGATGCTCTCTGTTGCAATTGATGTTAACATGCTCTCTATGATAGCAGATGTTAACATGCTCTCTGAGGCAGCAGATGTTCTTATTCTTTTGCGTTCATCCGGTGTGTGTGTGTGTGTGTGTGTGTGTGTGTGTGTGTGTGTTTTTCAGACGTAATTGCTGTGTGTCTCGTTATGCACCCTTGGACCAAAACCCTCAGGCCAACACATCCAACTTTAGAAGGCGTTTTTTAAAACCTGGTTAGGTATTCGTTTAATACCACTGTTTTGGTGCCGTCCACATCCCAGCTGGTCAAGTTAGAACTGTCGAAGTCTTCACGGTCGCCCTCAAGAAAAAGCAGGCACAGTCCATGGGCATTTACCGCCATCCAAGGAGGCTTCCATAATTGTAGAGCCGATACATAGCGTTCTGGAACCGGGTTCACCCAAGGATTCGCCACGTCCTGCACATGGCTGCTTTAATTCCTCACTTCCATGTATTGGGCATTTCGTTCACTACTGGCCGCTCTCCGCACAAACCGGGAACGGTCAGTCTGCAGGCGACATCCACTCATCAAGACACGCTTCGGACTTCCACGTAATGGATTCGCTAGCCAAGGTTTCCATTTCGTGTTAATGAGACGTTTTCCACCTTAGTTTGCAGTCAACATTCACTCAGCAAGCTTTCACTTCGGACTTCTACGTAATGGATTCGCTAGCCAAGCGTTCCATTTCGTGTTAATGAGACGTTTTCTCCACCTTTGACTACGCTCACTCAGTGAGTTTAGATACAGACTTGCACCGTAACCATTGCTTGCGACTGGGGGGCTTTTTCCACGTTTAGTAACGCTCACAAGGTAATCTGCATATGCTGCCGGCTCAGCATCTTACCTCCGTGCAGCAGAGAGCGAGTAACGGTCAGGCTCTCTCTTCCGGGAAATCCCTCATATCCTTCTGTTGAAAGCAGTAGAACAAGTGTCTGAACCAAGCATGTAGCAGGCTTAGCATCTCACCTCAATTTAGCAGTAGGTGAGTATCGACCCAGCCCTCATATATGGGGGATATTTACTGGCGTTCCTCAGCTGAGAGACCACGAATATAGTGGCATCGATCGCCTGATTCGGACTAGCCTTTGACTGCCTGTCCCCAGTCTACCTGCAAGGCAGCAGGTGTGTGTCTCTCCTGGTCTGGTTCCTATCCCTTGACCTGACCGACATGGGAGACCTTACCAGTAGCTGTGCCACCGTCTGGATAGCTTTTGGGGTCATTGGGAACACGCAAGCCCCTCTACAACGACAAGATGAAGACACTCCAATGGGGCAGTAGATAGTTACATGCTCTCTGTTGGTAGTAGATGTTTGGAAGCTCTCTATAGTAATAGATTTTTAGAAGCTCTCTGTGGTAGTAGAAGTTTAGAAGCTCTCTGTGGTAGTAGATGTTAACATGTTCTCTGTTGGTAGTAGATGTTTGGAAGCTCCTGTTGGTTCTGGTTCTGTCAGCTCTTGACAGCATGAACTAAGAATGAAAGAGCTTGAAAATCAAGTTCTAATTGGCCACCTGCTCAAACGCCATTTCTCCCACACCAAGCAGTGAGACCCAGCAACAATCTAATTCTCTTGTAGGTCCAATAAGTTTTCCTTTGATACCATTCGAGAAGGCTAATAAGTAATTAGACAGTTATCTTTAAAAATTCGAAAGATTGGGTGAGTCATTAGGGTTGACTCGAGAAAATTGTAACGTCAAACTTTCTCAGGGACTGAGGGGACCAGCCTACGAAGTTCTCAGGGACTACCTCCAGGCCACGAGAATGAGTATGAAAGTTTGAAATCAGCTTTTTAAAGAGATACGAGTTAACCTCAGCTGCTTACCAGCGGAGATTCAGAACCACAAGACGTCTGAAGGGTGAGTCATTCTTACAATTGTCCGCTCGTCTTCCTCTGTAAATGGGAGCCATTGGGAGAGTATAAACACTCTTATGATGGCTTGCGGGAGATGATTTTGGCCGAGCAGCTTAGGGACGGTATGTCGAACCGATGGAAACTTTCATCGTCGAACAAGGTTCTCGGGGATTAGAGGATATAATAATGTTGGCAGAAAGCTATCTGGCTGCCCTTGGAGATTCAGTCCCTACAAAACCTCCCCAACCTCAACAGAACCAACCTCCAACCAACCTGGGACTACCCCATTGTAATAGCAAAACAGTAGATCAGAGGTAACCTCAGCAGCAGCAACATAACAAACTGCATCTGGGGCTAGAAAACCTTGCTGTGCGAGCTGTCGGAATAATTCCCACAGTACGGCAGATTGTAAACGCAGCACGAAACCCCAGATTGCGGCTTGCTTTTCAATAGGGAAGAAATCCACTACACTACCACCACCTCCCGAAAAAAGAACATCCAGTGGTAGAGAAGATCACTGTCAATGGAGAGTTAGTCGAATGGCTGTATGACACGGTTTTACAGTATGATGTCATAATAGCATCAGATTTAGTAAAACCTGGTCAGTTGACATAAGACACGACTGAAGTTATAGGTGCGACAATAAGTTCGCCTAACCTAACTTTACCAATAGCACAAGTGTTACTTAACTCTAGATTTGAAAAGGGAACTATATTGACAACAGTGATGACTGAACCTATCTATGACATGATACTGGGAAGTAAGTATGTTTATTTAGGGGAACAATCCGCTCCTATGATAGTAGGGAGTGCACTGAACCAAGTCCCAACTCTAACACATGGCTGTAACCAACTTCCTAGTGCTAGGAAGACTACCCAGAGAGGGAATTTTTTATCTTTAAACGTTCGCTAGCGGTAGATGACAATGTGTTACTATTAAGACCGAGTTGGAGTAATAAGGAGACGAATTGGCAAGGACCATTTCTCATAATGGAGAAAGTGTCCAACAAGAAATATAAAATCCTCATGAAAAGGTAAGATAAAAATCTACCACATTAAATTGCTCCGCAAATATTAAGACATAGTAAAAGAACGACCCGTGCATCTGGTAGCTCTAAATGTTGTTCATACAGTAAGGAGGGGAAAGAACCTCTTAGCTTCCCACACCCATAACTGACTGAATCCTCACCCAAACTATCCAGAGTAATTCCAGGTCATACCACAGTACCAAGCCATCCCCGGAGTCGAAAGAAGAAGTCTAATAGATCCTTCGATAGAGGGGAGTAACTGGTTTCGAATATACACCATTTTGAGAATCCATAGTCGAACTAGACTCACCTACCCTAAAAGTTCGCTGATCCCAGGAATCACGAACAGCCAAATTAATGGGGTTGACTGCTACGTCTTGTGAAGGACATGCAACTAATTATTTTTTAATATCACATAAATCAGTAATCTAGGGGCGGCATATGTGATGAGATGAGTCTAGATCACTATGTTACCATCAATAATACTACGTTGGTGAATTTACTATTTACATTCTAAATCTCGTACAGCGTCAATATGACCATCAATGACGTAATTACTATGACACGCACATTTTCTGTGCTAAACCTATACCTAGCGATATTTGGGGACAGTATTTAATTCCACGTCATCAATGTAAATGGCGTCGTAATTTGCTTTCTCTGTCTTGCGCTCACTTATTTTGCACTACTCAGCGCATGTGGCTTGGGATATTATTTTAACGTCACTGCAAGCCATAGGGAACTGCAATACACACGCAGTATGATAATACGGGAAATGAGACCTTATACACTTCCGCTCCCCTCCCACACACACACACACACACACACACACACACACACACAGAGTAGTCTATTGAATTAAGATGTGTTAGCGATCTGCGGGTTGACAATCGCATCCCTTTCTGGCTATATGCGCTTAAAAGAAGCCTAAATTTGTGCGCAAGACTAAGGGTGAATGAAAAATAAAAGTGTTAGTGTGTAACTTAAATGAATATAATAGCGTTTAGAATGAGGTGTAGACTTAAATATGTTCATATATTAGGAACACTCAAGATTTATCCACATGGTTTCACGACAACATGCGGGAGGGGCAACAATGGTTTTAAATACATGTGGTCATTATATATTATGTATAACCACACTGATTATTTTCATATGCATTGTGTGAATATAAATATACTTAAACCGTATTCAGAAGACATATGAGGTGACTACCAGGCGGGTTTCATACAAAACAGATCAACAATAGATCAGATATTTATCTTACGACAAATAGCCGAGAAAAGTTGGGAATATAAAAGAGATCTCCATAACATTTTTGTGAATTTTAAAAAGGCGTATGATAGTGTCCATAGGAATAGTCTATGGAATGCTATGCAGAAATTTGGAATACCAAGGAAGTTAATCAACATGACCAGTGTCACGGAAAAACTTGATAGTTTCGATCGATGACAAAAAGACCCGACATTCGTCTACAAAACCAGGCTTCCTTTGATGAGTAGGGGACTGTGGAACAAAATACGTCGCGTCAAATGTCTACACACAGTCGGCATTTTGTTAACAAGTTGTTACTCGAGACGGGACAATAGCGCCATCCGTCTGCAATACGGTAGTCAGCCTTTGAAGTCGTAGACGTAAGGTCTGGGCAGACGTCGGATGGATTCTGTGATGTGGGGGAAAATCCCCTGGTTCACCGGCAGACGGGACATTTGTTGTACGAGACAAAGGATTCCCAGATGAAAGCAAACTAGACAGCGGGGTGATTCCAGTCAGTCTAAAACAGGGGAGAAAACCAGACTCTGGACTGATCAGCGTCTCGACTTTTTGGTGACGTCACTCAAGCCCCGAATTAAAACCAGTTGCGGTAAACAAGTTCGAGTTAGTCGACCAAAAGTTGTGAAGTGCTAAGGATCGGCGCAGTATTCCTGGTTGTGTTATAGAAAGAGACTATAATGTCAAGTGTTGATGTTTATCGGCGGACATAGATCTAGTCTTAAAAAAAGTAAAGTCGCTTAAAAGTCGATAGGGTCGACTTCATTGCACCGGGTTTTTATCCCATATGGCTCGGTCTCTTTCCGCAGTACGGAAAGCGTCGCACAAAGCACGAACTCCGTAGCTTTTAGCGACGACCCATGGGAGTCTCCGAAACATTTAACTCGTAAACCGAAGGATGCGGCCCGGAATCGAACCCACAACTTTCGGCTCACGAGTCAAGCGTCAAACGGCTTGACCACTTCGCCACAGAGACTCCAATAGATCTAGTCTGTGATTGCATAGTCTCAATCTTCAACCGGAATAACCATATGGTATTCTATTAAACATATCTAACTTAGATTAGGAATAGAGTACAGTACTGTGCGGTAATAGAATGTATTATAGGTGCGGTGATAGAATGTTCTATAAGTGCGGTGATAGAAAGTGTTATAGAAGCGTCGGCACTAGTAGCCTACTGTGTAGCTTTAACTAGCTTGTGTGATATATCATTTAACTCAGGGAGTTAAGGACCATGTAGTGGGATAATATTTAGAGAGATTGAGGATGGCTGGGAGGATGAAGGGAATGTGAAATGGTAGGATATTCCAGTAGGGCATCTGCTGGGTTTCTACCCGTTTCCTTTAATCTTTCCTTGTGTTCCCATGTCTCAGACCAATGTGATGAGCTATTTGGCCGTATGACAGAGTTCGGTTCTCTGTTATAGATCTGAGTGCTGCTATCGGCCTACACTCACCTAATTAAGGTCAGAATTGAGTTGCTCTCACCAGGGGATTCTCTATTCAACAGGTTCCACTTGATGATGCTACGATATACTACCAAGAAGTTAGTATCAAAGTTAAAGAAAGTGATGGCTCACGGATTGAAGACAGAGGTTACTGAGAGGCTTGTACACGAGGCTCATAACCTAGTTGGTCTGCAGAAACCTGGCTTCTGCTGAGCAGGACTTGATGAACATATGTGTGATTTTTTTCTTGAGTGATATGCTACATCACCGAAGATTCAGAACACTATAAATAACACATATACCAATATACATAACTACCTGGAACATTAATAGGTTGTTTGTTTAAGATGGGGAGGAACTTATAACCATTGACTTATGAACAGTTAGATTTTCCCAGGTGACATTTAAGTTATTTGAAAGATTCTCTGATCTCTGAGAGTAAATTCACAGTGTTTGCTAGAGTGAAGACCAATATCGAACAGTGTCTATCATTGATGACCAGCATCCTGATTGTTCGAGAGTTATCGGAGAAAGTCGTCACGTGGCCGGAGAAAAATCTTCTGGGTGAGGTTTTCTGTCCGAAATACATGATGCTGTTGTGTGCTCAGCACAGTGATGTAACAGACTTTGCTCCTGATTCACTGGTCTGATTCTACATACACATTAGCATATTCGACACACATTCTACACATTACACACACACACTTCTCACACACATACTTTTTGCTTTAATAAATTATTTGTTGTATTTATTTGTTAAAGCTAGAGTTGTTGAGTATGTTGTGTTGGGGAGAATGAGAGGGGGCATGATCCAGGGGTGAGTGAGAGTAAGAAAGAGGTGTCTACAGACTGAAGGAGTTTTGTGGACGGATTCTGGTGGTTTCTCTAGGACAATAATATTGGGTTAATAAAAAATGTGGGTGTTGATTCCCCTCACTCCAGGGACGACACTAAAGTAATAAAGGATTACTACGACAACCAGACTATGCATGGAAGATACTTATAATATAGTAACATATAAAGGCAGGAAATCAGACCCTTTCCAAACAACATCTGGCTTGAAACAGGGTGATGCACTATCGCCACTCCTTTTCAATCTGGCTCTAGAGAAAGTTGTAAGGAAGGTAAAGGAGGAATGTGCTATTGGAGGAACAACCAAACTGCTTGGTTATGCAGATGATATAGATATTATAGGGGAAAATGAACAAAAGACAGTGGAAACATTAAAGGAAACTATCCCAACAAATATTGCTGGTTATCGACCAAGGTAAGACAGAATATATGGTAATTTCAAGAGAAGGAACGGCTAAAAACTCTGGCCACATACAAATTGATAATATGACCATTAAAGAACGGAAACATACAAATACCTGGGTACAATCTTCAACTGCTCCAACATAATAAGGGAAGAAATTTAGCTAGAATCAATTCTGGAAATAAGATATACTATGCACTACAACATCTGCTAAAATCAAATGCGCTCTCTCGTAACACCAAGATCACAATATACAAAACACTGATTAGACCAGTTGTGTTGTATGGCTCTGAAACCTGGAGTACAACTAAAGGAGACGAATCCTTGTTACAAACCTTGGAGAATAAAGACTTAAGACGCATCTTTGGGCCCATTAGGACACACAAAGTGGAAAGTGGAAAAGAAGAAGCACCAAAGACATTTATGATCTGTTTAAGTCCCCGCTGATCACTGGTATCATGAAGGCTAATAGACTGCAAGGGCTGGGGCATATAGACAGAATGGAAGATAATAGGGAAACAAAACTCGCTTACACTCAAGAAATAAATGACCGTAGACCTCAAGGTAGACCAAGAAGACGGTGGAGAGATAATATACATACAGACCTACAAGCACTTGGAATCAACGACTGGCGAGAGAGGTCAACCAGAGAGATGAATGGAGACGGCTTGTATCTGCAGCAAAGAACTCCAATGGCTCGGAATACTGAAGAAGAAGAAGAAGATTGTGTTAATATATGTGTGTGTGTGCGTGCGTGCGTGCGTGCGTGCGTGCGTGTGTGTGTGTGTGTGTGTGTGTGTGTGTGTGTGTGTGTGTGTGTCTGTGTGTGTGTGTGTGTGTGTGTGTGTGTGTGTGTGTGTGTGTGTGTGTGTTGCAAGTGTAAAGAGCATATATAATGATTCTTGTCCATGTGGGAAAAGTTGGAACTCAAGGGTCTGACTAGAAGGGTAGAATAGACGTGGAACATGATTCTCGCCTGTCGGCAATCTTATCTGGCATTTAAATACGAACCTAAATTTACTTAACCCGCATTCTATGCCTCGCTGAACCGCGTTACATTAACGGTCATACCTCTTAAACCATGGGTTGGGTGAATCAGAAATTGGGGGAGGAAAGAATTCAAAGACAACTGAAACAGCCAAAAGCAAGACTTCTTGAATGCTAGTTAGTTAGTTAGTCGAGGTTCCAACTTCAAGGCAACGGGACGTCCCCATTATGCTCCATTCCTGTGCCAGTGAATATCACACAAAATGCTCCCCACTGTCCGATGTGAAAAGTGGAATAGACAGGAGTCTCGGCAATCCAACAGCCCGCACAGGTACACTGTGCATAATGCCACCGCCAGAATGCCAACACAAACGTCATCCACGAAAACCACAATTCATCGTCGATGGACTTGGCAGTCACCAGAAAGACCTCATTGACCCGGGTTATCTCATATGACTCGGTCTTTTTCCGCAGGGCGACCCGCCGAAAGTGTCGCATAAAGCACGAACTCCACAGCTTCATCGCCGACTCACAGGAGTCTCCTGAAAATTGCACTCTTGAATGCTGAGTCACTTTGCTTGATTGCCTTAATCTTACGCCCTACCTCCGTTATTCCTTGGGGTATGCTGCACGATTCATTGGCAGCACTTGATTGTTATATGTCCAATGCGTGAAGAGTGAGTAGGCTGTATTATTGTTGGCCTCTTCTGAGCTATCTATGGAACAAGCCTTGCTGCTCAGGACTTCCTCACCATGGTGTTAGGAATTAGGCACCAGTAAATAAACATTTGTATCACTCCAAGTTTTACAACCTTGTACATTTGTGTAATGTCTCTCTCACACAAAAATATGTATACTTATTTTAATCCTATGGATAATTGTCTTCAGATGTACCCATTTTAGGAACCATTTTCTCATTTGTAACATTGTTATACCAGGTACCCTCTTGTCATACAATATAGTCAAAATATAGATTGACTCTTTGGTCTTGAGGCAATCCTACCAGTTAGGAACTATGTCTTGTCCCTATTCTGCTACTCTGACACACACCACAGACATACACAACACCAACCCTCAGACACATGACGATTACCAAGATAATGAGAGCTTTGCGACTGTTTGTTTTCCTTCAAGGAGCCTCGCTGCTGCTCTTGTTATAGCTGAAACCGGGAAGACGGTTATCTAAAGAAACTGAGCACAGAATCCAGTGGAGCATCAAGTACCTGGGTGGACTTTGACTCCCACACTACCACAGAAGAATCGAGTCCTATGCAGCACTAGACCAGATCAAGACGTAGCAGGTGAATTCGTCCCATGGCGTGGTCTGCGGGTATATGTGTCTGTAAATGTGTGCGTGATGACTGCTTAACCAGATAGAAACCATTAGCTTATGTACCAGCACAATTTTGCATCATTTATAAATCTAGTTCATTGATTGAACTTTTTATTCTTTTTATTAAAAGAACATATCTTCTTCTTCTTCTGCGTTCATCCGGAGTGTTTTTTTTTCCGGATGTGATTGCGTTGTGCCTGTTTACAGCAGAGCTGCGTTCTTGCGCCGTTAGGCCGACACATCCGACTTCTGCGGGCATTTGTTGACCGGGTTAACCTTCCCGGGGAAAAGAACATATTATTGTTTCATACTTGTACCAACATACTCCACTCTTGATTCTTGGAATGCAAGGTGTGCGAGTGAGTGCGTGGAAGTGTATATTTAACAGGGGGCTTATCAATAAGGCAAGGAACACCGACCAGATAACCTAGACATTCATGTTAGGTCTTTCTATATACACGAGTGTTCTTCACCTTCTGCCTTTTGTCTCCTAAGTGAATCTCAATTTCCTCTATCGGGCCCATCCCTTCAGACATTCTTATAATGTGCCATAAATTCTAGAGACTGTAGGCTAACTCTTGGGTAGGGATTTCTGCCTATTTTAGTTATCAGTTATCAGTTATCAGTTGGGGTATTTTCACTGCACTCCGGACGGGTCCATAGATGCTCAGATCCTTCCCCCCCCCCCCCCCCCCCAGCATAAGCATCAGCGTCCGGTGGCTAATAGTGCCAGTTCTGTGTTGGTTAACGAGGCACCTCGTTTTCCTGATGTACCTCTCGTGTCTGACCGTGCCAATTCTTACTCCCAAGTCTTTCATCCTGGACAGCGATGTGGATTCACTGACGTCAAAGTCTTCTGTTCTCGACGTGTCTTTAAAGGCGTTAATAACATCGGCACGATCCATGGGCTGGCCATCTGCAGAGGGTGCAGAGCCAGCCAGTTTATCAGCTCGTTCATTTCCCTCGACTCCCGCATGTCCCGGGACATAGATGAAGGTGACTTTACGGACAACAGACTTCCTCAGCGACTCAGTCCACTGTCTACGTACAGATCCAGCTTCAACCTTCCGAATCATGCTCATTGAATCACTTAGTACACACACGTTGGTATAATGCTGTGATTCTAGCCATAGGAAAGCCTGTGTTACTGCCATCAACTCCATCGTCATGCTGCTCGTGGGCATAGTGTGGGCACCACTGGATTCTTGGACGGTTCGGCCCGCTGAACGGGCTGTAAATGCCCATGCACTTCTCTGCTGCTTTACAACAGAGCCTATTTTAGTTGAAATACCCTAATGGTCGGCGACAGTGTATCAAATAATTAAGTGACCGAGTTTATCGCATAAATCAGTTAAAGTATATCAAACAATTCAGTAAACGTATATCACATAAATCAGTTAAAGTATATCAATTAATTAATTGACAATATATCACGTAAACCGGACTCCGTGGCGAAGGTTTCGCGGACGTGATTCGTAATTCTTATACCCGTGTTTAATATACAGCGGTGTTATTGGTTTTTTTTTCCGAAACAGGTATAGGTGCCTGTCGTTCAGAAAGCAATGGCGAACTGCTGAACGTAAAACTTGCCCAGGAATCACGAACAGGCAAAATGATGGGGCTGACTGCTACGTCCTGTGAAGGACATGCAACTAATTATTTTTTTAATATCACATAAATCAGTAATTTTGTGTCATATTATTAAGTGACAGTATAGCACATAAATCAGTTAAAGTATGCCTAATAATTCAGTATAAGTATATCACATAATTAAGTGTCAGTTTATCACATAAATCAGTTATAGTATGTCAAATAATTCAGTATAAGTATATTACATAATTAAGTGACAGTATATCAATAAATCAGTTATAGTATGCCAAATAATTCAGTATAAGTATATCACATAATTAAGTGACAGTATATCACATAAATCAGTTAAAGAATATAAAATAATACAGTATAAGTATATTACATAATTACGTGACAGTATATCAAGGAATTCGCAACATTCGTCTCAGGAATCACATCTCTGTTGCTTCCAATCTCTTCCTAATTTGTTCATTTACATTCCAAGATTCATCTGTTTTACTGTAAGGCTGTGAGTCTTGGAATGTAAATGAACAAATTAAGAAAAGATTTGAAGCAACAGAGATGTAGTTCCTGAGACGAATGTTGCGAATTCCTTGGACTGCCAAAGTAACTAACAACGAATGGCTGAAAGCGGCTAATTAAACTAGAACATTATATACAACAATAAGAAAGAGGCAAACAACTTTTTTTGGTCATGTGATGAGAAGAGAGGCATTGGAGAACATCGTGACAACTGGAAAGATCTAGGAGAAGAGAGGCAGACCAAGAGAAATGATGCTGGATGGATTGCGACGGTGGCATGGAGGAATATCAACGGTAGAGTTGATCCAGAAAACCAAAGACCGAGATCTGTGGGGAGACATGAACACTTACGCCAGTCGCCATGGCAATGGCACTTGATGATTATGATGATGACGTTGATATCACATAAATCAGTAATGCAGCATAAGTATATCAAATAATGCAATATAAGTATATCAAATACATCAGTTAAAGTATATAAATTATTCAGTGACAATTTGCCACATAAATCAGTTAAAGTATGTCAAATAATTCATCATAGGTATATCACAGAATTCAATTAAAGTCAATTAAATAATGCAATAACAGTATATCACATAAATGAGTTACAGCATATCAAATGATTCTACCACATACATCGGTTAAAGTATGTTAAATAATTCAGTGCTTGCTTGCTTGCTTGTGTTCGTTGGCTTGAGCTCCAACGCGAAGTCCTGTATGTCGGATGAAGACATCCTGTTGTCCAACATCAGTGTGATGTCATACAGGACCTGAGGTTTGCATGAGTATCAGTTGTCCCATGTCTGGCTTATTGGTGTGCAGACTGGTGGTTCCTCGCCGTACAGGTAGACACTCTCTGACTTCGGAGGAATCGGCGATCCTATTGACTTTAGCCAGGACCCCAAAGGGACCTGTTGCCCTGGACGCTCGACGAGGACGCGTCAATATGTCTTGGCCCGGCCCTGGTGCCTTGGAAACACCTCTGCGTCCCAAAATAATTCAGTGAAAGTATATCGGAAACTTCAGAGAAATTATAACAGATAATTCGACGACAGTACTTCAGGAAATTCAGTGACATGATATCAAATAATTCAGTGAAAGTATAGCACATAATTCACAAACATTATATCAGACACTAAACTGAATATAAATAAAATCATGTAAAGTGAAATGACAGAGTGGTAAAATCACACATTGGCACCTTGCCGTCTTGACAGACGATAGTTTGTGCTTTAAAAAGGCATAATAACTTTTAACTATGGCGGTAGCGAGTGTGACTGATAAGGCCAATTTGCGCTGTAAATGTCCGTTCACAGTGGGTGCATGTGAACACGTGGTCATTTCCACCTTCATGCACCATCTTACGTCTCAAACGCTTGGTGTGTGACTTTTCTGCAATAATTTTCTCCTTTGACTTTATTCCATTTCTGATATTTGCGCATCTTTGGACCCATTAGGGATACACAAAGTGGAGAGTGGAAAAGAAGAAGTAACAAAGACATTTATGATCTGTTTAAGTCCCCGCTAATCACTGGTATCATGAAGGCTAATAGACTACAATGGCTGGGGCATATAGAAAGAATGGAAGATAATAGGGAAACAAAACTCGCTTACACTCAGGAAATAAATGACCGTAGACCCCGAGGTAGACCAAGAAGGCGGTGGAGAGATAATACATGTACAGACCTACAAGCACTTGGAATCAACGACTGGCAAGAGAAGGTCCACCAGAGAGACGAATGGAGACGGATTGTATTTGCAGCAAAGAACCTCAATGGCTCGGAACGCTGAAGAAGAAGAAGAAGATATTTGCCCTCCATGCAACACGTTCAGCGGCGACTTGCTCCCAATGTGCATTATCAATGCCTGTATCAATCATGTCCCGCTTACACACATCTTTGTATCGTAGTAGAGGCCGACCCTGAGATCTCTTACCCATCTGTAATTCACCAAAAAAGATATCCTTTGGTATTCTACCATCATCCATCCGCCTAAGATGTCCTATCCATCTAAGTCTACGAAGACTGAGCATGGAATAAACTGTCACACAACCTGATCTTTCCAATACTTCAGTATTTGTGATTTTGTCTTGCCACTTAATACCAAGAATTCTTCGCAGACACCGCATATGAAAGCTGTTTAAATTGTTCTCTTGGTGTGAGTAAGTTGTCCAGGTTTCACTGCCATAGAGAAGAGTACTAAGGACACAGGCTTGATAGACAAGGACTTTTGTTTTGCAGTAAGCTTCCTGTTCTCCCAGACTCTTTTTCTTAACCTGTTCATTGTTGTTGCTGCCTTAGCAATCCGGATGTTGATTTCCTGATTTAGGGATAATTTGCTATTTACCACCGATCCTAGATATGTAAAATGGTCTACTATCTCTAGTTCGGCGTCGTCAATAAAGATTGATGGTACCCCATGTGCACCTTGTGACATAATCTGTGTCTTCTTTTTGCTAATTGTTAAACCAAATTCAGAACAAGCATTGGAGAATGCAGATAGTAGACATTGCAATTCTTCCTCAGAGTGGGTCGTAACTGCAGCATCATCTGCAAAAAGCAACTCTCTGATCAGTACCCTCCTAATTTTGGTCTTAGCCTTCAATCTCTGAGCATTGTAGAGGCCGCCATCTGAGCGTGAGTGAATGTATATACCACCATCCTGATCACGAAATGCATATTTCAGTAGAAGTGAAAAGTATATTCCAAAGAGGGTGGGAGCTAGTACACAACGTTGCTTAACTCCACTCTTGATTTCAAATTCTTCAGAAGTTGCACCATCAAACTTGATTATACCCTTCATGCCTGTGTGGAACGATTCCACAATGGACAGAAGAGTTGGTGGGCAGCCAATCTTCTTTAGTGCCTTGAACAGACCCTCACGACTGACCAAATCAAATGCAGTGGTAAAATAAGCACACGAAAACACTGGGGAACCTGCTGGAGGTTACCTTCCGGGTTCAGTAGATCGAATGAATGATTGAACTCAGTCATCCTTGCAATCTGACAATCCCTGTGTGAGCATGAAGACCTTGATACGCTGACACACTCATTGAATTCATGAATAGAAACCCACTCTTCGTTCTATTTCTGAATAAAAGAATGCATTTAACACTGGCGGACGATCGTTAAGAAAGATATGAATGAAAGGCCCACATATTACAATGGAAACAATTAACGCGAAAAGACAAAAAGACATTTGCACCGTCTATTTGAGGATGCAAATGTATAGTGATCTAAATGTATACCACCCACCCCCCCCCCCGGTCCCCCAAACCACCCTCCTCCCATTCTAGCATTTTCCGGGGTTTCTCTAAGGCGTGTCAGTTTGATTTCGCGTTGTCCTCTTTCGTCTTATAACACAAGACAGCAAAGTGTCGTGTTCAGGAACCATTAAAAGAACGTCTGCCTGGTTATTTATGCGTTCGTGGTTGCCTTTCTGTTGTTTCTTCTGTGACAAATTGTAAAGTTTAAATCGATAGTTGCACACACATACACACACGCGTGAGCGTGGGTTCACACACACACACACACACACACACACACACACACACACACACACGCACACGCACACACACACACACACACACACACTACACACGCACACACACACGAGTACCAGCGGATGTGGTACACACTGAAAGTGAAGGTCTTCGATGGTTTTAACCGTTTCGTGGGCAGTGTGGAACCGTGTTGCATAAGGACACCTTTACTCAGTAGTCCACGTCGTTTGGATTTGATTGAGGATCGAATATGATTCCTGAGAAAATATGTATACGTATCACTGGTGACATTTTCCCCACTTAGCATGTAGTGCTGTAAAATAACGCCTCGTTCATCCCATCTCTGCAGATGGCTTCGTGCGAAACATCTTTGGTTTCAGTGATTAGGGATGGCCATTCCTTGCTCCCTCTCTTCGTTTCTGGCTTGTGGTAGTGAACGCAGGTTTCATCTCTAGTAACAACTCTTGATATTAAACCATCACCTTCTGCTTCAAAGTACTGCAAAACTTCTTGACAAGCACCAATGCGTCGTTGTTTCCATTCTGGAGTAAGCTGTCGTGGCACCCATCTTGCAGACACTTTGTGGTACTGTAGCACATATTGAACGATGTGGTATGCAGAACCTTGTCTAATGTCAAGATGTGCGGTAATGTCACGCACATACAATCAGCCGTTTTCCTGTTCCAGGCCTTCAACGGCCTCAATCGACTCTGTGGGTCACTAGTCGGTGTGCCTGACCCGGTCGAGAACAGTCTGTCACAGAAGTCAAGCGTTTTGAAACTTCCTACTCCACTCATACACTTGGACTGACCGGCATGCATCATCATACTGGACCTTCATTCATCGATAAATTTCTATACGTTTCACTCCTTCACTGTTCAAACAACGGATAACAGAACGCTGCTCCTCTTTGGTGCATATCAAAAGTGGGACGGCCATCTTTAAACTGCCCTTATGACATGATCGTATTCGTCTGCACCGTGATGTCGCGTGCTTAATACTCTTGACATCCTTACCAACAATATTGACAGGTTACAAGACAATGGCGTGGTTATTGTAATTTCTATAACACTTTTACGGTTTTGATTTGAAGCCCCTCTCGTACACACACACACACACACACACACACACACACACAATAAATCAGTCTTATACATACAAACACATACACGTATGCACTCACAGGCACACACATGTACGCACACACGTCCATCATATGAAATATTCAGTCAATGTGTGTCTTCTAACGGACTGTCGCAGGGGTCAGTGATTCTAAGTATTGTTTGGTCTGTGGCCCATTTTGAGCCTACTGCCGCAGCGCTCCTCCATTACCGCACAGTGGCTTCATTTGATAAAACGAAGTTTACTACATGAATGGTTTATTTGATGAAACAGCATCCTGTCACGACACAATACAATGTTCTCATTTTAGATTACTATACCAGGAGTTAATTGGCGCTTTAAAATATAATACGAGGGCGAGTCAATAAGTAAGTCACACAGTTATGTGGGATGGCAGGTAAATGTAGTTGGTGTTTGTTGTCTGCAGGTGTCATTAGGTGAAAGTAACATAGAACTATATATTTCCGTTCGTCAGGTGGCGCTAGGTGTCTCATACGCGTGCGCAGCGCATAAACAAAATCGCGACTGTACTTACGGAGTGTACACCCAAAGGGGCAAAAGGACTGCCTGCAAAGGACATTCAAAAGGAAATGCTTCCTGTTTATGCTGACAAATGTTTCTCCCGTAAAGTGGTGCATAGCTAGGTAGAAAATTTTTCTCAAGGACGCTCTAAAATTGTTGATGAAATCCGATCTGGTCGTCCTGTTGAGATTGCAACAGAAGCATCCGTGCAGCGGGTGGAGAAGATGGTTAGAGGTGACAGGCGAGTAACGATAGACTCTGTAGCATCTTCAATAGGGTGCTCATATGGTTCAGTCTACGCCATAATGCATGATCGATTGAAGTTTAAGAAAGTGTGCTCAGGGTGGGTACCCAGACAATTGAAGGAGGAACACAAAATGAAGCGATTTTGCCTGTCCTTGCATCATCTCTGTCGATACGAAGATGAAGGAGAATACATGCTGAACAGGATTGTTACTGGGTACGAATTATGGGTGCATCACTACCAGCCCAGATGAAAGCGTGCTTCAATGCAGTGGAAACAACCTTCTTCGCCTTGTGTCCAAAAATTCAAGGTTACGCCATCAACAGGAAAGGTTATGCTGACAGTGTTCTGGGATTGCCAAGGCGTGCTTTTAACCAATTTCAAGAAGAAAGGTGACAATGTGAATTCTGAATCGTATACTGTGAAGTTCTATCGATGCTTCATGATGCAATTAAAAGAAAACGTCCAGGACTGCTGACTAGAGGAGTGTTGCTTCTTCATGACAATGCCAGACCACATACGGCTCGATTGACTAAGGAGAAAATTAACCAACTAAGGTGGGAAGTTCTGGAATATCCACCTTACAGCCTCGACTTAGCCCCTAGTGATTTCCACATTTTTGGTCCACTGAAAACCTACCTTGGCGGGAGACATTTTGCAAATGACGGCGAAGTTGAATGTGAGGTGAAAACGTGATTTTGAAAACAGAGCACGCAGTTCTATGCAGCTGGTTTAGGATTACTGATAAAACGATGAGATAACTGCATCAATGTTGGTGGAAATTAGGTTGAGAAATAAAGGGACAATGTATGTATAAAAATAAACTTGTTTCAAGTTGTTTTCGTATTTAGTTATTTTTCTACAGCCATTTGTGACTTAATTATTGACTTATCCTCGTATGTACCACAGCAAAGCAAAAATGTTCAGCCTGCTAATGTTTGTGTTAGCTGTGACAGATTTATTAGATTGTCCTATTCTGTTTACGCTTGCTCCTGCCGATGCCATTTTCTTCCAATTAAATCTTTGCACACCAAAAAAACATCGTTTTGACAATAATTGTCCAAACTTGGACAATTACATTTTGTCTGCTGCAAAGCAAACATGTTTATGTTTATAATTCCTAAGATTGTACACTTTCAAAATCAATATATTCTCGTTGAAACATGTCGTATTTGTAGCAGTTAACTAAATTAATTGGTTTTACAACGACATAATTGCGTAATAGCCAACCCAGTTTTTTTTTTTTTTTTAAGGAGATACAATAGCAAACACGATACTTTGGGTAACACATAGGAGCTACAAATGAAAACTTTAATTTGTGTGTGTGAATATATTCTGAAAAAGTAAAGTATGAAGCCCCTTCGTATGATAGCAAGCACTGCGTTTTGAGAAATTCAATAGCAAGTAGGGTGTTTTATGAGATATAATAGCAATCAGGGTGTTTTGATGAATACAGTAGCAAGCAGGGTGTTTTGATAAATACAATAGCAATACCCAACCCGTATATCTTTTAGTCCCAAACGATCCGTTTACCTTCTACTCCTTCTGGCTTCGGCCCTCTTCTTCCTTTTATTTCCCCCTTTCCTCTACCTATTCTCCTCCGCTTCATTTTCTCCCCGCTGGCTGTTGTCATAGGTATCGAACACAAAGCATGCATTCCGTTGCTTCTTCGATAATTCTTTTTTATTTGCCATGGTTGTTTTGATTGACAAGCAGGAGCTAACCGGTCACCCTAGTAGAGCCTGCTTGATAGGGAAGGGGCAGGAGAAGTCCCTCGGTAGCCCATACGCCTGGCGCAGCCCCCCCCCCCCCCCCCCCCCCGATTACCAGACGTTCCACGCTCACGATCAGCTCACCCGAGGCTATTCAGTCCTCGGCACGTCGGTTCACCTTAAACTTGGGGGTTTATAATCTTCAATTCTCCACGTCCCTTAAGTGGCAGAATTGAAGAAAGTATGGAAAGGATGGTTGACGTTTATGCCGAAGTGAAATGTTAAAGTATTGACACGAACAATGAAACTGCAGTTCACAGAGTCAGAGAAATGTGCCTAAACAATCATCCTTGGAGAGTTGAGGAATTCGTTAATGAGCTTTAGTAAACTGATAACAAAAAATGTAGATCAATGAAACTCTCTAGATACACATATTTTTTTTCCTAATTTGGCCAAAATATTTCCTCATTCGGCCAACATACTTCTTAATTTGATCAACATATTTTCGAGAGTTGTAGATGGTACTGGTGTGCTACGGGACGAAGATAGCGAGGAGATGGAAGCCTATTGGATGGGAATATGTTTAATATTTCCAGAAATGACAAATGTTATGAAGATATTGTAACGTGGAGAATTGAAGATTTTGATAGTAATATGTTTAGTTGAGAATTTAATAGTGTAATTATTATGTAGCTTATGATATTTTAATTGAATTCATTGTAACCACTTATCAGTGTATATCATACAATGCACATCATAACAATGTTAGTTAGTAGTTAGTTAGTTAGTTAGTTAGTTAGTTAGTTAGTTAGTTAGTTAGTTAGTTAGTTAGTTAGTTAGTTAGTCGCGGTTCCAACTTCACAGCAACGGGTCGTCCCCATTATGCTCCGTTCCTGTGCCAGTGAATATCACACAAAATGCTCCCCACTGCCCAATGTGAAAAGTGGAAAAGACAGGAGTCTCGACAAACAACAGCCCGCACAGATACACTGTGCATAATGCCGCCGCCAGAATGTCAACACAATAGTCCCCCACAAAACACCCAGTTCATCTCTGATGGAATCGGCATTCATTTTCCCATCTGAATGTTTCCTAGATGTTCACCCACACAGTCCACGAAATACAGTTCATCGTCGATGGTAGTGGCAGTCAACCAGAAGCCCAGCAGCCACGCATTTCTGCATAAGGCAAAAACCGGTCAACTCTGGGACATAGCCAGCTGCCATCGCTCCGAACATGCAGTCACGTTCCAAAAAACCTCGGGCAGATTCAAAAACATTTCACACAAAACTCACAGCTCACAGTGTCGCACCACGCACTCACTCAGTAGCAGGGCGACGGAACCATCACAATGTGCATGTTGTAACTATTAATTCATGGCAATGAAATTATTACGAAATATTACATTATTATAATTTGACCTTTCACATTCACCCCTAACCATTTTGAGATATTTCCAGACACCTCACGGTCTCCGACGCTCAGATATCTGACCATTTAGGTACACCAGACAATCGCATAGTTCAGCAGCGAAACAGAAAGAATAGAAACTATGCGAGCGATTCAAATCCACGAACGCGATTGGCTAAAGCCGGGGTTCTCGCCCGCCAGACCCCTCTAGGGACAACTGGGAGAAAATGAGTTTAGGCCTAGCTTAACCTGTGAGACGACACTGGCATGTTCGGTGGAAGCAACTCAAGGCAGTGTTCTAGGCTTCCTCGGACAGACTCAGTATCAATGTGTGGTGAATCGATCCTTGAGGTTAAGGTAATACGATGTTTATATTTATAATAATGTTGATGTAATGTTTAAAATGCTTACAAATGATCATAATCAATTTTCTTATTCCTGTTGGAATGAAGGCCAAGCGCCATGTTTTTCTTTTCATGGCACTTGCCATGTGCCACTTCAGCTAGACATTCTGTTGCAATATACTACTAAAGATTATGTCCTTACATTCTGTTATAATATGCTGCTAAAGAATATTTCCTTCTAACTGCCAAGCGCCATGTTTTTCTGTTCACTGCACTTGCCTTGTCAGAACCTTCAGCTAGACATTTTGTTACAATACGCTACTACAGAATATTTCCTTCTAACTGCATATGTATATAACTACTCTTCTCAATACAAGGATAATGTACTTTTCAAAGGCACTTGTTAGGCATTGATGCTTTTTCAGAGGAAATGTAGCTTAGAGCCTATCGCTTTAAAACCCCGTTCACTGACACACACATGTAGGAATGTATATATTTTGTGATTCTTCTATTCACATTTTTTTCCGGAATACGTTTTGTGAAATTGTCATGTTTTGTTCTGAGAATAAATGCTCATTAATAAGAGTTGAACCATATACCCTAATGTTAGCCGGATGTTGCACACACCAAAAATCTCACACCATGGTGATGATGACTAGGTGATTCTTACGTTCAAGGGCATGCCATTTACGTTCCGAAATAGGATTATAAAGCAGCCCATTTCTGACTACGTGCGCGAGATAACCTGCAACCTTGGGTGGTTTAGGAATGTCGTCCTCCAGCCCTCTGCTTACAAGAGACCGCTGGGAATTACCATACCTTTTGTGTTTAAATCAGTGCTTAAGTTAAGTACATAACTCTTACAAAGGCTCTCACATAAACTCAAGAGATAAATATATTCGCATTGGTGATTGTGTAAAAAAAAAGATGATGGTTAAGGAAGATTACTTTGTTGTGGGAGGAAAAGTTCTAATCTTTCCCTCTGATATAAACAGGCAGTTATATCAATACATGATGATGTTGATGATGATGATGATGATGATGATGATGATGATGATGATGATGATGATGATGATGATGATGATGATGATGATGATGATGATGATGATGATGATGATGATGATGATGATGATGATGATGATGATGATGATGATGATGATGATGATGATGATGATGATGATGATGATGATGATGACGATGACGATGACGACGACGACGACGACGACAACGATGATGATGATGATGATGGGCATTTAAGATCTAAACCTAACCCAGAGAAAGGACAGATGAGCTTACATACAGGCACATGATGTGGATAATGATGATTATGATGTTATAAGGTTGACCATTAACTCAACTTACATCCATCTCAACACACCCTGTCTTATCAAGCAACAGTCTCAACCTATCTCTGACTTACTAGGAAATTTCACTGAATACATCCTTCACATGCATTTGTCATAACATGCATTTACATCAACCCATCTTACATCACAATCTACCTTTATCTTAATCACAACCTGCCTCTTCCACAACCTACCTTCATCCCAACATGTCTGTTACATCCTTGATGACTTTGAATCAACTTACTTTAACACAATCAGACTTCCTGGCCTTAATGTTATGACTATTTTATTTTATTGTCCTGGTTTCACCAAGAGTTGATTCCATCAGTACTTTACAGCATGAGATGATGGATTGAATGTCATCTATAAAGAGAAGCGGGAGGTGATCTCACCACTGAGTGGACACATTTTTCCCCCTCTTATTTCCAAATTCTCTTATTTTTCTTGATTGTTTCTTGACATGTTTTAAAAAAACTAATATATGAATGTTAGCAAAATGCTTACGAAGTTATTTTTTTTTTGGACTGTCATGTGGGCGGTGTAACTGGAAGCCTACTGTTTTGAAGATGCGGACTTGGTTGCGGGGGCAGGAAAGTAGTATGTTCATGTCCATCTCTTGCCAGCCCAAATTTTATTCCAGCCCATTTCCTTGCATCATCCACCACCCCCATCCGTCAAAGATCTAACCCATGAAACCCATGAGACCCATGAAACGTAAGAGACCCATGAAACCGATGATAATCCCAGATGTTTGATACTGATTGAAGAACTTTACTATCCCTCACTAACATTGGAGATGACCCTCTGAAAGAAAACTGGCTCCAAGGAAGAGAATTTCATCAACTAGAATCCTATTCACACCGAAGTACCTACCGGCTGTTATCAGCTGCACTGTAGATATATATATCCTTTTCTTAAGTGGTAGTTACTTTAAGATGCATACATATACTTTAATGTATTTTGGATGATTCAAATATTTCTTGTTTCCACCATTATGCATTCACATCAGTTGATGTTTCCTGTGAACCTAACGATGTTTGTTTTTTTTTCAGAGATGTATCCAATGTGAAAAGTATACTTTGTTGTCATACTTTTGATTTATTACACTTCATTGTACCAGACCATTGTTTGAGTGATTCTTACAGATTGTTTGTAAACATAAAGATTATGTGCTATCAGTAAATAGTTTGTGATGTCACTGTATGCCATGTTTATACTGTGAATATTCTGTCCTGATATTGTTGGTCTAGTCCATCACATACTTGTGTAAGTGTATACATCAGAGATGAGAATACTAATACTATTTAAGACCGCATGAGGGCGGACACCTGCACACTAGCACCTTTTCCCTAGTGATAGAGAAGGACATCCAGTTTGAGGATAGTGGGAACAGTCCTTCACCTTCACAAGAAGCCTAAACTTACATACTTTACATTAATTCGTGTAGATAGAACATATCCTTAGTATCTTCACATGGGGGGGGGGGGGGCACGAGCCATACAATTAGCTTCTAAAGGCAAGTGAACTTGATAGAGGATAGGAACCCATCCCCTTGGGGCATACCCTGATAGCCTTCCTCAGATACGTAATTAAATTCCTCTTAAGTGGGTGTTACATTCTAATAGATGAACCCCTAATAAATAAACCTCACAGCCATGTACACCCTAATCACTTTATTAATATAAAACTGTATATGTATATGACAATATAACTATTATGTAATTATAACCTATCAAGTATGAATTTTAATTAAAAACTTCTAAAGAGCTAATATACAGACTAATTTTTCACTGAACATATGCCCTTCTCTCTCTCTCTCCCACTCACTCTCTCTCCCTCTCTCTCTCTCTCTCTCTCTCTCTCTCTCTCTATCACACACACACACACACACACACACACACACACACAACTGTCATTTTTGTCAACAGCTGCCACCGTCTGCAGTGGTACACATAATTACAGTGATCATATTTTTAGAGATTTAGAAGCTAAGAGTGGGAGCACCAATGTGGGATGTAGCATCGAAAACCTTAGATATGCTGGTGGTGCAGTATTGGTTGCAGACAATGAGGAGGATCTGCAATACATAGTAGATGTGGTTGTTGCAGGGTTGTCGAGGTGAGGGGTGGGGGGGGGACGAAAATCCTAACCTGCACAGTTCGCTGCGACTACAGTAGCCAGGCGGCCTTATTTCCACAGGCTCAAAGACCCAAATGCCATACACCGCAAGGTCTTACTATATTGCCAGTAAATGACATTGACAGCCAGTGGCTGTTGCACGCAGTGAACGTTTATGGTTAGAATTAAATTGTAAGAAGAAGACACAGATTCTGGTCGTCACTATGAAGAAAGAAATACCACAATGTAATATTATAATATTCTTGAACAAGTGACTCGGTACAACTCAATTATAACGTGAAAAAGAGTGTTGAAGTGCTACATAGAACTTGTATTTTGGTATGGATGTAAACCGTGGACAATGAACAGATGAGCTGAAAAACATCTAATGGTAGTGGAAATGGGGTTTCTGTGGGAAAATGCAAAGAATACCACGGACCGACACACGAAACTCGCACCAAACATTACCTGAAACTAGAACAAAAATACAGCATAACATACACATAGATACATTAACTGACATGCAAGGCAACACACAGACTGAAACAGCATACACACAAGAAGATTCCCAAAAATACTCCACAAATCTATACACAATGGTAAATTTGAACACACAAATAAATACACGGTACTTTCCTAAAGTACACTACAAACACCACCATCAAAAACTCAGGCTTAAATGATGACAACTACTCCTACTAGTACTACAGCTACCACTCCCCCTTCCTCTACAAATACTACAATAACAACAACTACTACTACCACCACCACTACTACTACCACCACTACTACTAATACCAGCACTACTACAACGACCACTTCTTACTCTACTACACACAATACTACTACTGCTATTACTACTACTACTACTACTACTACTACTACTACTACTACTACTACTACTACTACTACTACTACTACTACTACTACTACTGCAGCTGCTGCTGCTGCTGCTGCTACTACTATTACTACTACTACTACCACCACTACTACTACCATCACTACTGCAACTACTTCTTCCTCTACTACCAATAATACTACTAATACTATCGGTACTACTACTACTACTACGACCACTACTACTACTACTATTACTATATTAACACACTACAGCCTTCTAATCGGGACAGGACGTAAATTGACTCAAATAAACCATACCTTCAGATTGCCTTCTTTAATTAAAGCTTTGTTCCTCAAATAGGTGGTTCGAAATTGTTCTAAATTTTACACATAAACAACACCACTCTATATGCCAGAACAATGTACAGAGGTATCGATTTTCTCTCACTAACCAAAAGGTAACCATTTCAAGCCAACACAAGACAATCTCGATAAAACGTGGAAAAAGATACCCGCCCAGCCGCCCTACCATCTACCTTGATCACTATAATCGATTTTATACGTCACACCAACCAACTACTTACTGGTTATTTATTATGCATATAGCACTAGTCAAGAAACAAAGGAACATTTTCAACTACAAAAATAATTAAAACATATCGATTTTTCCTACAAGATTTGTCTCTCCTTACATTATAGATTTATTTAGGCGCCAGTTTGTGACGTCACCGGAATATTTTACTAAGGCTAAAGAAGGAGGCTCACGGGGAATCAGATTCGCAAAAACGCTGGCAAAGGTACATACAATACTACTAGTTGTTTGTCCATCAAGAATTATGTTGACCATTCATTTCATCCAGTGGGGTTGAAAGTATGGAGCCGTGAGTTCTAAGATGGCTGATAAGGCTTATTTTGGCTCGAAATGTTCTTTGACAATGTGGGCAAAGAATACGTGACGTTCCAGGAGGAGGATCTTCTGCAGTGGTTTTTCTATCCAGCCTTTTCTTCACAGCTCTTGCAGTCCTGATTGCTTTATAAGTGAATGCACCCTTGCGTAGTGATGTACGCCATGAATTTCGGTCTTTTGCAGCAGTCTCCAAGGTGTCAGGATGAATTCCAAAAGCTTTCAGTGAGATTTTTAGAGGGTCTTTAAAGCGTTTCCTCTGGCCGCCTTAAGAGCGTTTAACACAACGCAGTTCGCCGTAGAAAATTCGTTTAGTGAGCCTGTGATCTGGCATGCGAGTTAAGTGACCAGCCCAGCGAATCTGATTCTTCATTAGTAGAGCGTGGATACTGGGCATGGACGCTCTTTCTATAAAGTCTGTGTCTTGCCATTTAATCTTCAATAGCTTCCTAAGACAGACTGTGTGGAAGTGGTTTAATTTCCTAGCGTGTGTGGATAAACAGTCCAGGTTTCACAAGCATATAGCAGTGTGGATAATACAACTGCTTTGTAGACTTTCAGTTTTGTTTGCAGGCTTATTCCATTTCTGTCCCATACATTCTTGAACAGTCTGCCAAAGGCCGCGCTGGCCTTGGAGGTTCTTGCATTCACTTCATCATCAATTGTGGCAGCTTGTGACACTATGCTGCCAAGATAGGTGAATTTGTCCACAACACTTAGTCTTTTACCATTCACCTTGATATTCGGCGCTGTGTGATTGTTCCCTAGAGCTGGCTGGTACATAACTACAGTCTTATTCAAGTTTATATTGAGCCCAAAGTTGGCTCAGGCATATGAGAAAGCTGAAACATTGAGTTGCATGTCTGCCTCTGAATTGGTATATAGAGCGCAATCATCAGCAAACAGCAGCTCTCTGACGGTAACGCTGTAAGTTTCGGTTTTAGCTTTCAGCCTTCTGAGATAGAATAACTGTCCATCCATGCGGTAGTTTATGTCTATTCCAATGTCGTTGTTCTCAAAGGCATTCGTCAACACAGCTGAAAACACGAGGCTGAATAGTATTGGTGCCAGGACACATCCTTGCTTCACTCCATTGGTGACAGGAAAGGGCTCAGACAGTTCACCATTTTCCTGTACTCTTGCCTGCGTACCATATGAAATAGCCGCACTATTTAGACAAACTTCGTGGACAGCCATATTTTGCCATAATCTTCCACAGTCCTTCTCTGCTGACTGTTATCAAAAGCCTTGGTAAGGTCAATGAAAGTTTTTAGAATGGAGGTGGAGGCGGTCAGTGCAGCTTTCCGCTGGATGGAGAACAGGATACATACACACATCGTGATTGTAACTGACTCAGAAAGCATGCTGAGGAGGGTGAGGACAGGCAGGTTTCGTGCAGAGTGGCTTGCTTCGCTTCGGAGGTCACGGGTGGCAAGCATCACCTGGATCTTTTCTCCGGGGCATGCCGGTGTGCTGGAGAATGAACAGGCGGACAGACTGGCTGGTTCGGCAAAACCTGGTAGAGTATTGATGCATGACAAGGCAGACGTGGTTGAGGCCTTGTGGGAGCACGTTTACACCTCGGAGGAGCAAATAGATCACCATAGTCCGGCAAGAATGAGGCAGCGAGGAGTGACGAGGAGATCTGGCCGACGCTCGACGCTCAGAGGAAACTCGAGACGGACATATAATCAGACTTCTACTGGAACTATTGGTGTTGGAACTCTTCGCTGGCTGCTGAGGAAAGGGACGGAACGCTTATGGGAATGCCTCGAATGCTGTGATGTCGGTTCCTAAATCAATCAATCAAGCAATAAAAGTGGAGAGCATTTCAGAGTTCTGTTCCTGACATTTCTCTTACAGTTGCCTTGCAGCGAAAATCATGTCAACAGTTCCTTGTTCTTTTCTGAAGCCACATTAACTCTCAGGAAGAAGACATTGATCGAGATGGGCCCTGAGGCGATTGAGAAGAATTCTGGGGAATATCTTCCCTGCAATTGAGAGCAAGGAGATGCCTCGGTGGTTGTCACAGGGTTGGCGGTTTCCTTTACGTTTGTAAATGTGGACTATTGACGCGTCCTTAAAATCATGTGGCATGGTGTCGTTCATCCATATATTTGTAAAGACTTGATGAAGCTGCTCTATTAGGATCGACCCACCTGCCTTGTATATCTCTGCTGGGATGGAGTCAGGACCGGCCGATTTACCGCTGGAAAGTTGCTGGATGGCTTTGTTTATTTCTACTATGGTTTTCAGGTCATCAAGTGTATCATTTATGGGAACTTGAGGAAGGCAGTTGATGGTTTCATCATCGAAGAAAGAAGTTGCATTTAAGATGTTCCTGAAATGCTCTGCCCAGCATTGAAGGATTTCTTTCTTATCGGTGACCAATGTTCCCCCAATTGCACTCAGGAAGGGAACTATGCCTGGTAATGTAGGACCATAGACCGCTTTCAGTGAGTCGTAGAAGTTTTTCATATCATGTCTGCCAGCAAAGCCTCATTTCATCAGTTAGTTAGTTAGTTAGTTAGTCGACAGATCATCCTCGTTGCACATCGGACCATTCAGTCCATAAGTGCTCGGATCCCCTCCTCAGCAAATCCCGCAGCGTGTAGCGGCTAACGACGCCAGTTCTGTGTTGGTTTATCAATCTTCTTTGGCTTCCTGCGTAGTGTTCTTGTTTGGCCACCCCTCTTTTAATTTGCTGCTCTCGCAGTCTGGCCATTGTTGTAGATTCACGGTCATCCCTTGGTTCTTGCAAAAGTCTCACTTCTCGTAGAGCATTCAGAATGTCAGCCTGGTCCATGGCGCGTCCGCCCTCAACAGTAGCCTCACCTGCGAGCTTGTCAGCCCGCTCATTTCCTTGTACTCCCGCATGCCCTGGCACGAAGATGAAACTAATCTTTGCCAGCCGAGACCGCTTCAGAGGCAGCAACCATTCTCTTCGGATCGACCCCTCCTCTATCCTCTTGATCATGTTCATTGAGTCGCTAAGGAAACAAGCCCTAGTGAATGTCTGTGTCTCGAGCCATGTTATTGCTTTACTTACTGCCATGACTTCCATGGTCAGGCTACTTGTGGTTTCAGTGAAAGCACCAGAGTCCTCCTTCACAATTCTCCCTCCGGCCCGAGCTGTAAAGGCCCATGAGCTTCTCACATGTCGGATGACCGACCCATCTGTGTAGATGACCGCGTCACTGTCTAGCGAATTCTCGAAAATCAACGCTTGTACTTCAGCCTCAACAGCAGCCGGATTTTCTTGTCTGCATTTTCTATCTAGTTGGATGCAAACTGAAAAGGATGTGCAGAAGTCTGTTGGCACTTGCACCCACTCCTCGCCAGGTTCTAAGTCCTCAAGTGAACACACCTGTTGAAGAATGTCCTCGGCTTGACCCATCCACGACCGTCCTCTTTTTAACCTGCTGCCCTTCACCTTCCTAATTTCACTATGCAGTGGATGCTGTGTGTTTGCGTTAATTCTGAGGTAGGCGCGTGCCCTGCAAACTTGCATTCTCTCTTCAATGGTTGGAAAATCAAGAAGGTAGCGCATCGCCCTGCTTGCTGTATCTCTTGTACATCCAAGAATAATGCGCATAGCTTCATTCTGTATCCTTTCCATCCTTTCTATCTGCTTATGGCTGACAGTCAGGATTGCCATTGCATACTCCAAAACAGACATGACCAGCCCCTCGTACAGAAGACATAGATGGCGCTGCTCACAGTTTGCTGCCGCCATCACCCGCATCGCTGCCAAACCCCGCTTGGCCTTTGTTATCACCTGGTCTATGTGCACATTATAAGCAAGGCTTCGATCAAACCGTATCCCCAGGTCATTTCATCAGTTTTGTTGCTCAGCCAGGAGTCCCGCATGTGCCGAAGTTTCTGCTGCTAATGTTATTGAAGTTATTATGTTATTGAAGGCATCTTCTTTTATGTTGACATCGGGTCATTCAAATATGCCTTGAGGAGAAGATGTTTCTCAGCCAGCAATTGGTTGATGTCTTCTGAATTTTTCTCAAACCAGTCTTTATGCTTTCGGGGGCTGGACCCAAGATTTCCAAAGCAGTGTTGTAAATTATGTCCTTTAAGGCTCTCCACTTTGTTTCCGCATCCTGTTTAGATGCAGCATTGGGCTTGAGGCGGTATTCCAGCATATTTTCAAACGACAGCTGAATTTTATTTGCTGATTAGGTGGGTGACATTTAATTGGTTTTGTGTGTTAGTTTGTTTGTTTGTTTGTATGTTTGTTTGTTTGTTGTTGTTTTGTTGTTGTTGTTTTTTTGGGGGGGGGGGGCGGGAGGGGGCCTTTCTACCCCTTGAGGACGCCGTGGTAGTTTGATGTGTATGTTTATTTTCGAGATAATGAGACTTTGCTCTGTCCAACATTCGGCGCCACACATGGATTTTGTCACCCGACCGCCTTCTCTGTCACTCCTCCTGACGATGACATAGTCATTGAGGTGCCAGTGTTTCGAGCGAGGGTGCATCCACGATGACCTAATTCTCTAGAGAAGACGGAAAATTGCTGTTACAATTTCCGACTCCGTACTTTCCAATGATGCCACTCCAAGAGACGGTGTCCTTGCCTACTCTGGCATTGAAGTCCCCAAGGAGTATAAGTTTGCCTCCTTTGTGCAGGTCCTCATAGAACTTGTTTTTGACGTCATCTTCATTGATCATGGTTGGTGCGTAGACACTCACGATGGTTGCATGCTTCTTTCCTTTCAGCAGGGGTATCTTATTGGTCATAAGCCTGTCATTAATTGCCTTCGGAAATTCAACTAGTTTGCCAATCAGGGCCGACTTAATGGCAAATCTCACACCAGATTGGCGTCCTTCCTCGCTTTTCCTTCCACTCCAGAAGAATGTGTAGCCGGTACCTACTTCACAGATTTGGCCTTCTTCTGCAAGTCGTATCTCATTTAAGGCTGCAATGTCGATGTTGTACCTGCCCAGCTCACTCCCGATCAGTGCTGTTCGTCTTTCTGGGTCCGACGTGCCGTCTCGTGGATCCACTCTGTATTCTTGGCTCAACCATACCAAGTGGCCAAAGCATTTAGATATTCACTTCTCTGCCTTAAGCGTGTTCTTGTCCCTCTATCCAGCCAGGTATCACTAAGGTATCTAGTGTATTTTCTCTCATAACGTGCCCAAATATCTTGACTGTCTACGTCTAATTTCACTAATCAGTGCATGCGTTTTACTTTCATTTAGGACTTGCTATTGGTTTTTCTGTCTGCCCATGGTATTCTTTGCATTTTCATCAGAAACCACATCTACACAGACATATTTTTTGCAGCTGCCTGCTAATTGTCCACGTTTCACATCGATGCAAAAGTACAGTTCTATGTAGCACTTCAACACTCTTTTTCTCGTTACAATTGACATCTGGTCAGTATGATTCCCATCTTGCAAAAGGCAATCTTTGCATCTTGTTCTAATCTTTTCAATGCGTCCCATCAGATTTAATGACTGTTACTAGACAGCTGTACCGTTTCATTTGTTGAAAAATATTCCCATTTACCTGTATATTCATCATCATCATCATCATCATCACCATCATCTTCCACTTCTGCCGTTAAGCGACGTGGGGAGGAATAATTTGCGTTCCAGTGCCCGGTGGGCAGCATTGGATAGTTTCATTCCGTGTGGTTGTACAATGTCTTTGATGTCGTCAATCCATTTTCTTCTTGGACGTCCTCGTGATCTCGTCGCAGATGATCTTTGATGTAAGGCCAGTGATGGTAGTTGCTGGTGTTGCATTCCAACGACATGGCCAAACCACTTGATCTTCTGTCTTTCAGTAAATTTGTGATTTTCAGAAAATTTGTGATGTCTGTTCCTAAATCAATCAATCAATCAATCAATCAATCAATAAATCAATCTTTCAGTAAATATGACACAAGGTGTTGATCCAACAGTGTGTCTGTTAATAGTATTTCTTACTCGGTCTAGGATTGTTAAGTTGGCAGCTCTCCTCAGGCATCTCATTTCGCAGGTGTTGATTTTGCGAAGGTGTAATTTGGATAAAGTCTAGGTTTGAGATTGGTAGCATAGGGTTGGTGTAAATATGTTGTTTATTATCTGTCGTTTTGCGGACATGGGTATATCTGGATGTTTCAGTAAGGGTGATAGTTGATATGTAAGTGCACTAGCTTTTTGACATCTGATTTCGATTTCTCTGTCTAATCTGCCATCTTCTGTGATCATACTTCAAAGATATTTGAATTCTTAAACTTGTTTCAGAGTTGTGCTATTTATCTGTATACTTAGTGGGCCCGGCGATCTGCTAACTCGCATTACTTCGGTTTTGGCTGTGTTTATACTCATATTGTATCTCCTACATGTTGAACTCAGATTATTAATATGATTTTGCAGTCTGCCCTCGTCGCTATAAAACAGGTACTGATCGTCTGAAAATAGAAGTTGATTTATTTCTTGTGGATTAGTTGTTTCATCTGGACTAAAGAGTTCTAAATTTTCTGAATCTGTTCTGTCGAGACTTGCTTCTTTGGAAATTCTGTCCATGTAGATATTAAATAGCAGGGGAGAGAGCACACATCCCTTTCTCACTCCTGTATTGACTGTGAACATATCTAATATACCTTCCTGTGTTCTTACTGCACTTCGGCTCGAGTGGTACATGGCTATGATGTTTTCTAGCTGTTGCCCTTGTATCCCGTAGTCTTTAAGAATGGTCCATAATTTGTATCTGTCTACTCTATCGAAAGCCTTTTCCTGATCTACAAACACAATATTCTTCTGGTCACTATATTCGATAGGTTTATTTCCTCATATTTGTCTAAGTGTAAATAATGCATCAGTGCAACTTTTACCTTTCCGAAAACTGAATTGTACTTTGCTTAACTGTTGTTCAACCATGGGTCTAGCTCATTGTTCCAATAGTTTTGCATACATTTTTCCTATATGGCTCACGAGTGATATACCTCTGTATGTTTCGCACTCTCTCATATTGCCTTTTGTTTTTCCATATTGGTACTATTATTGCCTGTTGCCAATCATCTGGTACTTTTCTTTCTTCCCATGCTATATTAAAAAGTCTTGTTAGCCATTTAACTCCTGTTTTCCCACAGGCCTGAATAGCTTCTGTGGTTATTCCATCTGGACCTGGTGACTTATATTTAGGACTTTTCTCTATAACCCCTTTGACTTCTGTGGGTATGAAATTTGGTTCTTGCTGTCCCTGGCTTTCAGGCACAAAGTGAGGTTTTCTATGTTATGTGTGGGGTTAAGTAGTTCTTGAAAGTATTCTGCCCACCTTGCTAGTCTTTGTTGTGGATTAAATATCGGTATACCGCTTTTGCTGTTTAAGATGGTGGTTGGGTTGTAGCATGCATCTCTGTTTCTCATTGTGTTGACACGTTTATAAAATTATCATGGGAAGTCCTTGCTAAGGGTCGCCATCTGTTCACCGTATATTCTCCAGGATTCATCTTTAGATGCTCTAATTGTTCGTTTGGCATTACGTCGTGCTATTCTATAAGTAACATAGTCTTGTTCAGATTTAGCTGTGATCCACTTTTTGAACGCAACTTTATTTTTGAATATGCTATCTTTAACTTCGTTGTTCCACCAGGATGTTCTTAATCTTTTGTCCTGCCCTACTTTCTTTGTTCCACATTTATTTTCCAGTGTTACCTGTATATTACACTGTGGTATTTCTTTCTTTTTAGTCATGATCATAATCTGTGTCTTCTTACAATTTAATTATATCCCTAGATGGTCACTGCCTACAACAACTACATCTACTAAATATTACAGATCATGTACACTGTTTGCAATCAATACTATATCATCATCATATCTGATGCTGTTTACGTTATATCCCCCAAAGGCAAATCCTCTCATATCTTCTAATAATAGTTTCACTGTACAGGGGAAAAAGATCTGGAGACATTACACATCCTTGTCGCACACCTATTTTGATAGGCTGATATTGACCTACTTCATTATCAATCACTATGGCAGCTTTTTGTTTACAATATATATATATATATATATATATATATATATATATATATATATATATATATATATATATATATATATATATATATATATATATGGTAATTTCAAGAGATGGAATGGCTAAAAACTCTGGCCACATACAAATAGATAATATGACCATTAAATGAACGGAAACATACAAATATCTGGGTACAATCTTCAACTACCCCAACATCATAAGGGAAGAAATACAAACTAGAATCAACTCTGGAAATAAGATATACTATGCACTACAACATCTACTAAAATCAAATGCGCTATCTCGTAACACTAAAATCACAATATACAAAACACTGATCAGACCAGTTGTGCTGTATGGCTCTGAAACCTGGAGTACAACGAAAGGAGACGAAGCCTTGTTACAAACCTATGAGAACAAAATTTTAAGACGCATCTTTGGACCCATTAGGGAAACACAAAGTGTAGAGTGGAAAAGAAGAAGTAACAAAGACATTTATGATTTGTTTAAGTTCCCGCTAATCACTGGTATCATGAAGGCTGGGGCATATAGAAAGAATGGAAGATAATAGGGAAACAAAACTCGCATACACTCAGGAAATAAATGACCGTAGATTCCGAGGTAGACCAAGAAGACGGTGGAGAGATAATACATACACAGACCTACAAGCACTTGGAATCAACAACTGGCAAGAGTAGGTCCACCAGAGAGACGAATGGAGACGGATTGTATCTGCAGCAAAGAACCTCAATGGCTCGGAATGCTGAAGAAGAAGAAGAAGAATATATATATATATATATATATATATATATATATATATATATATATATATATATATATATATATATATATATGTTCGCATCGCAAGTCTAAGGTCTTTTCCCATCAAGCTGTAGATTTACAAGCATTTTAATCATGTCGTTGTGTCTTACTTTATCGAAGGCATTTGTGTAATCAATGAAGCAAAGGTCTAGGTCTTTGATTACTTTTGTAGAATGCTCCATTAATGTTTTCAGCAAATACACAGAACCCTTGCTTTCTACAAACCCACATTTTCTTCCCTAATTGTTCAATGTTGATCTCATTCCAAGGATTCTGATTTCTTCAGGATTACAATAAATATTTGTTGTTTGCATACCCCTTACAGGACGTATTTACATAATTCAGGAGGTATATCTCAAGTATCATTTATTGTGTTCAGCAGTCTGGTGATTTGGTCTATTCAATATTCTGCTATGGCATTGATCATTTCTGTTGTGATGTTGTCTGGATCTGAGATCTTGCCAGTTTTCAAATGGTTAAGAGTATTCTGAACTTCTATCTTCATAACTGGTGGTCTTTCATTATTATTTGGAATATTATACTGCTCCTCTTTTGTATCGTCTTTCACATAATCTGATCATGCATTTTAAATCTAATTTTTTTTCTGTTATGATTTTGCCATCTTTGGTTTTTAGGCAACCCGTTGATGTGTGTGTTCTTTTTATAGTGATGTCATTAATTCTTTTGTGCATTAATTTGGTTTCCCGGGTGTCATGTTGGTTTTCAATTTCCCTGAAATTTTCCTCAAGCCATGCTTCTTTTGCCTTTTTGCACTTTTTCCTAATTTGACTGTGAATCTCTTAATATTTTTCATGGTTATTATTTTTATTTTTATTTTGTAACTGACTGTTTGGCGCTACATGCTTTTAAAAGGAATTTGTGATGGAATCCATAGTATGACTTGTAAAGAAAATGTTGGATGGAATCAAAAGAATGACTTGTAAAGAAGACAGAAGATAGATGATTGTGTATGCACATTACCGGCGTACCATATGGCACGACGTCATGGATCGTCCAAATATGGCAGCGAATTCGGTTGAACAGATGCATGGGGTGAGAAAATTAATTCGCCAATTGTGTATGCTTGTGAGTGAGCCTAAAGACGAACACTTTGTGTCCAGGCACGTCTGTACGTTTGCTAAATTCATCGTAGCAGCATATGCTGGCATGGTGCTACAAATAGAGAGTTCGCGGACTGTCGGTACTTGCATGAAACTTCACTATAATAAGTCCTCAGTCAACGTTCATTGTTGTGAACCTCAGTCACTTTCTGCCCAGCGTCTTCACGATGCTCTAATCAGCTTCTCTCCAACTTCCACTAGTGACGTGGTCTTCCAATACAATCATTGTATTCAGCTGCTCCTTCCTCAACCCAGACTACAAGACATGTTTCATCGAGTATTTATATTTTTTTTAATAACCCCGTTTAACCACTTTGATGGTATTCACTTTATATAATCGTATTTATTTTACCTGTAATCTTATCCCCTTCATACAATCCTGCTTCACAGTGATCTTATCCACTTAATGTAATCCTGCATGGCTTTACGTATTGTATATCGATCATATGTATGTATTATATATCTATGACATTTATGTATTGTATATCTATCATATTTATGTATTGTATATCTATCATATTTACATATTGTATATCAATCACATTTATGTATTGTATATCTATCACATTTATGTATTGTATATCTATCCCATTTATGTATTGTATATCTATCACATTTATGTATTGTATATCTAACACATTTATGTATTGTATATCTATCATATTTACATATTGTATATCAATCACATTTATGCATTATATATCTATCACGTTTATGTATTGTATATATATATATATATATATATATATATATATATATATATATATATATATATATATATATATATATCACATTTACGTATTGTATATCTATCACATCCTCAGCAGCCAGCGAAGAGTTCCAACGCAAATAGTACCAGTAGCAATCTGATTATATGTCCATCTCGCCTTTCCTCTGAGCGTCGATCGTCGGCCAGATCAACTCGTCACCCCTCGTTGTCTCATTCTTGCCAGACCATGGTGATCCATTTGCTCCTCCGAGGTGTACACGTGCTCCCACAAGGCCGCAACCACGTCTGCCTTATCATGCATCAATACTCCACCAAGTTTTGCAGAGCCAGCCAATCTATCCTCCTGTTCATTCCCCAGCACACCAGCATGCCCCAGGGAAACGATCCAGACGATGCTTGTCACCCGTGACTTCCGAAGCGAAGCAGCCACTCTGCACGAAGCTTGCCTGTCCTCACACTACTCAGCATGCTTTCTGAGTCAGTTACAATCACGATGTGTGTGTGTCGTATTCTCCATCCAGCGGAAAGCTGCACTGACCGCCTCCACCTCCATTCTTAAGCTAGATGTTGTGGTATCATATGCCAGGCTCTCCTGCACCAAACGGCGACCTTTAGCTTTTGCTAAGAACCCCCAGGCACTTCATCTGCCTCTTAACACCGAACCATCTGCGTATATAATCACATCGCCCGGGCGAGCATTATCCTGAATTAGTTGCTGGATTTCTACTTCCGTGGCCCCTGCTGGCCATTCCATGCACTCCCGGCTCAATGTGATTATAACTTTGCACAAGTCTGACTGCTCCGCTGGCACTCTGACCCACTCCTCTCCTCGCCTAATGTTCTCCAAAATACACACCTGTCTGATCGTATCCTCCGCCTCAGCCATCCATGATTTTCCTCTTATCAGTCGCTGACCCTTAACTACGTCCAGCGCCTCATGCAACGGGTGATCTGTGTCAGCAACTACTCTGAGGTATGCCTTCGCCTGCATCACCTTGTGCCTACCAGCAACAGTCGGCAAACCAAGGATGTAACGCATACACACTACTGGGGTGTCTCTGGTGCATCCCAGAATGACCCGCATAGCTTCGTTCTCTATGCGCTCTAATTTCACCATTTGACACTTTGAGACAGTGAGCAGTCCTAGTCCATAATCAATCACTGAGAGGATCAAGAGCCGGTATAGTGTGAAAAGCATTCTCTGCTCTATGTCCATTGCAGCCATAGTTTTAGGTGCATTGAGTCCCCTTTGAGATCTTGTCACAGCCGACTCCACATGGTCCTTGAAGGACAGGCTCCTGTCAAATGTGATTCCCAGATACTTCAGTTTGTTCTCTCTGTTGACGCTTCTACCATCTATCGTTAGGCTTGGGACATCAGTTCTTACAATCCTGTTGTCCAGAGAGCACCACAAAATAGCTGCCTTTTCCGGGTGGATGACAGAACTCATTTCAGTCTAACTGCCAATCATTTTGTCTACCGTCGCCTGTAGCTCCTGGGCTGTTTGCTCCCTATCTCTCCCCTGCCTATATGCAGGATGTGGTGGGGTAATATGGTTTCGGAACAAAAAATGAACGAGGAGAACAACTAACAGAATGAGCAAATATCAATGGTATGATAATTGGAAACACTTGATTTAAACACCATAAAAGACGACTTTACAAATGGAAAAGCCCTGATAAGAAAATACTCAACCAAATTGACTACATACTTATTAATAGAAGGTTTCAAATGCGTCAAATAATGTAAAGACAGTGCTGGGTGCTGACTGACATAGTGATCATTTGCCACTATGTGGTATAATAAAAGTAAGACTGAAGAGAAGAAAAAAAGTAGTTATAAACATGAGACGTGGGGAAAACATGGTTAAGAACTTGAGACTTAATAAAGAGGTTTTGAAGGTAGATAAAGAAATTCAAGAACAATACAGAGTGATTGTGAAAAATAGGTATAATGCAATAGCTAAAATACAGAATATAAAGAACAATGGGAAATGTTAAGGGACTCATTTATCAAACGAGCAAAGAAATATTACCGGAGAGAAGCCAAAATGTTGAGAACAAATGGATGACTGAAGAAATATTAAAGTTGATGGCCAAAAGAAAACAGAGTAAAAATGATAAACATGAATATAATGAGATAAATAAAGAAATAAGAAATCATTGTATGAAGGCAAAAGAAAGTTGGTTAAATGAAAAGTGCAAGAAAATTGAATTAAAGTTTATTAAAGATACAAAAAATATGCACAAATAGATCAGTGAGTTAACAGGAAGAAAATTAAGAATAAACATAGGGTTTTTAAAATCAAAAACAGAAAAGATATTCTTGGAGGAATATTCTATAATAAAGAGTGTGGAATGAGCATATAAGAGACTTATTTGATGGAGAACGGGCAGAATTAACAGAAGAAAGTTACTTAGAAGGTCCACCTATTCGAAAAGAAGAAGTCTATGACGCTATCAAGCATAAGAAGAAAGAAAAAACAGCTGGACTAGATGGAATCACAATAGAAGAATTAGAAGTGATGGGAGAATTTGGAGTAGATTTATTACCCAAAATGTTGTATGATATTTACTACAGTAGATATATTACAAGCCATTTGTTAAAATATATATTTATTGCTATACCAAAAAGACTAGGCGCAATTGAATGCGAAGATTTTGTACGTTTAACCTCATAAATCTTGTCACTAAGCTTCTACTCAGAATTATAATGTGAAGAATAAGAAAGAAAATAAACATGGAAATTGGTGAAGAACAGTATGGATTTATGGAAGGAAAAGGTACAAACAATGCAATATATACATTACGGACACTATTAGACAGATCAATAGAGACAAAGAAAGACATATATTTGTGTTTCATAGATTATACTAAGGCCTTTGATAAAGTAAAACATGATGAAATAATTAAAATATTGGAAAATATTAACATTGTTGGGAAGGATCTCAGAATAATAAAAAAAATATTTACTGGAACCAAACAGCAGCAATTAAAATGAGAAATAAAGAAGGAAATTATGAACACATAAAGCTGGGAATAAGACAGAGATGTGTTTTGTCACCTCTTCTCCCTCTATAGCGAAGTAATAATGAGAGAGATCAAAGAAAAGCCAGGAATAATATTCGGAGGTCATAATATAAATAATATACGCTACGCAGATGACACAGTATTGATGGCGGATAATGCAAAAGATCTACAACAACTGTTGGACATTGTAGTAACAGAAAGTGCAATGAAAGACTCTCCATGAATATCAAGAAAACAGTAATAATGGTGATATAAAAGAAACAGGTAACACCCAAATGTGAAATAGAGATAGAAGGAAAAATTCTTCACCAAGTGGATAGTTTTAAATATCTAGGGACGTTTATAACATCAGATGGAAGATGCACAACATAGATTAAGAGCAGAATATGGCAAGCAAAGGCTGCATTTCAGAAAATGAAGAATATCTAATACAATAAGTCAATATCATTTAATGTAAGAAAGAGAGTGCTAAGATGCTATATAGAACGTGTTTTGCTGTATGACTGTGAATCTTGGAATGTAAAAGGACAAATTAGGAAGAACTTAGAAGCAACAGAGATGTGGTTCCTGAGACGAATGTTGCGAATTCTATAACAGAGCACCATCTCTGTTAGTAGCTTAGGAGGGGTTGATGTGCAAAGACTAGGCACGGTTGAGCATCCTATGAAAACGTAACTAAGGACGCTCAAGCCGTGTCGTGGGGGGGGGGGGGGGTAGAGAAGTTAGTTACTGGCTGGACTTGGGATTGACAACATCGTTTGTTTATAATGTAAAACCTCTTGTATCCTGTTATATATATTCTGATATATTTCGTCAATTAAAGATTATGAAAACTACAGCCGGGACTTCAATTATATACATCTTATAACTGTCACTGTACTGTTACAATTCCTTGGACTGCCAAAGTAACTAACAGCGGATGCCTGAAAGAGGTTAATGAAACTAGAGCATTATATATAACAATAAGAAAGAGGCAAACAACTTTTTTTGGTCATGTGATGAGAAGAGAGGCATTGGAGAACACCGTGACAACTGGAAAGATCGAGGAGAAGAGAGGCAGAGGCAAACCAAGAGTGGATTGAGACGGTGGCATTGAGGAATACCAAAGGTAGAGTTGATCCAGAAAACCAAAGACCGAGATCTGTGTGGGGTCATAACGCCTACGCCAGTCGGCATGGCATTTGATGATGATGATGATGATGATGATGATGATGATGATGATGATGATGATGATGATGATGATGATGATGATGATGATTATGACTATCACATGTATGTATGTATGTATGTATGTATGTGTGTGTGTGTATTACATGTGTATTGTATCTTTATTACATGTTTGCATTATGTCTATCGCATTTATGTATTATTTATTTATCACATGTATGTATTGTATCTTTATCACATGTATGTATTGTAAATATATCACATGTATGTATTGTATCTTTATCACATGTATGTATTGTAAATATATCACATGTATGTATTGTATCTTTATCACATGTATGTATTGTAAATATATCACATGTATGTATTGTATCTTTATCACATGTATGTATTGTAAATATATCACATGTATGTATTGTATCTTTATTACATGTATGTATTGTAAATATATCACATGTATGTATTGTATCTTTAACACATGTATGTATTGTAAATATATCACATGTATGTATTGTATCTTTATCACATGTATGTATTGTAAATATATCACATGTATGTATTGTATCTTTATCACATGTATGTATTGTATCTTTATCACATGTATGTATTGTAAATATATCACATGTATGTATTGTATCTTTATTACATGTATGTATTGTAAATATATCACATGTATGTATTGTCTCTTTATCACATGTATGTATTGTAAATATATCACATGTATGTATTGTATCTTTATCACATGTATGTATTATAAATATATCACATGTGTGTATTGTATCTTTATTACATGTATGTATTGTAAATATATCACATGTATGTATTGTATCTTTATCACATGTATGTATTGTAAATATATCACATGGATGTGTCGTAAATATGTCACATGTATGTATTGTAAATATATCACATGTTGTGTATTGTAAATATATAACATGTGTGTATTGTATCTTTATCACATGTATGTATTGTAAATATATCACATGTATATATTGTAAATATATCACATGTGTGTATTGTATCTTTATCACATGTATGTATTGTAAATATATCACATGTATGTATTGTATCTTTATCACATGTATGTATTGTAAATATATCACATGTATGTATTGTATCTTTATCACATGTATGTATTGTAAATATATCACATGTATGTATTGTATCTCTGTTACATTGTATCACAATTAAATATTGACATTCTTTCTCTATCAAATATTGACATGGTATTTCTAACAAATATTGACATTGTATCACAATCAAATATTGACATTTTATATCTATCAAATATTTACATGGTATCTCTAACAAATATTGACATGGTATCTCTAACAAATATTGACATGGTATCTCTAACAAATATTGACATGGTATCACAATAAAATATTGACATTTTATAACTATCAAATATTGGCATTTGTGTCACAATCAAATCTTGACATTGTATCTCTATCAAACATTGACATTGCATCTCTATCAAGTATTAACATTGTATCACAATCAAACCGGATCGTCAAGGCAGATGTTCCAGATATTGTGTTGAAAGGACGTCCTCTTGGCAGAGAGAGTAAACTGATGTACTTGGTTATAACCTTTGACAGGTGTTTGTCTTTTAAGGATCGTGTGGAGGATTTGGTGGTGAAGGCTGGTAGGGGACTTAATGCATTGAGAGCGATGGCAGCAACCGGGGTAGATCAGAGGAAGCCTTACAGGCTCTATCAGCACGTAATAATTTCTGTCATTGAGTATGGTTTGGGGCTGCTGGCAGTATCAAAGAGCCAGCTTGAAAGGTTAAAGCGCATACAGAATGCTGCCATGCGGGTAATCCTGGGGTGCACAGAGGACATACCAATTATATGCATGAGGCATATCCTGGCGCAACCAACAATGACGGATAGGCATAGGGTCCTTCAGGACAATTGGTACCTGAGAGTTGCTGCAGATAGGAATCACACACTGCATGAAGCCATGGATATGGTCAAGGGTCATAGACTAAGACGAGGCAAGTCTTGGGTGTCACAGGCAGAAATATCTATACGTCAAGTGTGTGATCTGGAGACCATCAATCGTGACAGCGAGTGGGTTGAGGTTCGTTCCGGAAGTCATGACGGACTGGCACAATATAATAATAACACTGGGTCGTGAGTGCAAAGAATGGGCAGTGGGCCGCACTGAGTTTGAAGTGCAACAACTGATCCAGAGTAACAGTATGTTTTCTATATGTAACATAGTCTAGCTTAGATTTAGATGTGATTCATTTGGTAAACGCTACCTTCTTTCTGCATATGCTATCTTTAAATTCACAGAGCGGTTCTTAATCTTTTGTCCTGCTCTACTTTATTCATTCCACATTAATGTTCAAGTGAGTGAACTATGGCAGACTCTGCTTGGCAGTAAAACCGATACTGAAAAAGCTGACATAAGAGTGCAACTAAATTGTGAGTTAACATGCTAATATGTTACAATGTAATGTATACAAGAACGATATTATTAGTACGTCTTGTCTCTCTAGTGTTCCTGTATTATACATGTTAAATATAGAGGTTTAACACTGTGCTGGAAGTCAGAGATTCCCTTTGTCGTGGACTTACAGATAGGCAGACTAGCTCGTGCTCCCTTACACTCCCCACCTGCGCTGATATTTTACAGACATATCTTCTAGCAGAAGTCAGAGGTTCCCTTGTCGTGGACTTACAGATAGGCAGACTAGCTCGTGCTCCCTTACACTCCTTACTTCTAGCAAAGGTCAGCGTGGCCGAAAGGATAAGAGCGCTCGCTCTCAAACTTCAGGTCCGCTGATGGCGGGGAAGGGGGTTCATTCTCTTCGTCGGCCTTTTGGACTTAAAGGTTAAATTCTCGTTCAGAAAGCAATAGTTGAATGTAAAATTGTCTACAACATCAACTAGGTATTGACCGTAACGCCCTGCAAAAGACAATGCAACATTTGTGTTCTGGTAGCGACAATATTTGAAATGGCGCGGTAATACAATCTGTGATTGCCTTTCACAATAGCATGATTCGTTAGGGATGACCCGCATGTATTTTTCGTTAAACATTACAATTGTCCTGCTTTGAAAACTGCTATAAAATGTCATGCTCTGCTGGAAAGCCAAAGAGAAGATGGCTACAGGATGTGGCGGATGATCTCCAAAGGGTGTATCGGACGCGGGACATCTTGCTTGTGATCGAGAGGTTTTCCGGAAGGTTTGTTAAGGGAGGGAGGTTCTGCAAAGGACATGCCACTGAATGAATGAATGAATGAATGAATGCATGTTTTGAGGGAACTTAACTCTCACTGTATCTTGAACCCCTCCCCCCCCCCCACCCCAATGTTGATTCTGAGAATTCATATGCGTTTAGTGATTTGATCAGCAAGTCTTCATTATCACATTGAGTTACATAACATTACGGAGAGGCCAATGTATGGTTTCCATGTTCTGATCATTACGTTATTCAACTGCCCCGCTAGCTTGACTGCAGAATGTTTAGATAAATATGTCTATTCCACAAATTTATTACTCACGTGAATCATGGGAGCAGTCATCGATCCAGTCTGCGGATATCTCAGGTGTCTAGAGATCAGTTCTGGCTTGCCAGGATTTCATGGCCACATCTAAAGGCGGGCGTATTGTAGCAACTCAAGTCTAGACTTCCTGAATTTTGTCGAAAGTATAGACAGCTTCAATACGCGTTACAGTCTCCGGTGCACAAATGTTAAGAGGGTTAGACCCGTTTGAATAATAGGCAGGCTGACGCGTTAAGACAGGCCTGGGTACTGACTGCTATGAAAATAGACGGACTGTGGTGTGGAACAAGAGGAGACATATATTATCTAGCTATAACAATGTGCCATGGGAGATAGAAATTTTAATACAAAGAAGATGAAAAACAAGCATAACATCAGAAAAAAACCTTACGGAGTTATTATAAGCAGATGTGAAAGTAATACTCAAAAAGCTTACCGGAGGACCAAAGCGACTCGCAACATAAACAACATTATCAATTACACATCCTCAACAGACACCAAACAGTTGTTAATAACACTAGTTGAATATTTCCAATAAACAATTAACGTATGTCCCAGATATAACAATGCAACTGACACTTTCATATATGCAATAATTAAAGGTTTTCTCAATGGCTGCGTGGTCTTTGTGGGATATGGATTTTAATCTAAGAGAATATTATGTTAATTTGTCTAAGGGATTTGTTTTGATTCTCTATTATTTTAGTCACTTTAGGTGATCATGGAATTCTACCATAAACACAAGAAGGAAAATACTTCACTCCTGTTCATAGCTGTATTTATGAGTAATTCTCCATTCCCACTTATCACCCTCTAAAGCTTATCTAGTGCTAGGAGACATTGATTGTTCAAAACATATAAACAACCACTGGTGAACACCACATTTAGTTGATGTACACAACAATTTTGGACAAACAGTTCAGGTATTAAATCAAGATCTGTAGTTACATACATGAAAGTGTAATAGTCTCATTGAATTTCAGGTACAGGCATGGGAATGATTTGCATTATCAAAACACATTTACCCCATTCGCCCCAAGAAAAATACAATGTTATTACAAACAACACAGCAACCACAAATTGGATCTACTTGCCTTGACCCACCTTACATAATTAAGGCAAACAATCATATAAGTACATAGAACCCAACCTATAAAACAGTTGTTTCTGACACACTTTACAATTTTCATATTTTAAAAATAATGAGTTGGTGTCAAAATACTATACCATAAACTTCATTGAAAAAAAGCTACTGACCTGTTACATCCATGGCATAGAACAAAACACATATAAAAGCAGTTTGTACTAATTAATTATAGTATTCCTTTAGGCATTGCGGATGGGTATTCTTCTCCAGTGCGAAGCAGTTAATGTCCATAATTATCCGGGACAGAAATAAATACTCACAGTAATGTTCTAATGTCCACTGAAGTTTCTGCTGAATAATTATAATCCATATTAGGAAATAAATTCACCACCTATCCATCCATTGGGGCTGAATTCACGAATCTTCTGTTGCAAATGGCTCGGTGCTTTGTGACAATTTGGAGTCTCAGGTTGGTCATACTTCAGGAATTCCACTTAAGCTCTGCAGAAGGTAATTCGTTTTATCATCAGGTCTGGTGAAAAGTCGACGTCCATTCAGCTTTTCGGCTTTAACTATCCGAATTCCAAATGGGCTCACATAGAGGTTTCACCAACCTAGACACCAGTCTATAACCTATTCCACAGTTGATGGCATGTTGGCTGACATGGGACCAGCACACAGTTCTGATTCAGTATTTCCTTTCAGTGTCGACATACAATGCTGTTTGTCATTTATTTGGTTCATCTGGAAATATTTCCAGGATTTATCTGCTGCATGGAACTGAAGAATATTACTTTCAACACATAACCAGGGTTGAGAGCAGTCAGATGCTTCCTTTGGTTGCAGGCGTAAAGGCATTTACTTCGCTAGCTGCATTCATATGGTCTTTTTGATGGTATTCAAGTCTGAGATCTCAAGTGGATCTTGCTCTTTTCCAGGTGTTTCAGATTTTAGAACCTTGAGGTAATCTGGTGTAGTTATGTTTCAGAATATCTTAAGTTGGTACCTTGGTTGTACTGTCTTATGGTGTTTCAGTGTCTCCTCCCCATTTGTTTGAGTTGGTGTCTTGAAACTTATGTTGACTTTTCTTTCGAAGGAGGATACTTGGGTGTATCCTTTGAACTTGGGAGTCCAACAGACAGATGGAGGGTTCTTACTGCTGTTAGTTTTATTACACGTAGTATAACTCAGAGTTTAGTTGACCTCGACGATTGATGGTTCATGAGGCGGTACCTCCCAGAAGTAAAACAGGTTATCCTTTTTGTATCTGTGTACTAGGTATATCCTGTTAACATTCTGATAATGAAGTCCATCCTGGGTAATCTGACAGGAGTCAGAATATCAAACGCTGAGTGTCAATCATCTTCAAATGTGCCTTTCGCTGGCTATGGCAGCTAATGAGTGCAGCAGTCAACATTGATGTATTGGTCCAGTTTAGGTTTAGGACAGGTTGCCATTTTCACGTTCTCCTGGCTTTTTACCCAGTTTCCAGTTGATAGTGAGGCAATGCAGTCCCACCAACTCCAACCACCACTTGCTTCTCTTCTATAGAAAAGGATGACAAAGAATACAACCGAGCATTAACCTACTGTGATGTGTTTACATTTCACAACACATTTACAAACAAAACGGGGAAAGAGATAGGAGTGGGTTTCCAAGTTTCCTGTCCCTCGTTGCTTGTTGTGGAGCTTTTCTAGCTCTGATAGTGAGTGAGATATCTTTTCACTTTATGTTTCTTCTGTTGTTACTGGGACTATTATATGAGTGAAGCCATCCTTTTTATCCAACACTTTGCTAGCGCATTTGTCATGCCTTGAAGAGAATAGTCCAGAAATAGGCTCTTTTGTTTCCGATTCATCGTCTCCATTCCTTCGCTATAATCAGCATTAGGCCAAGGCTAATGACCATACGGTTCACCTTTTCTTGTGTACTGACATGCACAAGGATTCTTACATCAACATCCTCTAATCCCCAGGGGCAACATTAAAATGTATATTCCCACAGTAAAGAGTAACAATAAGGACCAGAGTAAAATTCTCATAAGAGAGAAAACAAACATACATTTCTCTGATATTAAGTACATGATAATCATACATAATAATTAATCATAATGATCATGCAATGAGCCTAGGTTTTTTGGATTCCCTCTGGGGTTAATCCATAAACTAAAACATACATTGTTTTCCCCCAATGATTACAGCAACATGAGGATAGTGACCGCTGTGATATATTTTGCCAATTACTGCTATTATTCGGAGTGTTCTTTATCAGAATAACTTATGCCGCATGGTCCAGTCTTCTGAATATTATGAACATCAATCTTCGCTTCTGTTCCTACCACAGTGAGGTGATGCGGGTTTGAAGGCACATGCTATCCGAACATTCATTATATCATGCGTTTACTGTCTTTGTTCTTGAATTTATATTCTCAAACATGGCAATTCCCTAGAACTATTTTATGAATTGATTACATGTCCATCACTCATATTGAGTGGTTACTAATCTGTTAACAAAAGGATTGTACTAAGATTTAGCACGATAGTTTCAAGTTACAGATTAGGAATTAGGAAAACCATTTCTCCAACATAAATCCTGGTTAAGAAGATAGTCGCTGTCAAGCTGCAAGAGTTTTTGGAAAGCGGGAAGCTTCTTCCAAAAGGCCTGGGGAGCTACAGGCCAGGAAAAGATACCTAGTCAAATGCAGCCACTTTTGCCTTTGATGTTTATGAGGGGTTCCAGAGTAAACAGGAAACGATGGCGGTAGCGCTTGATCTCGAGGATGCGTACAATAGAGTTCGATATGATATTTTGATAACCGCACTGATGGAGAAGGGGGTCAATCCCTGGTTGGTGAACTGGATAGCAGCCGTCCTGCACTCTCGTCGGGTTGCTCTCCGTCTGGGCGCATGGACCTCAGAGCCACATATGTTAACCCCGGGACTGCCACAGGGATCTGCAGTCTCACCGGTGCTCTTTAATGTGTATACGAGCAAGATTGCAAACCTAGAAGCACCAGGGGTTGGAAGAATACTAACATTTGCAGATGATATTCTTGCATATAGGCAGGGAGAGGTAGGGAGCACACAGCCCAAGAGTTACAGGCGACAGTAGATAAAGTGATTGACTGGTGCACAGAAATGAGTGCTGTCATCCACCCGGAAAAGGTGGCTGTTTTGTGGTGCTCTCTGGACAACAGAATTGTAAGAGCTGATGTCCCAAGCCTCGCGATGGATGGCAGAAATGTCAGCAGAGAGAACAAGCTGAAGTATCTGGGGATCACATTTGACAGGAGCCTATCCTTCAAGGACCATGTGGAGACGGTCGTGACAAGATCTCAAAAGGGACTCAATGCACTTAAAACTATGGCTGCAATGGACATAGAAGAGAGAATGCTTTTCACACTATACCAGCACTTGATCCTCTCAGTAATTGATTATGGATTAGGTCTGCTACTGTCTCAGAGATTCAGATGGTGAAGTTAGATCGCATACAGAACGAAGCTATGCGGGTCATTCTGGGATGCACCAGAGACACCCCAGTAGTGTGTATGCGTTACATCCTTGGTTTGCCGACTGTTGCTGGTAGGCACAAGGTGATGCAGGCGAAGGCATACCTCAGAGTAGTTGCTGACACAGATCACCCGTTGCATGAGGCGCTGGACGTAGTTAAGGGTCAGCGACTGATAAGAGGGAAATCATGGATGGCTCAGGCGGAGGATACGATCAGACAGGTGTGCCCCTTGGAGAACATTAGGCGTGGAGAGGAGTGGGTCAGAGTGCCAGCGGAGCAGTCAGACTTGTGCAGTTATAATCACATTAAGCTGGGAGTGCAGAGAGTGGCCAGCAGGGGCCACGGAAGTGGAAATCCAGCAACTAATTCAGGACAATGCTCACTCGAGTGATGTGATTATCTACACAGATGGTTCGGTGTCAAGAGGTGAGAGAAGTGGCTGGGGGTTCATAGCCAAAGCTAATGGTCGATGTTTGGGGCAGGAGAGCCTGGCATATGATACCACAACATCCAGCTTAAGAATGGAAGTGGAGGCAGTCACTTTGGCTCTCCGCTGGATGGAGAATACGACACACACACACACACACACATCGTGATTGTAACTGACTCAGAAAGCATACTGACGAGGGTGAGGACGGGCAGACTTCGTGCGGAGTGGCTTGCTTCGCTTCGGAGGTCACGGTTGACAAGCATCGCCTGGATCTTTTCTCCGGGGCATGCCGGTGTGCTGGGAAATGAACAGGCGGACAGATTGGCTGGCTCTGCAGAACGTGGTGGAGTATTGATACATGACAAGGCAGACGTGGTTGGGGCCTTGTGGGAGCACGTGCACACCTCGGAGGAGCAAATGGATTACCATGGTCTGGCAAGAATGAGACAACGAGGAGTGACGAAGAGATCTGGCCGACGCTCAACGCTCAGAGGAAAGGCGAGACGGACTTATAATCAGATTGCTACTGGTACTATTAGTGTTGGAACTCTTCGCTGGCTGCTGAGGATGGGGACGGAGCACTTATGGGAATGCCACGAATGCTGTGATGTCGACTCCTAAATCAATCAATCAATCAATCAATCCAACATAAATGTACATTTATTAGATGTGTGCCAAGTAGTCTGTTTCCACATGGAGGAAAGTTCCTTTGAAAATATTCTTTAGAGTTGCATACTCCATAGTACATAGATTATTTGCAGATTTCTAAGCATAGATAGTTAGATATAGTTCACAATGCATAGAAGTTATTTAAACATAGGAATATGAACTTGACAGAAACGAGTTCTCTACTTTGAAGTATGAATCAGAAGTCTGTTCCCAAATTGAGAAAATTTCTAGAATGTGTTTCTGACCTGAGTTTGATACTCTACAGTACACATAATATTTATAGGTTATAAATATTGCTAATGAGATATAGGTTCACAATGCCTATAAAAGGTTTTAACATAGGGATTTAAAATTGTAACACATAGGAAAAATTACAGCGTGGCACCCACATGGCGCTCAGTAGTAACAACATTCAATCTCTGGTTTACAAGAATTGTTGATTTATCATTCTACTAATTCTTAATTAAACACAATGGTATATGTACTTTATCAAAATACATGAATACATATAAATAATGTAGATTTTAACATACCAATGGCTGCAGAGAATGATGGTTTTTAAGGCAAAAATGCCTTTCCCCACACGGGGAAACGTTTACGTGTCCGCTCTTTGTGTTGCACTGACCAAAAATGGCTAGAAAGAGTCTTTGTTTTACAATCAGTTCCGGTCTTGCCAGGTACGTACACCAACTAAGGCCAAATAAATTAAGCTACCCTACGGGTTAGTTTTTCTCTGTTTTCTTTTCCCGAAAGTAAGGTACTTAACAGTAATTATTTGGGATTAGTAATTTTTTAAAGGTCATCTATAGACGGATGTTAGTATAGACGTTTTTGTATGCCAAAGTCTTCTGGTGTATTCTTAATTTATAGACACGCTCTATTCCCTCTAATGGGAATATATATCTGACCCGAAAAATGCGCTCAGCATAACCTTACCAGCGGAAATCTGTAACTTGAATTTTTTGGCTTTTGGTGATCCAGCATGCTTCCATTGCATGCTCTCTCGTTTGCTGCTCGGCTCAAAGTGATGACACCATGATTCATCACCTGCCACTAAGCGGAAGAGAAATGCATCACCCTCCACTCTGTAACACAGCAAGTGGTTCAAACACCATCCCATGCGTTCCTCTTTTTGGTGGTCGGTCAACATCCGTGGTACCTTATATATAAGCGGCGTTCATTTGAAATCCGTTCGTGCCGCACCGCGCGTAATTGCGTACGTTGAACATGATCATGTCATAGTCATATGCTAAGTACAGACCATTGAATAAAAGAGCACGTGCTTATCGTTCCATGATGCATAGGTTCTGCTTCTGACCGTTGTGAAAATGGCCGGGTTGATCTAAAATCCTTCCAAAGAAGCTCAAAGAGCGGTGATTCCGTTTCTTTCCTTTGACAGAAAACCCCGTTTTCACTTCACATTCAACTTCGGCGTCACTCGCAAAATGTCTCCCGCCAAGGTGGATTTTAAGTGGACCTAGTCCCTAGCGATTTCCCGTAAAGAGGTGCATGGCTGGGTAGAAAACGTTACGAGGGCGAGTCAATAAGTAAGTCACACAGTTCTGTGGAATGGCAGGTACATGAAAACAAAGTACGCAGTTCTATGCAGTCGGCTTGGGAGCACTGATAAAACGATGGGATAAATGCATCAATGTTGGTGTAAATTATGTTGAGAAATAAAGTTTAGTTTAGTTTAGTTTAGTCGATGGATCAACATCACGGCACACGGGTGTGACCTATAAGTGCTCCGTTCTTCTCCTACCTCAAACCTGAGTTTGGAGAACCTCATCTCAGTGCACGAACTCCATAGCACCGGCGAGGATCCTGAAATACCTTAATAAAGGGGATTTTGTTCATGATATTCATGATGTGGTTCATATGACTATTTTTTATACGGATCGCATTCTATGACTCCCGATTTCTTAAGGGGATTAATAAAGAAATAAAGGAACAATGTATGTATAAAAATAAACTGGTTTCAAGTTGTTATCATAGTTAGTCATTTTTCTACAGCCTTTTGTGACTTACTTATTAACTTACCCTCGTAATTCAAAGTCTAGTTGCTGACTTTGTAACATAATCGCATCCAACAAATGCTTCTGACCCTGTTCCTTGTCTGAAATCGATAATGCATCATCTGCATATCTTATACGAGAAGTTATGTCTTCTCGTGGTTATTCCTCTCATATCTTCTGAATTGCTCATAATATTTTCACTAAACATGGGATGAAAGACGCTACACATCCCCAGATAGGCTGGTATTGACCTACTTCATTATCAATTTGCAAGGCAGCTTGTTTCGTACATAAGACTTTTACAAGTCGAATGTTTTTCCCGCCGGTCTCACTGGCGAAGGTGTTCAGACGCCGTTCGTAATCCCGTATACCCATGTACAAAACACAGCTGTGTGAGATTCGGTAGCGGATCGCGTTGTGTTGGTTTCTTACGGAAAGATATGTGAGCCGGTCATTCAGAAAGCAATGGCAAACTACTGAACGTAAAACTTGCCAAGACAACAATAGCAGCTGGAAAATGCTGGTGTTGACTTCAATGTCCTGTAAATAAGATATACCAAAAAAAATGTCTTTCCCATCAATGCATAGACCTACATGCATATTTGTCATGTCCAGGTGTCTTGCTCTATCTGTCTTGTTGTCGGTGAGACAAAGATGTAGATCATTTCTTCTATCGAACGCTGAATTAATGTTCTCACCACATACACAATATTTATTGCACTGTTGCCTTCTACAAATCCACACTGTTCTTCCCTTATTTCTGGTTAAATTTTCTTCCCAACCGTTTGCACGATGATTGTTAGCAAAATATTCATGATGTGGCTCATATTACTATTTTTTATACGGATCGCATTCTATGACTCCCGATTTCTTCCCAATTGCAATAAACATAGATTTATATCATTAGTCAGGAGGTATATCGAAAGTATTATATATTGTGATCAGGTGACCTAGTCTATTCCATATACCTATAAGACATCGATCATTTAATTCTTTTGTGCTGTTGTTTGGACAAGGGTTTTATCGGATGTTTGTTTGTTTATTTGTTTGTTTGTTTGTTTGTTTGTTTGTTTGTTTGTTTGTATATAATGAATTAAACAAGTATTGTATCCTGCAGAGAACAATAAGCGCAAACTCATGTACTCACGTGAGTACAAATGAAAAGAAATCACAGACTACGACAATAATATTTTTCGCTAGTAAATGAAGGGAAAATATTATTTTCTTCTTCTTCAGCATTCCGAGCTATTTAGGTTCTTTGCTGCAGATACAAGCAGTCTCTATTTGTCTCTCTGGTGGACCTTCTCTTGCCAGTCGTTGATTCCAAGTGCTTGTAGATCTGTATGTATATTATCTCTCCACCGTCTTCTTGGTCTACCTCGGGGTCTACGGTCATTTATTTCTTGAGTGTAAGCGAGTTTTGTTTCCCTATTATCTTCCATTCTTTCTATATGCCCCAGCCATTGTAGTCTATTAGCCTTCATGATACCAGTGATTAGCGGGGACTTAAACAGATCATAAATGTCTTTGTTGCTTCTTCTTTTCCACTCTCCACTTTGTGTATCCCTAATGGGCCCAAAGTTGCGTCTTAAGAATTTATTCTCAAAGGTTGGTAACAAGGCTTCGTCTCCTTTAGTTGTACTTCAGGTTTCATAGCCATACAGCACAACTGGTCTGATCAGAGTTTTGTAAATTGTGATCCTGGTGGTACGAGATAGCACATTTGATTTTAGCAGGTGTTGTAATACATAGTATATCTTATTTCCAGAGTTGATTCTAGCTTGTATTTTCTCCCTTATTATGTTGGAGAAGTTGAAGATTGTACACAGGTATTTGTATGTTTCCATTCTTTTAATGGTCATATTATCTATTTGTATGTGGCCATAGTTTTTTTTCCTTTTTTTGCCGTTCCTTCTCTTGAAATTACCATACATTCTGTCTTAATTTAGTTGATAACCAGCCCCATTTTTTGAGCTTTTTCCTTTAAGTGAGTCAATATTTCCACTGTCTTTTGTTCATTTTCCTCTATAATATCTATATCATCTGCGCAACCAAGCAGTCTGGATGTTCCTCCAATAGCACATTCCCCCTTTACCTTCCTTACAACTTTCTCTAGAGCCAAATTGAAAAGGAGCGGCGATAGTGCATATATCATTCATTCATTCATTCAGTAGCATGTCCTTTGCAGAACCTCGCTCCCTTAACAACCTTCCGGAAAACCTCTCGATCATAAGCAAGATGTCCCGCGTCCGAAAAAACCCATCTGGAGATCATCCGTCACATCCTGCACCCATCTTCTCTTTGGTCTTCCTCTTCTTCTCTTTCCCAGGCATATACCCCTCCATTATTATCCTCTCCAAACTATCGTGACGTTTCAAGTGACTAAAATATTTCAATTTTCTTTGTTTTATCATTTTTAATAGCCAACCTTCTTCAATAATAAATAAAACTTAAGAGATCTTTCTATGCTAAACTACAAAGGTTACACCCAACATATAACAGAGAAAAACTACAAGAAATTACAGTCAAAGAGAAATTTCCTGATGACATAAAATGTAAACTTGAAATTCTACAAAACCAGTTGGAGGTAAGCGTTGAACAAACTTGGTTGAACATCAAGAATACAATTCAATCTACCGCAGAAGAATGTCTCGGTGTGTTAACCACGCATAGAAAAAACAGATGGTTCAATCCAAAATGTGAAGAAGCAGTCATTAGGAAAAAGAATGATAGACAGCTATGGCTAAATGACATCAACAACATCCAAAAGGAAGAACAATATAGAAATGAATGTAAAGAGGCTACAAAAATAGTTCGACAGCAGAAGCGAGAATATATGAGTAATATAATCAAAGATATGGAAACTAATCACCAGAAACACGAATCCCGAAAGTTTTTAAAGAACTGAAGTCAATGAAACGAGGGCACCAACACAACACATATGGTTTAAAAGACAAAAATGGGAATATGATAAATACCTATGAGGAAATGTGCAACACATGGAAGGAATACTTTGTTGAATGACTAAATTGTGAAGCTCCACGTAAAACTTTCCCACTGGAAGAGGTTCTAACGTGTGAACCACAAATTGAAGAACCTACATTTGAAGACATCCTATATGTAATCACACGACTTAAAAACAATAAGGCAACTGGGGCTGATGGAATTTCTGCTGAATTTATAAAGGCGGGTGGCCATGCATTACATCTAAAGCTATACGAACTAATAATAAAAATCTGGAGGACTGAAGAATTACCCCATGACTGGGAAGAGTCATTATTGATACCTATCTTTAAGAAAGGAGACAATTTCCAGTGTGAAAATTATAGAGGAATATCACTACTGTCCATAAACTATAAGATCTATCCGCAGTATTACAAAATAGACTAAAACCATATTCAGAATACATATTAGGTGACTACCAGGCGGGTTTTAGACAAAACAGATCAACAATAGATCAGATATTTATCTTACGACAAATAGCTGAGAAAAAAAAATTGGGAATATAAAAGAGATCTCCATAACATTTTTGTGGATTTTAAAAAGCCTTTTGATAGTGTCCATAGGAGTAGTGAATTTGGAATACCAAGGAAGTTAATCAACATGACCAGACTATGCATGGAAAATACTTATAATATAGTAACATATAAAGGCAGGAAATCAGACCCTTTCCAAATAACATCTGGCTTGAAACAGGGTGATGCACTATCGCCGCTACTCTTCAATCTGGCTCTAGAGAAAGTTGTAAAGAGGGTAAAGGAGGAATGTGATATTGGAGGAAAATCCAAACTGCTTGGTTATGCAAATGATATAGATATTATAGGGGAAAATGAACAAAAGACATTGGAAATATTGACTCACTTAAAGGACAAAGCCCAACAGATGGGGCTGGTTATCAACCAAAATAAGACAGAATATATGGTAATTTCAAGAGAAGGAATGGCTAAAATCTCTGGCCACATACAAATAGATAATATTACCATTAAAAGAACGGAAACATACAAATACCTGGGTACAATCTTCAACTGCTCCAACATCATAAGGGAAGAAATACAAACTAGAATCAATTCTGGAAATAATATATACTATGCACTACAACATCTACTAAAATCAAAGGCGCTATCTCGTAACACCAAGATCACAATATACAAAACACTGATCAGACCAGTTGTGCTGTATGGCTCTGAAACCTGGAGTACAGCGAAAGGAGACGAAGCCTTGCTACACACCTTTGAGAACAAAGTTTTAAGACGCATCTTTGGACCCATTAGGGATACACAAAGTGGAGAGTGGAAAAGAAGAAGTAACAAAGACATTTATGATCTGTTTAAGTCCCCGCTAATCACTGGTATCATGAAGGCTAATAGACTACAATGGCTGGGGCATATAGAAAAAATGGAAGATAATAGGGAAACAAAACTCGCTTACACTCAGGAAATAAATGACCGTAGACCCCGAGGTAGACCAAGAAGACGGTGGAAAGATAATATATATACAGACCTACAAGCACTTGGAATCAACGACAGGCAAGAGAAGGTCAACCAGAGAGACGAATGGAGACGGATTGTATCTGCAGCAAAGAACCTCAAAGGCTCGGAACGCTGAAGAAGAAGAAGAAGAAGAAGAAGAAGAAGAAGAAGAAGAAGAAGAAGAAGAAGAAGAAGAAGAAGAAGAAGAAGAAGAAGAAGAAGAAGAAGAAGAAGAAGAAGAAGAAGAAGAAGAAGAAGAAGAAGAAGAAGAAGAAGAAGAAGAAGAAGAAGAAGAAGAAGAAGAAGAAGAAGAAGAAGAAGAAGAAGAAGAAGAAGAAGAAGAAGAAGAAGAAGAAGAAGAAGAAGAAGAAGAAGAAGAAGAAGAAGAAGAAGAAGAAGAAGAAGAAGAAGAAGAAGAAGAAGAAGAAGAAGAAGAAGAAGAAGAAGAAGAAGAAGAAGAAGAAGAAGAAGAAGAAGAAGAAGAAGAAGAAGAAGAAGAAGAAGAAGAAGAAGAAGAAGAAGAAGAGAAGAAGAAGAAGAAGAAGAAAGAAGAAGAAGAAGAAGAAGAAGAAGAAGAAGAAGAAGAAGAAGAAGAAGAAGAAGAAGAAGAAGAAGAAGAAGAAGAAGAAGAAGAAGAAGAAGAAGAAGAAGAAGAAGAAGAAGAAGAAGAAGAAGAAGAAGAAGAAGAAGAAGAAGAAGAAGAAGAAGAAGAAGGATTGTATCTGCAGCAAAGAACCTCAAAGGCTCGGAACGCTGAAGAAGAAGAAGAAGAAGAAGAAGAAGAAGAAGAAGAAGAAGAAGAAGAAGAAGAAGAAGAAGAAGAAGAAGAAGAAGAAGAAGAAGAAGAAGAAGAAGAAGAAGAAGAAGAAGAAGAAGAAGAAGAAGAAGAAGAAGAAAAAGAAGAAGAAGAAGAAGAAGAAGAAGAAGAAGAAGAAGAAGAAGAAGAAGAAGAAGAAGAAGAAGAAGAAGAAGAAGAAGAAGAAGAAGAAGAAGAAGAAGAAGAAGAACCTTCTTCAATATTTAGCTCTTGAAGTATTGATGCATTTGTTCTTTTCTTTCTTCCTCTTCTTCTTCAGCGTTCCGAGCCATTGAGGTTCTTTGCTGCAGATACAATCCGTCTCCATTCGTCTCTCCGGATTGCCGAGACTGATGAGCCCTGGGTTCTGATCTCCATATTTTATAGTGTTTGGGATTGCCGAGACTGATGAGCCCTGGGTTCTGATCTCCATATTTTATAGTGTACTAGCTGACCCGGCCCGGCTTCGCCCAGACCCTGGTGGGGAGCATCTCATTTAATTCATATAAGTAGTCATATAAGCTCCCGTTCCCGTTCCCGACTATTTATCTGTCTGTCTGTCTGTCTATCTGTCTGTCTATCTGTCTGTCTGACCCGGCCCGGCTTCGCCCAGACCCTGATGGGGAGCATCTCATTTAATTCATATAAGTAGTCATATAAGTTCCCGTTCCCGACTATCTGTCTGTCTGTCTGTCTATCTGTCTGTCTGTCTGACCCGGCCCGGCTTCGCCCAGACCCTGGTGGGGAGCATCTCATTTAATTCATTTAAGTAGTCATATAAGCTCCCGTTCCCGTTCCCGACTATTTGTCTGTCTGTCTGTCTGTCTGTCTGACCCGGCCCGGCTTCGCCCAGTCCCTGGTGGGGAGCATCTCATTTAATTCATATAAGTAGTCATATAAGCTCCCGTTCCCGTTCCCGACTATCTACTGTCTGTCTGTCTATTATTAGAAAGAGCACTTGAAAGATCTTTACATCTTCCCCCAACAATTAACTTGGGTAAATGGAGTGTCTCATTTAATTCACATTCGGCCCCTGCTCCCGTTCCCGTTCCCAAAAAAGACGACCCGGCCCGGCTTCGCCCAGTCCCTGGTGGGAAGCATATCATTTAATTCATATTCGGCGGAGGGAGGAGGAGAAGGGGGGAGGAGGAGACAGAAGGAGGAGGTAGGAGTAGTAGGGGGGAGGAGGGATTAGGAGGAGGAGACAGGAGGGGGAGGGAGGAGGAGTGAGGATGAGGTAGGAGGAGGGAGGAGGAGGAAGAGAGAGGAGGAGGGAGGAGGAGGAAGGAGGAGGAGGAGGGAGAAGGAGGAGGGGGAGGTGGAGGAGGGAGGAGGAAAAAGAGGGAGGCGGAGGGAGGCGGAGGGAGGAGGAGGGGAGGAAGAGGGGGAGGAAGAGGCAGGAGGAGGGAGAAGGGAGGAGGAGGGAGGAGGCAGAGGGAGAAGGAGGAGGGAGGAGGAAGAGGGAGAAGGAGGAGGGAGAAGGAGGGAGGAGGAGGGGAGGAGGAGGGGAGGAGGGAGAGGGAGGAGGAGGGAGGAGAGGGAGGAGGGACAGAAGGGAGGAGGAGGAGGGAGGAGGGGGAGGGGGAAGAGGGAGGAGGTGAGTAGGAGGAGAGCGGAGGAGGAGGGATTAGGAGGAGGGAGGAGGAGAGCGAGGAGGCAGGAGGAGGGAGGAGGAGGAGGAAGAGGAAGAGGGAGGAAGAGGATGGAGGAGGAGTAGGGGGAGGAGGAGGAGAAAGATGGGGAGGAGGAGGGTAAGAGGAGGAGGAGGAGGGGGAGGAGGATTATAACGCATATGCATGTAGATAACTGCAGTGAAAAGGTCCACCTATTTGAGAAATATGAAACAATTTTACAATTCTATTAGAAGTTATGTCCCCTCGCTATATATATATACATTATAATGTAAATTAAATATTAAATAATAATAAGAAAATATGTTTGTACACTGGCGGGTGTCTGTCTGTCTGTCTGTCTGTCTGTCTGTCTGTCTGTGTTTGGCCCTTTCCCGTTCCCGTTGCTGGAATAATGGGTTCGAAAATTGTCACGTATCTAAAATAGATCCATTATTTTTACGAAAACTTTGAAAATGCCTTAAAGATTTAATCAATATATTATATCGCATATGGCTGTAGATAACTACTTTAAACATTTTATGAAACTTATGAAAGATACAACAATTATTTAAATTGCATAATACTACATGCTCCTAAAAGTTATGTCCCTTGATATAACTTTAAGTTGAGTCCCCTTGTAATATTTTAATTAATTTCAATTTAATACGCAAATAACTGTTTTTAAACTAACAAACTATGCCAGTTGGCTTGGCGGGAATGAGAAGTACATCTGTTGAAAATCTAGCTGACCCGGCCCGGCTTCGCCCAGCCCCTGATGGAGCATCTCATTTAATTCATATAAGTAGTCATATAAGTTCTCGTTCCCGACTTTCTGTCTGTCTGTCTGTCTGTCTGTCTGTCCCTCCCTCTCTGTCTGTCTGTCTGTCTGTCTGCCTGTCTGTCTCATTTATTGGTTGCAGTTAGAACAACCTAGATAAACGAAGACCAACTTACAAAAAGCATTAGAAAGAGCACTTGAAAGGTCTTTACATCTTCCCCAACAATTAACTTGGGTAAATGGAGCGGCGGCAGCAGCAGCAGAAGAAGAAGAAAAAGGAGGAGTAGGAGCTGGGAGGAGGAAGAGGGAGGTGGAGGAGGGAGGAGGGAGGAGGGGGAGGAAGAGATAGGTGGAGAGAGGAGGAGGAGGGAAGAGGAGGGAGGAGGAGGAGTAGGGAGGAATAGGAGGGAGGAGGTGGGATTAGGAGGAGGAGAGAGGAGGAGGAGGGAGGAGGAGAAGGAAGGAGGAGGTAGAGGGAGGAGGAGGAGGAGAGAGGAGGAGGAGGAGAGAAGAGGAAAAGGGAGGAGGAGGATAAGGGAGGAGGAGGAGGGAGGAGGAGGGGTAATAGGAGGAGGGAAGAGGAGGATAGAGGAAGAGGGGGGAGGATGAGGGGGGAAGGATGGAGGAGGGAGGAGGAGGAAGGAGATAGGAGGAGAAGGGAGGAGGAGGAGTGATTAGGAGGATGGAGGGAGGAGAAGGTAGGAGGAGGGAGGAGGAGGCAGGAGGAGGGGAAGGGAGGAGGAGGGGGAGGAGAAGAGGGAGGAGGAGGGAGGAGGGGGAAGGAGGAGGGAGGAGGAAAGAGGAGGAGGAGGGAGAAGGAGGGAGGAGAAGAACGCAGGAGGAGGAGAGGGAGGAGGTGGAGGAGGGAGAAGGAGAGGGAGGAGGAGGGAGATGGAGGAGGAGGAGGGAGGAGGATGGAGGAGGAGGGAGGAGGCGAAGGGAGGAGGAGGGAGGAGGTAGAGGGAGGAGGAGGGAGGAGAAGGAGGGGGAGGAGGAGGGAGGATGAGGAGGGAGGAGGAGGGAGGATGAGGAGGGAGGGAGGAAGAGGGAGTGTCAAAATCCCAATAAGTGTTTAGAGAGTGAATAATATAAGTAATAGAGCTAAGACATAGTCTAGTAGAAGACACCAGACAGGAGAGACACCGGCGCTATAAATAGCTTCACTACGGGACACACTTGTGTCAACCAAGGGAGCATTGAGTACAGCTAAGCGAGGGTTTCCCCAAGACATTGGGAAACTCGCTTCTACGAGTAACCGTGGAGTACCATGTTACTCGAGTGAGTTGGCCAGCGTGCTGGACCACTATGCACGCAAGACTCGCCAACGCACGGAGAATCCAACGTCCGTGTTTGAACACGCAATGAGTTGCGTGAGGACAGACCAGGACTGAGACGAGTAGAGAATAGACGTGTTCCTTACGAATGCTATAAGTTTCTAGACAATAGTGATTGTTAGGCTTTAGATTTCGTTTAGTGTTGAATAGTATCATTATCAGTTCTTCATTGCATCTATGTAACGTACCATGCTGTTTATTGTCAATGAAGTATTCCGCTCGCAGAGCTTGTTTATCGCTAGCTCTAAATAAATTGCATTCCTTTTGCAAATGACACGAGTTGTTATTTCGTGTGGTGCAAAAGTAGGGGAGTCCTGAAAGACCTGTCGCAAGCAAGTTGCTGACAGGCAGGACCCCAATTGGTGTCAGAAGTCCCTGAACCAACGTCAACAGGCAATTGGTATCAGAAGGCTCTGAACCAACGTAAACAGGCACCATTCGACATTATTTCTGTGTTAAAATATCTAAAAGTAACGTAAATTATTTTGCATAAAATGGCAGAAATAATTTTGATTTGTGAATAACATAAGTGATTAACACCATTACTGCGTGATAATTTGTATCATACCATTTGTGGAGCTTGAACCACAATGAAGGAAGTTTAAGTTACAAATTGTGTTAGTCTATGAAAATTTAAGAAAGTGTGTTATTCTACTGAAAGTAATGATATGTATACAAATATGAATTTAAATTATCAAGCAAACCATCGTGTACATTTCATGTTGTGTGATACAGCCATCAATGTCACCATCCATCTATTCAGGTAGATATTTGTGCAAAATAAGTTCTTTTTGTACAAAGTGAATACATTAGCTACTGAACGGAAGCCTTGGAACGTAGTTATACCAAGCTAGTTAGAAAGTGATCATCTTACGAATCATGACGATCATTCAGACTATCATAACATTCATTCATTAACATCATTTATCATTATCGAAATCACATTTTTCATTCAACAGCCGCATGAAAATATAAACATGTATTTACAACATATGCATGTTTCTAAAGTATTGATGCTCTACTAAACAGAAGCATCCGTTTTGTGCTCAAGTCGATCATTTTGGTGTGTCGGGAAGACAGCGGTGGAACATCCCAAGAACCGTATTTTCCAAAGAATTAGATGAGTATATTTTTGAAATATTTTGATATACACTATGTTAATCATGCATCTTTTTTTTTCAGAAAGAATGTAAGTAACTAACACATAATTACACACCATTGTGTAAAACTACTGTGATATCATTGTAAACTAACATAAAGCCACAAAATGGCATCATTAAGTGATTGTATCCAGGCGGGCAAAGAAATGGGCCACACTGGAGACAAATTAGAGAAGTGGGTAGACCAAAGATACAAAGAAGAATTAGCTCGAGAGAGAGACGAAAGAGCATTGGAAAGACAACATCAAAAAGAGATGAAAGAAGTCGAGGAAGCCACCAAACAGAAACAGATACAGGTAGATGCAGAAACTAAATTAAAGATGATGGAAATTGAGGTAGATTCAAACAGACAGATAGCCTCTAGCAAACAAAAGAGCCAAGAAGAACAGAATAAGTTTAGTAAGTATAAAGGCCTTATCAAACCATATAGCGTAGGGGATTCAATTTCTGCATGGACTGAGAATATAGAATTTCAACTGAAGACTCAGAAAATACCTTTGGATGACTGGGCAATGATCTACATGAGAAACCTCAGTGGGGAGCCATTAAAAGTAATAGAACCTACAGAACTAAGGAACAATTATCAGTACATTCACGATAGGATCATGCAACACTTTCTTCTAGATGCCACTGGGTACCAAATTCAGTTTTCCCAAATAAAGCCAAAGGCAACTGGAACCTTCTTAGATTACCTCTCTAACGTGCAAAGCACATTTAATAAATGGACTAGAGCGGCGAAAGTAGGCAAAAGCTATGATAAATTACAAGATCTTATGGTAATGGACAAGGTGATATCCACCGTCCCTACCCCTTTTGCGAAGTTTCTCCAACAATCAGATATCGAATCCATTGGGCAATTAGAAAAGCGGGGGTCGGCATATTTTTCGTCCAATCGTGACATATTTAAGTCCACTACACATGATACAGAGATCACTGCCTTTGTATAGAATGTACCGAGTAGATCTTACAATCAGAAAGAATATCGTAAGAAAGACAAACCATACCAGAAGCCACCTCAATGTGGATATTGTAGTTTATTTCATCCTAGCTACTCTATGTGCGACAAGAACCCCGCATATCCCTCACACCTAGAAAAAGTGATAAATAAGCAAGAAAGTAGAAGAACTTCATTTAAACGTGCTGTTAAATGTTACTTTTGTTCCAGCTATGGCCACTATAGTAATAAATGTCTTGGTAGGCAACGAATGAAAGCAAATAACGCGGCACTCATCGATACTTCATCAGACGATGATAGTGAAATTGATTCGGAACTTGTAAATGTTTTACCAACGAGTGAATGTGAAAATGTGGCAGCAGTTACTGACATATTAGACGTTAAGAAATGCGACACATGTCACCAGTTTCATGCGGATGGTAAATTGAAATGTGGGCACGTGATACCATTCTCCAATGAAGATGCTAATGCAGCAAGTGCCTCCAGAGGTAAACTGAAGTTCTACGATGCATTGGTCAATGATCAACCATGCCATTGTTTACTCGATAGCGGCAGCACTTTACTTGGTTTAAGAAAAGAACTGGTCAGGCCAGAAGATTACACGGGCGAATTTGTCAAATGCCGTACTTTCTCTGGAACCATTGAGAAATATCCACTGGCAAAAGCGCATATTAATACCCCGTTCCTTACCGGCACATTTACTTGCGCAATCCTGCAAGATCCTTGTACGGATCTGATTTTAGGCTGTTTAGCTTCATTGAAGCAGTGTACTGACGACGATATAATAGCCTGGAAACATACAAACATGGCTAATGCTGTAACAAGGTCAGATACGCAAACTCAATATACTGACTTGCAAAATGAGATGTTACAGCTGTTAACACCCAGCGGTGCCGATACCAACAGTACTCGACAACAATTTATCGAGGCACAAAGCACCGATCAAACTATCGCACCTTATTTTAAATTGTTAGGTGAGCGAGCGAAAGTAACTAAAAATGCTTCTTGGTATTTCAGAAAACATAACGGAATTCTCATGCGTTATTACACAAATAATAACCATGAAATTCAGCAAACGGTGTTACCTGTAACATACCGACAAACTGTGCTAAAGATCGCACATGAGTAACCGTTTGCAGGACATTTGGCCTATGAAAAAAACCAGAGCCAGAATTTTGCGACACTTCTACTGGCCTAAATTCTGTACTGATATAAAATTTTTCTGTCGTTCATGTACTATTTGTCAACATCTTGTAAGAAAGCATGTGACGGCCGAAGTTCAACGGTCATTATTAGCATCTAGACCATTTGAGTGTGTAGCGGTCGATATTGTTGGACCCCTAAATCAGGTGTCGAGCAAAGGAAACCGATTCATACTTACTCTCGTGGATCTATGCACCAGGTGGATCGAAGCTATTCCGCTAAAATACATCACCTCCAAAGATGTGGCAAATGTATTTTTGCACCTATTTGGTCGTTTTGGCTTCCCACGAACTATTCTATCGGATCGGGGAACGCAGTTTATTTCTGCTGCTACGCAAGCCTTAACAAAATTGTTAGGAATAGAGCAGCATTTCTGTACCCCGTATCACCCAATAAGCAACGGGATCATAGAAAAAATTAACGGGGATCTCAAACACATTCTGGCTAAAGTAACAGCAGAAAACCCATCTGATTGGGACACGCTATTGCCAGCAGTGCTATTTGCCCATAGAGAAATTCCGCACTCGAGTACGGGTTTCTCACCTTTTGAATTAGTGTATGGGGCGAACCCTCGAGGACCCCTAACAATTTACCATCAGCTAATTACTAGCTTACCAGAAAATCCAACAGCAGTAACACCGTATGAGATGGTAACAGAGACACGCGATAGAATAATGAAAGCGTGTGAAATAGCTAAGGCATCTTTGGAGAGGAAAGGACAGATGTACCGTGACTATGCAAACAAGGGTGCTAAAACTATACATCTTGAACCAAATCAGAAGGTTCTGCTTTTACTACCGGATAACCGTAATTTGTTACTAACATCGTGGCAAGGGCCATTCAACGTTGAACGTAAAATATCAGATGTCGATTATGAAATATCGATAAAAGGAAAATTAAAGATATTTCATATCAACATGCTGAAACCATACGTTTCACGACAAGAACTACAGACAGACGAACAAGATGCACCCACACCAAGTAATCGGACTACAGACGTACACAACACAACTACACCAGGTAGGGCGACACATGACAACGACATCGCAAACACACTTAGCCAGGTAACAGCACACGCAGCTAGTACAACAACAGTACTGAACGAGACAGATGACGACGAAATAGAATTACCTGTCCCTACTGTAGACACGACTGGAACCATCGACAGTATAAAGATAGAAACCAAACTTACAGACGAGCAACGACGACAGATGATAGAATTAGTGACGGAGTACAGAGACATTTTCTCCGACATCCCAGGAAAGACAGACAGAATAGAACACTCCATTATTCTGACTGACAACACCCCAATCAAGTGTCGACCTTATTCCATCCCTCTAAATTATAGGGCTAATCTCGACAAAGAAATACTATCTCTTGAGTCGAGTGGAATCATTCAGAAATCTCAGTCAGAGTATTCTTTCCCTATCGTCCTTGTCGCCAAAAAGGACTCAACTATTCGACTCTGCGTCGATTATCGTCGTTTGAATAAAATAACCAAAATTGATGCTGAACCAATCCCAGCATGCGAGGATTTGATCCTTGATATGTCCACATCTCGCATCTTTAGCAAGCTTGATCTCACGAAAGGTTATTGGCAGGTCCCGATGCAACAAAATTCGATTCCTTTAACAGCTTTCTCCACACCTTTAGGACTCTATGAGTGGCGATTTCTTCCTTTTGGCCTTCGTAACGCTCCAGCGACTTTCGTCCGTCTAACTAGGGATCTTCTCTACGGGGTGACCAATACGTCTACATACATAGATGACATATGTATTCATACTGAAGACTGGACGTCACACCAACAGAAACTACGACACGTCTTCGACAGGTTGCGAGTATTTGGGCTTACAGTCAAGCCCACTAAAGTAGAGTTGGGCATGGAAGAGATTGACTTCCTAGGCCACACCATCTGCAGGGGCCAACTCAGAACAGATGAAAGAATCGTGACCAAGATTCTAAATTTGACTATGCCAACGACCAAGAAACAGGTCAGAAGTCTACTTGGTCTTGTGAATTATTATAGTAAATTTATTCCCAATCTGGCGGAAATCACCAGTGTTTTTTCGAACATTTTGAAAGCTTCGGCTAAACTAAATGTGCAAGATACAGGATTAATTAGTGCTCTATCAAAATTGAAATATTTATTCAGTGTTCCACCTATCCTGCGTTTGCCTAACAAAGATCTTACCTATTTTTTACGTACAGATGCAAGTGCTATCTCCATATCTGGGGTACTAGGACAGTTCTACGAAGGGAAGTTCCACCCAGTAAGTCGTAAGATCAGCCCAGCTGAATCGAGATACTCAACATCAGAATTGGAGGGTCTCAGCTTAATCTATTGTGTTAGAAAACTTCATAGGTTTTTGGCAGGAGCACAGATTGTGATCGAAACCGACAATTCTCCTTTGTCTGTTATGCAGTCTGGCATTCCCCACAACAACAGAGTCTACAGGTGGGCTTTGATACTGCAGAACTATGCATTTACCATTCAGCATTTAAAGGGGAGATTGAACTCGTTGGCAGACACTTTGAGTCGACCGTCAACCATTTAAATACCTGATATACAGGAAAAGATCGACCAGAGATCACCAGAAACAGTGACACTGTGATTGCTAATTAGATCAGTGGCGTATGTGGTGAATAAGTTACACTATAAGTGCGTTATCATCGCCAAACTGATAGAACTGTGTAAGAGAAACAGTGCCATTATCAGTGAAACGAACAGACGCATAAGTAATATGTCTGCAGCGCTAACATATATATAAGCCATATTAACATTGAATTGTTAGCTGTGAACCTACATAAATTGGTAGGGAACTATATATTTATACACTATCCAAGAAGGAGAGCATATAAGACTTTGGTGAAATGAACTATGATATGAAAATAGTCTACAAAGAACATTGCTCCATCGTCACACCTGAAAGGTCTACATTAGTTAGTGTAATTAGTTATAGAAACGTAACTGTGATATATATATATTATTGTTTTAAAAACAGTATGCATAACTTCATTTTTCTATGATTAATTGAATTGCAAAATGTTCTAATGCATATATAACTTTATTTATCTTATTTGATCGTTATAAGTCACCATCATTTAGTTAATAACCCAGTTAAGGCAGGACCCCAATAATAGAAATGCGATTGTTAGAGATTACTTTACGTTATCACCGCATAATCATAATCATTTATAACTTCATTTATTTAAAATATCATTTCTAAACTAACCCAACCATTTAGGAATTAACATCATTTCATTTACCAATAACACTTTAAGGTAATTAACCCAATTTGCTTAAATGTAATTAATTTAGTTGGATTATTTCACTTAGGATAATTTAGAACAGCACACCAAATTAAATTAGTTAGTATTACAGGATCGGTAACAAACCATCCTCACAAACATGTATATTTTGTATAGTCATGACACGTGCAAACAAAGCGCACAGTCATTTGGCGTGAAGACTTCAATAAGTCATACAATCATTTAAGGTAATGTAAAGGTTCATTTACGTGATATCATGAACCATATTTTAATGACGATTGAATGTTTTAGCAAGAATGGTATGAAATTGGATGAAAGATGTGTAAATGAAAGATGAGAGAATGTATACAATACGAAACATTGAAAGAAAGAGAGAGAGAGAGAGAGAGAGAGAGAGAGAGAGAGAGAGAGAGAGAGAGAGAGAGAGAGAGAGAGGTAGCGACAAATTTTGTATCCACCGCTTAAGATGTCTTGTTGTGACTTGTCTGTGTCAATCTGTGTAACCAATGTGTTGTCAAGTTTTATGTGTGTTACTGTCATACTTTAGTAGATTAGATAGAGAAAATACTTTGAGCATCTTGAAACGGAGTTGTGGTCATAAATAAGAATAACGAACATTTGTAACCACAATAAACCGATTTACGGCGCTCGAAGGAATACACACATGTAGAATAGTAACGCATACACACGTTAGTAAATTAAGTACATTGTAGTTTATTAGAAAACACGCAAACAAACAGGAAAACAAACACATAAAAGTTGCACATACCATTTATTTCAAAGTACAGTAACCCAAATCAGGGGCCACAATAACTTCTTAAAAACCTTAATGTAACATTGAAAATATGTCTTCACAAGCGGAAGCGAGAAGGTGAAGAGTAGAACTTTATGTATACAAGTTGGAGTTGATATTATTGGGAACATGAACATTTAATGCTCATGTGTTGTACTCATAACAGAGTCAACTTGTATTGGGTTGTCATTTTGGGCAATATGAGGACAGGTCAAAAGACATAAGTAAACGGACGGAAGTCAAAAGACAGAGGGTCAAAAGACGGAAGTCAGGACATAAGTCATAATACAACGGTTCCGGATCAAAACAATTCCCAAGAAGATTTATAGCCAACTATACTGATACTATGGGCTACTCAATTAGCCGAGTGAAGAAATAGAACAGTGTGAGTAAGGGAGAAGAGAGTTTGTTCTATCCCCAGAAGAGAGATTTACAACTTATTGGATCTTTGACAAAATTGGACAGCCAATTTTCTTTTGTGACCATACAACGTGTTACAAGCATGAGTTAAAGGGGTGTAACACTTCACAGAGGGGAGAGGAGCCTGTCAAAATCCCAATAAGTGTTTAGAGAGTGAATAATATAATTAATAGAGCTAAGACATAGTCTAGTAGAAGACATCAGACAGGAGAGACACCAGCGCTATAAATAGCTTCACTACGGGACACACTTGTGTCAACCAAGGGAGCATTGAGTACAGCTAAGCGAGGGTTTCCCCAAGACATTGGGAAACTCGCTTCTACGAGTAACCGTGGAGTACCAGGTTACTCGAGTGAGTTGGCCAGCGTGCTGGACCACTATGCACGCAAGACTCGCCAACGCACGGAGAACCCAACGTCCGTGTTTGAACACGCAATGAGTTGCGTGAGGACAGACCAGGACTGAGACGAGTAGAGAATAGACGTGTTCCTTACGAATGCTATAAGTTTCTAGACAATAGTGATTGTTAGGCTTTAGATTTCGTTTAGTGTTGAATAGTATCATTATCAGTTCTTCATTGCATCTATGTAACGTACCATGCTGTTTATTGTCAATGAAGTATTCCGCTCGCAGAGCTTGTTTATCGCTAGCTCTAAATAAATTGCATTCCTTTTGCAAATGACACGAGTTGTTATTTCGTGTGGTGCAAAAGTAGGGGAGTCCTGAAAGACCTGTCGCAAACAAGTTGCTGACAGGGAGGAGGAGGGAGGAGGAGAGAGGAGGAGGAGGGAGGAGAAGGGATGAGGAGGAGGGGAGGAGGAGGGGGAGGCGGAGGAGGTAGGAGGTGGAGGGAGGAAAAGGGAGGAGGAGGGATGAGGGGGAGGACGTATGAGGAGGAGGAGGGAGGAGGGAGTAGGAAGAGAGAGGAGGAGAAGGGAGGAGGAAGGAAGAGGAGTGATTAGGAGGAGGGAGGAGGGCGAGGAGGTAGGAGGAGGAAGAGGGAGGAGGATGGAGGAGGAGGAGGAAGAAGGAGGAGGACGGAGGAGGAAAAGGGAGGAGGAGGAGAAAGAGGGAGGAGGAGGATGGAGGAGGGAGAGGGAGGAGGGAAGAGGATAGAGTAGGAGTAGGAGGGGAGAAGAGGAGGATTATAACGCATATGCCTGTAGATAACTGCAGCGAAAAGGTGGGTCTGTCTATCTATCTGACCCGGCGTGGCTTCGCCCAGCTCCTGGCGGGTAGCATCTCATTAAATTCATACAACAAAAAAAAGTAACTTAAAAGAATGTCCTTCCACACACCATCCATTATTTCTAATGAAAACTGTTTTTAATCACCTGCATGACTGTAGATAACTTCTTAAGCATAAAAAGATGAGTTACAATGTTATACATTATGCATTATTTTTATGAAAACTTTGAAAATGCCTTAAAGATTGTATCATTATTTATTATAACTCATATGCCGGTATATAACTATAGACAAAGAGTTTATAAATCTTTGAAAACGGTGCAACAATATGACTATAAGTTATATAGCAATGTTATTAAAAGTTATGCCCCTTGAAATAACTTTTCTAGAGTTAAGTCCCCTCACAATATATAAATTATAATGAAAAGTGAAAAATGAAATAATATTAAGTAAGCAGCCGATTTCACACTAAAAAAAATATCACAGTTGGCAGCGCGGGAATGAGAGGAAGACGTGTAGAAAATTTCATCTCAATCGGATGGACCGTTCGCGAACGCATAAAGGACAGACATACAGACAGACAGACGGAGATTGCCTTTTATATATAAGATAGGATTGCCGAGACTGATGAGCCCTGGGTTCTGATCTCCATATTTTATAGTGTATGAGATTGCCGAGACTGATGAACCCTGTGTTCTGATCTCCATATTTTATAGTGTATGGGATTGCCGAGATTGATGAACCCTGGGTTGTGATCTCCATATTTTATAGTGTATGGGATTGCCGAGACTGACGAGCCCTGGGTTCTGATCTCCATATTTTATAGTGTATGGGATTGCCGAGACTGACGAGCCCTGGGTTCTGATCTCCATATTTTATAGTGTATGGGATTGCCGAGACTGACGAGCCCTGGGTTCTGATCTCCATATTTTATAGTGTATGGGATTGCCGAGACTGACGAGCCCTGGGTTCTGATCTCCATATTTTATAGTGTATGGGATTGCCGAGACTGATGAACCCTGGGTTCTGATCTCCATAGTTTATAATGTATAGGATTGCCGAGACTAATGAGCCCCGGGTTCTGATCTCCATATTTTATAGTGTATGGGATTGCCGAGATTGATGAGCCCCGGGTTCTGATCTCCATATTTTATAGTGTATGAGATTGCCGAGACTGATGAGCCCTGGGTTCTGATCTCCATATTGTATAGTGTATGGGATTGCCGAGACTGATGAGCCCCGGGTACCGATGTCCATATTTTATAGTGTATGGGATTGCCGAGAGTGATGAGCCCCGGATACCGATCTGCACATTTTATTATGTATAGGATTGCCGAGACTGATGAGCCCTGTGTTCTGTTCTCCATATTTTATAGTATATGGGATTGCCGAGAGTGATGAGCCCCGGGTACCGATCTCCACATTTTATTGTTTATGGGATTGCGAGACTGATGAGCCCTGGTTTCTGATCTCCATATTTTATAGTGTATGGGATTGCGGAGACTTTTAACCCCCCCCCCCCCCCCGCACCTCTCACTACGGTATTTAGAGCGCGATCTTTATCAATAAAGGGTTTACTTTTTAAATGTTAGTCACAAAGCCACCCGAGCGAAGTGAAGACTGTAAGGTGAGCAGACTTTGTCGGCCTCTATGTCAGAGAGAGCTCAATGATTTTTTTTTATGCATATCCCTTACAGGACGTTGCAGTCAACATCAGCATTTTTTCAGCTGCTGTTGATGTACAAGGCAAGATTACGCTCAGTTGTTTGCCATTGCTTTCTGAGCGACATATCCCGTAAGTTACTAACGCGGCGAGAACCGCTACTGATTCTCGCGCAGGTTACGTTACTCACGAGAATATACGGGATTACGGAGAAAGACGTTAAACTCTTGGCCTGTGAGAATTGACATGTTCTGTTTTCTATCCCTAAAACCGTCTTCCGTTATCTTCATTTTAAATTTAAACAAAATGATTGTTTTTGTATTTAACCAGGACATCAATCAAGCTCTTAGAGTCATCACAGGAGGGATGAGATCAACCCCTATAGTAGCAATGGAGAAAATGGGGAGGACACAAGCTTTAAGAGAACGCAGAGATACAAAAACACTCATACAAGCAGAAAAGTTTCTCAGCTTGCCAGGCCACCCTATGAAGAACAGATTTGAAAACTTAGCTATGGGGCGGTTGAAAAGAAGTAGTTTCATCCACCAGGCCAAATAACTCTGCAGAGAAACCATCGACCTTCCCACAGTTGGTATCCCCCTGACAACCATTCCAGAGCGAACCCCGTGGAAAGATGAACATAGAATATCGCTACAAATCCAGTCAAAAGTGAGAGGGATATTTGTCAAGGAAGAACAGAACAGTGTACAGCGCAGAACAGCCACTCTCAGCTTCCTTGATGACGAATACCCACAGGACCTATGGATCCGAGTTTACACAGATGGGTCAGCACAAAATGCTGTTCGAAATGGAGGAGCGGGAGTGTACATAGAATACCCAAATAATACTAGAGACACGGCCAGAATTCCAACAGGAAAGTACTGCCATAACTATGATGCTGAAATTGAGGCAATCAAGATAGCCACGGAGAAATTACAAAATACCAGCCATGGTACACAACCTGTGGTGATATTGACAGATGCAAAATCCGTAATAGAGGCGCTCCTGTCTGGGAAATTGCCAGTTCTGAGGACACTACTTTCTGAACTTAGCAGTCATCGTAAGATCACCATACAGTGGATACCATCCCACTGTGGAGTCCCCGGAAACGACAGAGTTGATCTATTGGCTAAGGAAGGATTGGCTAAGGAAGGAGCAAAGGAAGAACAACCTGATGTGCCTATTACATACCACCAAAAGAAAAGAATGATCAAATCAGTCAGAAGGCCACCAAACCTTACTCAAGACGACTACCACGTTATGGACAGACCAGAACAGGTCATTCTTCTGCGCCTCAGAACAGGACACAATAGATTTCGCAACCACATGTATACAAAATTCAAGATTGGTGACTCAACCATGTGCACGTGTGGTTTGGCGTCGCAGACAGCAGAGCACATACTCCAGAATTGCCCAAACTACAACATATCCAGGAGAACCTTCTGGCCTAGAGAGACAACAGTGGAGGATAAACTCTATGGACCGCTGAATGAACTAAAAAAGACTGTTGGATTCATACAAGAGACAACATTGCAGTTATAAGCATATTTCAGGCGAACATAAGAAGAAGAAGAAGAACCAGGACATTAAGATTAAAAAATGGAAAAGATTATTTGATTCCCTATTACTATTACAACATTTTAGACATGATATTGTATTAATGCTGACTTTTAATGTGATGATAAGCGCAGAAAAAACGAGTCACATGATTGCTGAGATCTTCACTGCATACGCATTAGTCTCTAACCAATAAGTTCTCAGCTGGGAGGATGCCCATTAATGTATGTGAATATAAATAAGGCTTGAAATTTTCTTAGAATTTGTGCCAGTGGCGTTACAGTCTGTTTAACTGTTCATTGTTATAAAATAAATCAATCTCTGCGCTCACGTTTGTCTGAAGGTGGAAACTGAGTTAGCTTTCAGAATTCTCTTATAAATGACACTTTTATTCCCATTCTGATGGCTAATGGTAGTTTGAAGTAATTTGAGTGTGCACAGAGTTTTATTTAAACAAGGCATTTTCCTTCCACCTCCCGTTGTTGCGTTTGTACAAGCAACCAAACAGTTTATAAGCTTGTTAGCACTTTTGAAATACCGACGGATTCCTCATTCGCTCACACTATATGAAATTCACAATTTATTTATAAGTATTTCTGATGCTTTTGTATATCATTCTTGTTCTGTATTTTTGGGGATAAATGTATAATTAACCTTATAATTAATAACCCCCACCCTCTTTTTTTCCTTACCCCCCCCCCCCTCCCCCACATCAAGGTAATACTATTTCGTCTTGCTAAATTTCGAACTTTCTTAACCGATAGCACGAAGGCCGCAGAAATTATGTTGCTTCAGTATTACCTCACTATGACACTATCTATTCCCCCCCCCCCTTTTCTCTCTCTCTCTCTCTCTCTCTCTCTCTCTCTCTCTCTCTCTCTCTCTCTCTCTCTCTCTCTCTCTGTCGTCATCATACTTGTAGCAGGTCGCATTTTCTGTTAATATTAACATGTTTATTAGATTCTTCAACTACTAACAATAGCACTAATACAAAATCCAGATAACAATGATAAGATACAAAGCATTGGGTTAAATTTAGTTAATGTATTCGAGAGAATTATCAAAGTGTAATCCATATGCCAGAGATAAGAATGAAGAAGATCTGGGAGTTAGTCTTTAAAAGTAAGAGTCCTTGGTGTAATGTCAACTCACTCCAATTTCCACTGTCGTTTAACTAATTCACTTTGATATACTCTCTCAAGTAGCATATTCTTGCATCACGGTGCGCCGAAAGGCCTCTCTATCTCTTGCCATTGGAAATGCCTAGCACCTTGTCGTCTCGACAGGTGAAAGTTTGTAATGTGGAGTTATACCTCTCTTTGGCATAACGCCTGGGCTGAATTTACAGACCATGTGTTGCCCATGCAGCATGATCCCTATCTCGTCCTGACGAGTTTATTCCAGAGGAAAGGTAACACCAATACGTCAGGAACAAACAAGGCAATCTGCAAAAACTGCTGGATCAGCAAAGCAATGCTCTAACCTTCCGCCTGTCGGAGCCTAGGGCCTGGTCTGCCCTGCCATAACATTTAGTCTTTAAGTTGCATTTCGTCGAACTATGGTAAGGCCTCCCAATTGCGCTTCTCCGCTCAAAGCCGTTGGCACGATGTGAGGTGTTGTGTTCCAAATAGCTCCGCCCAACAATTCGGCGCTAACAGAAAGCAGATGGTACCGTCAACACTTATATGGTAAATCAGTCATACCTGACTAAGGTCTGACTTTTCCATTTGAAATAACAATTAGATTAAAATGTACTCTTTCTTGAGTACATTAGCTCTTTCATTTCATAATGAAGCCTTGCCTTTTATCATATGTCTAAGCTATACTTAATCTAAATTAACAGGGTTATCTATATTGCATCCACTGTTTCTCCTTTTAAGCAAGAATAAGAACTTCAGGCAGTAGTTGATTAGCGACTATTCTTTCTTTTTTACTTACAAAAACTGTCCAAATCTCTGGTTGTACAGCTGTCTTGTGCTTTGTTTTCTTTTGCTTATCCCACATGCCATATTGCACCAGAAAGTGCTATCTCTCTGCTGGCAACTCAGGCCTTTAGAGTTTGCAGTTTCATGGTTTCCTTGACAGTCGTCATCAACGTGTTAAGATCGCTAAACCATAAATGATTTCCCGGCTGGTTTCAAACTTTTGGTCCCCGTTTCTTTTTATTTCTCAGTCTTCGCGTTTCATCAATTATTGTGATCGAGTGGGACATTTTTAGTACTTAAACGTTTTGAAATATGTATAACATCTTAAAATAAGAAATGTTTAAAATCATAAACTATTTTCGTGTACCAACAAAGAAATTGTTTTTCGCTTTAATAAACATAGTATGTAGCTTACTGCATGTATGTGTTCCATCACTGAGCTGCTGTTTTACCTGTTATTCCGATTGTATGATCGCAGCATTTATATTAAAGATACATTTCACTTTACGGTTTAATGTCTTTCTATAGCCTATATCAGACTGGTTAAACTAGAGACCCGAAGACAGAAAGTTGTATGTTTTGTTTCAGATGGAGACAGGAGGAGGACAGGAAACGAAAACTGACATGATGAAATAAGCTAGTGCAGGAGTTGTATTATTTGATAAGTTTAAGACACTGCGGACATTCTGTTGGATAACCTGTATGCCATGTACTTATCATGTCCGCTGAAGGCGTCTTGTCCATCATGTGTCCTTTGTTGTGTGCGTGGATGTCGGTCATCGGCATGTTGCAGGTATCTCGAGAATACCGTCTATGTTATCTTGGCATAAGGAGAAACTCGTTGTTTTTATTTAGTTTTCAATTCATTTTGAGCACATCTGAGCTGTAAAACTAGGAAGGTGAAGATGTAATTAACATTGTTAACGATAAAGGAACGTTATCTATATTACAGTTAAAGATAAAAGAAAATTAACTATATTAAAGTTAAAGATAAAGGGAACTTAACCATATCACTGTTATAGATAAAGGAAAGTGTATCACTGCTAAAGATAAAGAAAACTTAATTATATCGCAGTTAAAGATAAATGGTACTTAACTATAGTACAGTTTTACACGTAAAGGAACTTTGCTATATTACAGTTAAACGTCAAGGGATTATTTAAAAGCTAAAAATAAAGGAATATTATCTAGGCAAAATAATAAGTTGGACAGAAAATGAAAGAAATCAACAATTTCTTGAGGACATTGGAGAAAATAGACAACAATTAAACACCATACAAAATAGAAACTTATCTTGGCTTAGTCACAATATGAGATAAAGAAGTTTTTACTGAAACACTGGAGGCAGGATCCAGGAACAGAAAAAGAAGGCGTCCTGGGAATAACTACATCCAACATGCTTGCAATTAAGTTGGGGAATTTGCTGAGTTGAAAACAGATGCTGAGAATATGAGACAGTTGGTGGATATGATCAGATGACTTAAACACCGGTTTGCGGACTGGGTGACTTAATGAATTAATTATTTCATCAAAAACACTAATGAAAAGATGCCCTGTTGTTTTTTAATATGTAATAACAGTTTCTTATTTTAACCAATTGGGAACTTTTCAACACATTAAACAGTGCGTTAGACTAGGTTGTCTATTATCACCCGATCTGTTCAGTTTGAAATAATGATGAGATCTGTACAAGACATGTCAGGAATATCTGTTGGTTAACATACAATGTCTTAAAAGTCGAGAGGATCGACTTCATTGCCCCGGGTTTAATCCCATATGGCTCGGTCTATTTCCGCGGGGTGACCTGCCGAAAGCGTCGCACAAAGCACGAACTCCGTAACTCCAGCAACGATCCAAGGAGTCTCCGAGAAAAATGAACTTGTGAACCGATAGACGTAGCCCGGATTAGAACCCACAACATTCGGAGCGTGAGGCAGACGGCCTAACCACTTCACCACTGAGTTGGTTGACATAATGTAAACAACCTCCGTGGTGCTGATGTCATAGTCTCGGTCGCTGTAATTGAAACAAAGTTACAGGAAATGATAGATATTATAATGACAAGTCACAACAAAGAACTTCTTCTTCTTCTTCTTCTTCTTCTTCTTCTTCTTCTTCTTCTTCTTCTTCTTCTTCTTCTTCCTCTTCTTCTTCTTCTTCTTCTTCTTCTTCAGCATTCAGGGCCATTGAGGTTCTTTGCTGCAGATACAATCCGTCTCCATTTGTCTCTCTGGTTGACCTTCTCTTGCCAGTCGTTGATTCCAAGTGCTTGTAGATCTGTACATGTATTATCTCTCCACCGCCTTCTTGGTCTACCTCGGGGTCTGCGGTCATTTATTTCCTGAGTGTAAGCGAGTTTTGTTTCCCTATTATCTTCCATTCTTTCTATATGCCCCAGCCATTGCAGTCTATTAGCCTTCATGATACCAGTGATTAGCGGGGACTTAAACAGATCATAAATGTCTTTGTTGCTTCTTCTTTTCCAATCTCCACTGTGTGTATCCCTAATGGGTCCAAAGATATGTCTTAAAACTTTGTTCTCAAAAGTTTGTAACAAGGCTTCATCTCCTTTCGTTGTACTCCAGGTTTCAGAGCCATACAGCACAACTGGTCTGATCAGTGTTTTGTATATTGTGATTTTGGTGTTACGAGATAGCGCATTCGATTTTAGTAGATATTGTAGTGCATAGTATATCTTATTTCCAGAATTGATTCTAGTTTGTATTTCTTCCCTTATGATGTTGGAGTAGTTGAAGATTGTACCCAGTTATTTGTATGTTTCCGTTCTTTTAATGGCCATATTATCTGTTTGTATGTGGCCAGAGTTTTTAGCCATTCCTTCTCTTGAAATTACCATATATTCTGTCTTATCTTGGTTGATAACAAGCCCCATCTGTTGGGCTTTTTCCTTTATGTGAGTTAATATTTCCAATGTCTTTTGTTCATTTTCCCCTATAATATCTATATCATCTGCATAACCAAGCAGCTTGGATATGCCCCCAATATAACATTTCTCCTTTACCTTCCTTACAACTTTCTCTAGAGCCAGATTGAAGAGTAGCGGCGATAGTGCATCAGCTTGTTTCAAGCTAGATGTTATTTGGAAAGGGCCTGATTTCCTGCCTTTATATGTTACTATATTATAAGTATCTTCCATGCATAGTCTAGTAATGCATAGTCTGGTCATGTTGATTCATTCATTCATTCATTCATTCATTCAGTAGCATGTCCTTTGCAGAACATCGCTCCCATAACAACCTTCCGGAAAACCTCTCGATCATAAGCAAGATGTCCCGCGTCTGAGACACCCATATGGAGATCATCAGCCACATCCTGCACACATCTTCTCTTTGGCCTTCCTCTTCCTCTCTTCCCAGGCATACTCCCTTCCTTTATTGTTCTCTCCAAACTTTCGTGACGTTTCAAGTGACCAAAATATTTCAATTTTCTTTGTTTTATCGTCTTTAATAGCCAACCTTCTTCAAATTTCAACTCTTGAAGTATGGTTGCATTTGTTCTTTTCTTTACCCAAGATATTCTTAGACCTCGTCTATAACATTTATATTCAAAAGCGTGTATGCGCTGTTCAGCTTGTTTAGTAAGTGTCCATGTCTACAGGCGTATGTTGCAATGGGAAAGATGCATGCTCTTAAAAATCTAATTTGTGTAGTTCTGTCTGTCCCACTCCATAATTTATTCAGCTGTTTTAGTCTTTGAAGAGCAATGGATAGTTGCCGTTTAATTTCTTTCATTGTGTCACCGTTGTTGGTAAACATTGACCCAAGATATTCAAAATTTTCCACCACCTCCAATTTTCCCCCATTAATGTATATTTTTTTCTCCATAGTAGTTTCATCTGTATGCATTATCTTTGTTTTTGCTATGTTAAGATATAAGTTGTGATTTTCACTATTCAATTGGGTTGAGGCTATTAGGTTTTCTATGCCATTCTGTGTTGTGGATAGTAATACTGTATCATCAGCATATCGAATCTCTGGTATGTCATGACCGCCGATATTTAGGGCATCATATAGCTCCCTGTTTATATCATCTCTTACATTTCTCATTATATTTTCGGCATACAGGTTAAACAAATAGGGTGGCATCGCGCAGCCCTGACGGACTTCTTGCTTGATGTCAAACCAATCTGATGTCTCGCCATCTATTCTAACTGCTGCTTGTTGGTCTAGATCAGAGGTTCCCAAACCACGGCCCGCGGGCCACTTGTGGCCCGCCAGCTGTCAGAAAGTGGCACGCGAGGCCTCGTTATTTAATATAATATATTTCAGTAGTTTCAAAAATGCACTCCGAGCGCCCGTCAGCTTGCGATAATTGACTCTGCTCGCGGTTGTTATGCTCAGATGTTATCGAATGTGCCTGTTCAGTTCGAACGAAACGTTATGAAGTTCCCATATCCCAGTTAGTTAGTTAGTTAGTCGACAGATCATCCTCATTGCACATCGAACCATTCAGTCCATAAGTCCATATGTGCTCGGATTCTTTCCTCAACAAATTCCGCGCTCACGACACCAGTTCTGTGTTGGTTTATAACTCTTCTGTGGCTTTTGTGTAGTGTTCTTGTTTGGCCACGCCTCTTTCAACTTGCTGTTCTTGCAGCCTGACCTGACTCCTCCTTGATGCTAGTGCTCCCTATATTGTTGTTGTACATATCTGCTAGTTTCTCTAGCTCGTTGTCGGTACACATATTTCTGTCGTCATATCTTATGCCATCTGGCCCTGGGGCGCTGTTGTTGTTTTTTATCGTCGAAGCACAGCCTTGATTTCTTTCACTGTCACCGTGTCTTTATCCGAAATGTTCTGGGCCTTACACCTGTCTGAGGTAACCTCTTTGGCAAGATTTCGGCCTCTCATGTCTGTCTGGCTGCTCTGCTCTAGATAGCTTTCGAAGAGGGCTTTGCCCTTGTTCTCGTCAGTCCTCTGCCAGATGAGGTCAACACCTTGGAAGTCAGGAATACTCTTATTCTTGACTACCCCGCTCATGCTTTTATGTAGTCGCCAGAACAGTTTCAGTGACTTGTCTGTGCTTACTCTTTGGCATATTCTGGTCATTTTTTCACTTTTAACCACCTTAACCAGGTTTTTTTAATAGCTTACATATTAGAGGCGTTTCCTACCCTAAAGACGCTTGTGGTGGAAAATAAATGTGACTTGTTACAGTACAAAGTAAAAGTTGAATGTCTTCTGGATATCTTTCAGTCGCGATTTCAAGAGATCAAAATAGAGGAGAATGTTGCCCTCTTGATAAATACGTTCTTATTTCCTGATGCCAAGCTCTGCCAATTACAGCAAAAGCTTCAGCACGAAGTAATTGATTTGAAATACAATTCTGCACTGAGATGTAAATTTCTGGAGCTGCCTGCTTCACCTTCAGCTGATCATATGATTTCATTCTGGCGACTATTGCCTGTCGAACAATTTGAACACTTGCGTTCATTCGCCCAGAGATACATTTGTCGTTTTGGTTCGACTTACAGATGCGAGCAGTCATTTTCCGCTGTGACCGTTATAAAAAAAAACAAGCAACGTTCCAGACTCACCGACAGTAACCTAGCTGCGCTTATGACTTTGAGCACGACAGATTTGTGCCCAGACATTGATAAACTGGTATCTGAACTTAAGTAACTGGTTATGAAGAACAGTTACAATTGTAAATTAATTACATTAATAGCGATTTTCGAAAATGATGTAAACTTTATTGTCAAATGAACTTTTGAGTTTAAATCAAAAAATGACTGCAGTGTAGTACTGACGCTGACTGCCTTTAAAGTTTTAGAATTTTGTTGACGAAAGTTAAGAAAGGTAAGAATGATATTGCGCGACTTTTATAATTCTATAACGGTGTGGCCCGCTTAACTACCGAAAATAGTAGATATGGCCCTCTGCTTGAAAAGCTTGGGAACCATTGGTCTAGATAGAGCATTTTTATGAGTTGTACTACATGTGATGGAAATCCCATATTCCTCATGATTTCCCAAAGTTTTTGATGTTGATGCCTTTGAATAATCCACAAAACATGAGAATAGGTTTACATTAAATTATCTGCACTTCTCTATTATTAAACGCATGTTGAATATGTGATCTCTTGTTCCTCTTCCTTGTCTAAATCCAGCTTCAACCACGTTAATCTCTTCTTCCATTTTCTTACGAAGTCTTCGCATTATGACTGTTAGTAGAATTTTACTTGCATGACTGATCAGTGCAACAGTTCTATAGTTGGTGCATAATTTCAGGTTGCCCTTTTTTTGGTATTGGAATGAAGATAGTTCTCTTCCAATCTTTTAGCCATATACCATATTTCCAAATATTTATACATAATGCATGATATATGTGTATGCTTTCTTCTCCTCCCGCTTTAATTAGTTCAGCTGGTATCTCATCACATCCAGTTGATTTACCATTCTTCAGGTTCTTTATAGCCCAAGAAATTTCATCTAATGAGGGTTCAGGTTCTGTCTCTGCTGTCATTGGCTCATGTATCTCATTCATATCCTCACTGTCACTCATATCATACATTCCACTGCAGTACTCCTGCTAACTTTCTAGAATTTGTCTAGATTCTGTTAAGGTATTTCCCATCTTGCCACAGATAACATTCAATTGAGGTAGAACATTTCTTGTCAATAACTTCATTTCTTTGAACATTTCATAATCTCTTCCAGTCATATGATATTGCTCTATTCTGGTACAGTAATCTTGTATATATTGATTTTTGTCCTTTCTTGTGTTCTTTCTTATTTATCGAGTTAAAGATTTATACTTCATCTTGCTGTTATCGGATTCATCTCCTTTCTGTTTCAGCTCCCTTCGTTGTTTTATTAATTCTAACGTGTCTGATGTAATCCATGGCTTAAGTTGCTTTTTCTTGGTCGGAATGAAATCTTTGGCTGCAGTTATCAAGATATCTCTAGCTTGTACTGCCAGTTCATCAGGTGCCATTTCTTCTTGTACAGACATCATGACCCCAAAACGATTCCTAACTTCTATGTTGTATGCATCTGGTATTTTTGTGAGATCAAAACGAAGTGGCCTTGGTCCTCGTGTAAGCTTTTTGAGTTTTAATTTCAGATCTGCTTCTAATAACTGATGATCTGTATCACAGTCTGCACTTCGTAGGGTTTTTGCAGATGTTATGCTTGATCTCCATCTTCTTTGTATTAAAATATAATCTATCTGATTTTGGTAATACTATCTGGAGACTTCCATGTGAAGAGTCTTCTTGGATGTTGTTTAAAAAGCGTGTTGGCTATCATTAACTCATTTTCTGTGCAAAATTCAATTAATTTGTCACCTGCATCATTTCTATTTCCTAATCCAAATTTTCCTAAAACATGTCTCTCATTTTCAGCTCTTCCTGCACCTACTTTAGCATTACAATCTCCCATTATTATTGCTATATCATTATGATCAATCTTATTTATAGTGTTTTGTAGTGTGTTGTAAAAATCTTCTATTTCGTCCTCCTCTGCTGTAGAAGTAGGTGCATATATCTGTATGAGAGTTGTGTTTTTTGGACCGCCTTTAAGTCTAACAGTGAGGATTCTATCACTACCTGGATTATATCCCATTAAAGCTTTTGCAGTTGTCTTATCTAAACAAAATGCCTCTCCACTCTGGCCTCCGACATCTCTACCAGAATAAATGAAAATACTTCCATTTTCAGTTGTAAAATGTCCCTTGCCGCTCCAGCGATGTTCACTAATTCCTAAAATTTGAATGTTTAACCTCTCAATCTCATCACACACTACTTTAAGCTTTCCCTCATACAGACTTCTCACATTCCACGTTGCTATTTTCACTTTGTTTCTTAGTCTGACACAGGGGATTTCCTTGGTAACACAGTCAGGATTAACTCCGTCATCACGATTACTAGTACTGGTCCCTGTGTCACACTCTTCCCCAGTGTTATCTGATCTGCCTGGCCTGGGGGTCTCGCCACCAGATCTCTTTCTTATTATGTTTTCTTTCATGGTTGTTATGGTTTCTTGGCAAGTTTTGCAGAAGGTAGTTTGCCATTGCTTTCCTTCTGGGCAGTGACTGTACTAGTCGGTGGCCATAGCCATTGTCTCTACTGATGAGATCATCTGCCTATCGCCGCAGAGTGCAAGACCATAACCAACAACAATCTGTCGGCTGCTCTTACACTCCATCCACCACCTGCTTCCATGGCTTCACGTAACCCTGATCGGGGGGCTAAACGGGTACTCCACCTTGCCCAAGGGTGTCCTGTAGACTAACGGAGGAAAGGAGGCGTCTTACATTTCCTTTGATAGGGGATACCCCTACCCCGCTAACCGGGTCATGTTGATTAACTAACACACACACGCGCGCACACACACACACACACACACACACACAAGTGCGGCGAAGTCCGGAGCTTTCCCAGCTTCTTTTGCTTACATTGGGGATATATTTCTTTAAAACCTGTATGTAATTTTTTATGATTTTATATATCTATGTATATATGGGACATGTCTATAATAGAATACTCCTAACAGATATCCCCAATTGTTCACGTAAAATACACCACAAGGGGATAGTGATAGAGTATTGTGTACACTTTAGTGCACATCGCAAATTTACAGATTTGGCTACATAATTTTCTAAATTTGGTTTGATTGATTGATTGATTTAGGAATCGACATCACAGCATTCGGGGCATTCCCATAACGCTCCTCCCCATCCTCAGCACTAATAGTACCAGTAGCAATCTGATTATATGTCCGTCTCGCCTTTCCTCTGAGCGCTAAGCGTCGGCCAGATCCCCTCGTCACTCCTCGCTGTCTCATTCTTGCCAGGCCATGGTAATCCATTTGCTCCTCCGAGGTGTGCACGTGCTCCCACAAGGCCGCAACCACGTCTGCCTTGTCATGTATCAATACTCCACCAAGTTCTGCAGAGAAAGCCAATCTGTCCGCCTGTTCATTTCCTAGCACAACGGCATGCCTCGGAGAAAAGATCCAGGCGATGCTTGTCACCCGTGACCTCCGAAGCGAAGCAAGCCACTCCGCACGAAGCCTGCCCGTCCTCACCCTCGTCAGCATGCTTTCTTAGTCAGTTACAATCACGATGTGTGTGTGTGTGTCGTATTCTCCATCCAGCGGAGAGCCGCAGTGACCGTCTCCACCTCCATTCTTAAGCTGGATGTTGTGGTATCATATGCCAGGTTCTCCTGCCCCAAACTTCGACCATTGCCTTTGGCTATGAACCCCCAGCCACTTTTCTCACCTCTTGACACCGAACCATCTGTGTAGATAATCACATCACCCGAGTGAGCATTGTCCTGAATTAGTTGCTAGATTTCAACTTCCGTGGCCCCTGCTGGCCACTCCCTGCACTCCCGACTTAATGTCATTATAACTCTGCACAATTCTGACTGCTCCGCTGGCACTCTGACCCACTCCTCTCCACGCCTAATGTTCTCCAAGGGGCACACCTGTCTGATCGTATCCTCTGCCTGCGCCATCCATGATTTCCCTCTTATCAGTCGCTGACCCTTAACTGCGTCCAGCGCCTCATGCATTGGGTGGTCTGTGTCTGTAGCTACTCTGAGGTATGCCTTCGCCTGCATCACCTTGAGCCTACTAGCAACACTCGGCAGACCAAGGATGTAACGCATACACACTACTGGGGTGTCTCTAGTGCATCCCAGAATGAGAAGCTAGTGAACACGAACTCCCTGGCACGACTACTTCCTGTCAGAGAAAACTAGCAGGAAGGCGGCCTTTTGCAATCGAGAGGTCGTAGTAGAAACATCGACTAGTAAACTGGGCTCTTAAAGAATACTTACAAAGTGTTAAGAGTTTTTTCTTGTGACGCGTATAACGGCACGTAGGTGACCAGTGGACGCTAGGCATTTTCAATATTTCTCATCGGTGATTTCTCACCAATTCCCAATACTGCTCTTGCTTGTCACTATATTAACTTTCAGTCTATCAGTATACTCCATAATGATAATTAAGTAACTTGTGCAATTTAAAATATAGGTTACGGAGAATAATTATTAAAGATATGCTAGGAATATAACCTCAGAATTAGAACATAAATATTATTATTCCAGTAATCTGTGTAATAGATTGTATGTATGTCTATACCTAGATTAATTGATCAATATTATATTCTTATAATAGAATTATTATATTTATTATGTTATTATATTTTACATTATTACTTACTAATTATTATATTCACTTATAAGAAGAAAGAATAGAATAATTTTGTTGTGCTATTATTGATAATAGAATATGGGATGTTAGAGAAACAAATTACAGAGCACACGTGTACAGAAAATTACTATATGAGATAATTAGGGGCCTGAGGAATTATTCCAGGTCCAATGTTGAGATGTTGGCTTGACAGAAAATTCACTTGCTCTCGCTGCATTTATTTCGCAGATTTGACACCTTCAGCGTCAAGCTTTGAATGAGCCAACATGTGTTACTGACTCTTTGTGAAGCATCACCCACCACCATACCATTCATAATACGATATAAAATGTTGTGGTTAAGCTGTGTGTAACAAAAAGAACATTGTGCTAGTGGTCGTGCCTTGTTGCACCTAATATAAACACTGGACCTTGTGATTGACAATTATTAATAAGTTTGGGTAGGTCAATTCACCCGAAGAGGAGAAAGTGACGGGAGAGCTGCCAAACTGATTGTCAAACCCGAGGACAAGATATTAAAGCTAAGTGGCCAAACATACCGTTGGCCCACACCACACACTCAGCAATTATACCATTCCTTGCCCTGTAAGTATCAATGATTTAACCAAAGTGCTGCATTTATTGCAACATCCCATGATGAATTAAATATTAAAGGCTTCTTGTCATATACTCGTCCATCTACTGCTACACTACCAGTCATTCTTTGAAACATGATCCTTGATATAGCAATTTGACCATTATAACACCTTCATGGAATATCCATCCACTGGTTGTATGTCATTAGGAAACTTTTTAATTGGCACTTTCTTTTCCCCAAGGATATTTTGTGTATGTGGCTACATGAATTCCTCTATCATCAATGATTACTACCACTGTTAAGTGTATGACATTAAGTCACTAATACATCGTGATAATCAAACCTAGTCAAAGCAAACAAACAACCGCTGGTTTTCCAACGAGTAAATACGACCTCCATTTTTGAGTAATGTGTCTATATTGAATTTCTAAATATCATTATCAATTAATGTCATGAGTGGCTGTCAGCTATATCATTCATTGATGATGCATCTCTATATGTCTAAACTAGCATTTATATGACTTACATGTTCAGGCAGCGCTCAACACCTTTTCAGATTTCTGCTGTGTAATTTACTCAGGCAATGTCATTGTCAGGGTCTTGTTTTACACTAATAATGGCTCGTGTTCTCTAAACAGGAGTGAAACAATCATACACAGAGAATGATTGTACTCAAACACACGGCGACATAACTGCAACACTTTAATCACACTTCTCAACGGCATTCATATAATGCAACGCTCACAATCAGCGACAATGTCATTTACAGATACATACAATATACAAGTTCATAAATGTATGGAATAAAGCACTCCCTCAGACTCTAAATCAACTTTACAAAGCATACAGTTTTTCTTTCATCAGGCATAGACCAATACATAAATACGTGCACCACTCTCTTTCATGTCCGCCCAGTCTCGGAGTCCTAGGCCGTCTGAGCTACCAGCGATGGTTCCTCGTTGGCCCTGCTTTCAGTTCTCGTGCGCTTAGTGCGACACGCTAACCACTGGCCATAAAACTGCGTAGTAGCTGTTAGTCAAGTCCACGGTCGTACTTTGTCGTCGCTTCTAGGGGATGTCGATGGAGATTATGACACTCTCCGCCGCCCCCTCTTATGAAAGGGATATCCTTTCATTATGGGTGTTTATAGTTGGTTTAAGTTAGTAATATCTTTATATGTCAGAATCGACTAACGGTTTATCCTGTTAGGTGACTCTCTGTTATGTTTATTGGCATTTACTTGGTAATGATGCATGATACACATTTCCTTCAGTGCTGCCAAGAGGCTACTCTCATCAAGTATTGTCCCCTAGTTGGATTTGTACCTTGGTTGGTAATGGACTTAAGCCAGTCCGGTAGTTATCAGCGACTAACGCTATCTTTCAAGCAACGCACAATCTCACAACACAAGAAAAAAAAATCACAAAAAGAACATGTTAGGCCCTAAATCATTTCCCTTATGAGATGATTTCAAAATAAGCAACCCACCGATATGGTCGGATAGTCCAATTCTGGTCGCCAACCTTAGTAACTATATTCCACGCATAGTTGACGTCACGTGGTGACCTGTAGTTATTATGGCTACTATGAAAAAGACAATATATGCATGCTCACATTTTCCAAACATGTCAGATCGTTTCCCCTTGGGTGTAATGATGAAATGTTATAGGAGGTAATTTTCAAATTCTTTCAAACAAATAAAGTACATTTGTTATTTCTATTCTAAGCGTCATAGTTTGATATTTATTTTCAATAGTGGCATACTTGGCACCATTGAGAAAAAATTAATCAATCAATGATTCTTAGATCACAAATATATAAATCCTTTCATTCAATTAATCATATGTAAATTTTAGTGTCACAATATCATCCAATCTGTCATTCATTCGTGACTATTTTTGGTATAGTCTACTATTTTTGATAAATTTAGAAAATAATTCGAAAAGGAAACGGAAGTACACAATTGATGTGTTCACACGTTGGAGTAACACACACTGTTTTTTTTTTTTTACACGTTTGGATTACACTGTTCTTGTACAAGTTTGGATTAAACTGTTCTGGATGCGTTGAATTCCTCTACTGTCGTCTATTTAACACAGTTATAAGTTAAAATGTTCGAACACTTTCTTATGCTTATATCACTAGTATAAATAAGCGTAGGTACTACGGATGTTACCGAAAGCTGGAATACGGTAAGTCTGTACACAAATGTAGTACTGTTCTTGTAACACTGTTCGTAGAAATGATGCTAAAGGTTTAAAATCACTGTCCTTTCTCATTCTAATCGTTCATCTATTCATCACATTCACTAGTTTAAAATGCATTTAGAATAAATTGCAGGACTTAGTCCTTATCACAGTAAGTCACTTTTCACAGTATTCTTTGTTTAACTAGATATTATTCGCTAGACTGTGATAGCTGTCTGAGCGTCATAGGTAACAGCCTTAGTCTTTGCGCTCAGGCGTAGTTAAACTGTCATCGAACGTCTCGAGAGGACATCGTGAAAGTAGGTCTGCAATCGTATTTTCAGTCCCGCTGATGTGTCTTATTTCGAAGCTGTAGTTCTGGAGTAATAAAGCCCATCTGGCGATTCTGTGGTTTGTCGGTGTTCCTTTCGTAATAGCAGTTAATGGGTTGTTATCAGTCTCAACGATGAAATGTTTACCTGGCAAATATTTAGATAACTTAGAAATAGCATAAATTAATGCGAGGCCTTCCAACTATGGTGTAGACCATCTGTGTTCTCTTAGTGACAACTTGCGGCTTACGTAATAGACTGGATGTAAGATGTCATCATAGGATTGTAACAAAACGGCCGCTATACCTATCGTGCTCGCGTCAGTTCTCAATCTGAAAGGAATGTTCAGATTTGGCAATTTTAGTATGGGATTGGAAGAAAAATATGCCAATAATTTTGTAAAGGAAGGTCTCATGCCCTCTCTGTTTACAATTTTATTTGGTTAGTTTTTTGTTAACAGATTTGTAAAACTTTCTGTCAAACTCGAAAAGTTAGGTATGAATTTTCTGTAATAATTCAACAATCCTAACATACTTCTTACTTCCTTTTTGGCTGTAGGAAGTGACCATTTTAGAATTCTAGAAACAATATGGTCATCAGTGGTAACATATCCATCAGAAATTTTGTAGTCTAGAAAAGTAATTTCATGATAGGCAATTTCTACCTTTGCTGGCTTTACTGTCAGGCCATGTTGCCTGATGCGTTCAAAAGTTTGTCATATCGTCGCTAGGTGTTCTGTCATTGTCCTAGGGTGTACACAAATGTCGTCCATATATGATAGAATGTTGGGTATGTCTGTCAGTAAAAGTCTTGTCATTCTTACAAATGTCGCTGTGGCATTGACTAGCCGAAATGGCAGTTTACGCCATTCGTATAGTCCCCAAGGTGTTGAAAATGCTGTCAAATGGATAGAGTCTTCGGTCATGGGTATTTGCCAGTACCCTTTTGTCATGTCGAGTTTTGTAAAGTATTTGGCATCTGTCATTTCTGTCAGTATGTCCTCGCAGTTAGCCATCGGTTCTAAATCTAATTGTGTTATTGCGTTGAGTTTTCGATAATCAACGCATAGGCGTATTGAGTCGTCTTTTTTAACAATCACGGTAGGAGAACAATATTGTGATTGTGGTCTTCTAATAATTTGGTTCTTCTCCAGGTCTAAGATTTCTTGGTGTAATTAGTTTTTGTAATGTATAGGTATTGAATACGGTCTGCATTTTATTGGTAAGTGAGTTGTCAGTATGATCTGGTGTTCTACTAGATCTGTCTGTCCTGGATGGTTGGAGAAAATGGTTCTATAGTCTTGTAACAGTTGTCTGCAGTTGTCTGTCTCAGTCTGAGAGAGATCGAGAGATAGTTTGATGTCTTGCAGTGTGTCTGTCGTATTAAGTGATGGGATTGGTATTTCGTATGTATCTTCTAAGTCTGTGTGGTCCACTACGGTTGTGTTTGCTGCTGTCTCGCCTTGGTCTTTTTCTCTGTTGTAGTATGGTTTCAACTGTTCTACTGTCTCAGTTTGGTTTGTCTGAGCTTGTAATTCTGTAGCAGATCTAGTTACTGAGTTATTTGATAAAATATTTTCACAGCAAGATGTTACAAGGTCATGTGGCATATCATTAACTTCAGGCAGGATACCAATAATTATATCACAACATGGATTACACAATGCTGCGCATTTAACCTTGCCTGTCAAAAATGGTGTTTCAATGTATGCCCATGCAAGTGGGTATTTCTCAATATTTCCTGAGAAAGTTCTGCATGTTACATGTTTGCCTGTGTAATCTGCAGGTTGTATAAAGCCTTTCCTTAAACCAATAAGGGTAATCCCACTATCTCTCAAAACACTGGCTACTTTGCCATTAACATAGCCCTGATGGATGTTTAGCTTCCCTTTTGAATCTATTACTAGATTGGCTTCCTCATTTGCTATTGGTATGGAGTGGCCGCATGTTAAAACGCCATCTTCATGGAAGCGGTTGCAGGTAGTACATTTCTCTAGTTGGAATACATCAATAGTTTCGGCTGCATTAGCTGGATGTTGATTTTCTTCTTGTTCTTCCTCAGAGGATGAACTATCGAACATTGCCGCGATGGCTTTCCTTGTCATTTGCTTTCCTTTACAAGCATGACGCCAGTGGCCGTACGCTTTGCAAAGATAACATTAAGTTAATCGTTTATAGTTCTCTCTGTCTCTCTCTCTCTCTCTCTCTCTCTCTCTCTCTTGCTTGTCTATGTAATTTTATAAATATGTAAGGTATCCTGGATGTTTATCACACATCTCACTTTCACTGTGATCATAGTTACAGTGTTTACAACAATAGTTGTTAGATTGCCTAAAAGGTTTTTGTTTGTTGTAACTGTTTGGTTTTGATTTATCATATGTAGCGGCTGCTACAAATTCTGTGTCTTTAAGAACATTTACAAAACAGTCTTTATTGGCTGTAAAATAAGCCGATCCACGTTTCTCTATCTGCTGGACACTCTCACATTCACACTCTTGCAGAAATCTTGAAAAGGGTGGTGGCAGCGACGATATGATTTTATCTCTTAATATAAGATCTTTCAAACGATCAAAATTGTTGTCAATTTTCGCTGATGATAACTATTTACTGAAAACGTCTTGTACTAGTGAAGTATAATCAGAGAACGTTTGTGTTGCTTTTGGAAATAATTTAGCAAACTGTTCCCTATACATTGCCTCATCTAATAGAAAATGTGCCATGATTTTGGCTTTCATGTAGTGATAGTCTTTTCCTAACTCTTTGGGGATAGTCTTTATGACGTTTAATGGTTCCCCAGATAGACTTCTCATATAGATTATGTTCCAATCTGTAACTGGCACTTGGTAGTGCTCCATTATCGTCTCAAAATTCTGAGTAAATGCTGAAATACAGTCCCCAGTGGTGAAATTTTTCACGATTCCTTTATACTTCTTATATTGGTTTTCTTTCTCTTTCATTTCTAGTTTTCTAGATTCTTTATCGGCCGACGTTTAGATTTCTATCTGCTCAAGTTTCAACTGCATTTCCAGTTCTTCTCTTTTACTTTGTGCGCTGATTTCAGCTTTTCTTATGTCAGCCTCTAACTCAGCCTTTTTAAGTTCCCTTTCTGCACCTCTTTCCTCCCTTTCTTTAGCTTTTTTCTTGTAATTGGACATATTCTGCATATTTTGTCTCACTCCATTTTTTCAACTCGTCTCAGGTTAAATTTAATTTTAGTCCAAATTCAATATATTCGTGTAACGTGGACATGGTAATTTTAGAATTTTGTTACACTGGTTTTATGCAAAAATACTTATAATATGTTATCAAATATAGTACATATATCATATACAATAGTGAAGAAAATAAATTTACAGCTAAGGCCTGATCCCCTACAAAAGTATATAAGGAAAATAAATACTTAAATGTCGATGGGGTTCAAAGTTTTGGAAGTCTGTTGGTAACTGCACCAGAGAAGGGATGCTTGGTCTTTTACGGCCAGGAAGATCAATTTAGTACTTTTACAATTATAGCTGACAAACCTGTTTACTTGGGAGAGAGAAATATTAGTATGTGTTTGATTTTGTGGTGTATGCGTTGTTTATAGGTTTGTATGTAGTCAAGTATGAATGTATAGTCGTCTCGTCGTCAGTTCGGATTGAAATTTAGTATAACTTATTCGCTGATGCTTTCATTCGTATCACAGAACATTTTTCAAGCCATCACATCTAATATCATCAAATAATGTATATATCATTGTATAATCTTTTACAATAATCGTTTCGCTCACTCAAACGGACGAGATCTCTGCTTTCAATCACTCGATTACATATGGTTCAAACACGGATGTAATTCTCCACGTTCAATCACTACCTTCACACTCTATCTTCATTTTTCAACTGACAAGATCTTAATGTTTAAAGCCGGATGAGATTCAATCGGTTACTGCCCAACACACATCTATTGTTCAACTGTTCAAAACCGGACGAGATTCCCCACGTTCACTGCCTGTCAGGGTCTTGTTTTACACTAACAATGGGTCGTGTTCTCTAACAGGAGTGAAACAATCATACGCAGATAATGATTGTTCTCAAACACACGGCGACATAACTGCAACACTTTAATCACACTTCTCAACGGCATTCATATAATGCAGCGCTCACAATCAGCGACAATGCCATTTACAGATACATACATACAATATACAAGTTCATAAATGCATGGAATAAAGCACTCACTCAGTCTCTAAATCAACTCTACAAAGCATACAGGCTTTCTTCCATCAGGCATAGACCAATACATAAATATGTGCACCACTCTCTTTCATGTCCGTTCAGTCTCGAAGTCCTAGGCCGTCTGAGCTATCAGCGATGGTTCCTCGTTGGGCCTGCTTTCAGTTCTCTTGCGCTTTGTGCAACACGCTGACCACTGGCGATCCACTGCGTAGTAGCTGTTAGTCAAGTTCACGGTCGTACTTGGTCGTCGCTTCCAGGCGATGGCGAAGGAGATTCTGACAGTCATGTTGTTATCTCAGCACAACAGAGCTCATCGTATGAAGTCAACCAAATTACTGATGTCGTCATTGCTCTGTTTGGGGCTCAACTATCTACCAGCGAGAGTTATTTTTCCGTTGTGTATATAATATATGCTGTTTGATGTATATTTATGACATTGGTTTTGTTCCCCGTATCCATGCATCTACTGTGTTCGTCAGGAAAGAGGCGCTGGAACCTCTTGCCCCCGGGTAGAATGGGCCCGTTGGCTATTACAGCGGCCAATCTAGGAGATGGAAAACTCCGATTATAAACCCCTAAGTTTAAGGTGGACCGAGGTGCCGAGGACTGAATGGCCACGGGTGAGCTGGTCGTGAACGTGGAACGTCTAGAATGTGGGCGGGGTGGCGCCAGGCGTATGGACTCCTAAGGGACATCCCCTGCCCCTTCCCTAGCAGGCAGGCTCTACTAGAGTGATCGATTATATCCTGCCGTCATATCTAACCAACTATGAATAATACAAAGAATTATCGTTGAAGCAACAGAGTACGTGCTTTGTGCTTGATACCTTTGACAACAACCAGCGGGGAGAGAATGAAGCCGTGAAGAAGAGGTAGGGGAGAGGGGGAAGGAAAATGAAGAAGAGGGCTGGAGCCAGAAGGGGTAGAAGGAAAACGGATCGTTTGGGACTCAAATACGTACGGGTTGGGTATTGGAATTGCCGCAGTGCGAAGCAACGAGGACCAAGGCTGGAGAAATTAGTCAACGATTTCGATGTCCTGATGTTACAAGAACTGAATACGAACTCTTTTAAGTGCCCTGGCTACACATGTTACATCAACCCAACTGGGCAGGGAAGACATGAGTAGGCTCTGGTGTCAAGGACGGTTTACAGCATTCAATACTGGATATGAGTTGGTGGGGTCAGGAGAGTAAAGAGGTGCAGGGAATGAGGATACAAATCGGCCGATACAGCTGGAACCTGATAAATGTATATGTAAGTGGGGAATCTTGCATGCGCAGAGAGAGTTGGGACTGGTTGAAAGGTTCAGTGGATACTCCAGATACCAGGTATCTGATATGTGGTGACTTCAACGCCCGCGCCAAGGAATGGGACAGGTCGAGAGAGAACAGACAGGGTATTGCTCTTGCTGAGGCCTTGCTTGAGACGGATGTTGTCTGTCTAAATGACGATACATCCACTAGGCTAGCAATGAGACCGGGGGACCCTGACACGGCCATCGCCCTGGTGCTTGTATCCCAAGAGGTGGCATCAGATATAAAATGGAGCGTCCTTGGAGACCATGGAAGTGACCACCTCCCCTGTTCTGTGCTGATACCTAAGTCCAGCACAGTTAGGGCTATAAGAGCTCGCAGGGAATTCAGTTATGATCACGACCACTCTTCGCTCTTGGGGCGCCTAAGATCAGAGGGAAGATCTAAACCGAGATAGTAAATTGAAGTACTTGGGTATCACCTTTGACAGGTGTTTGTCTTTTAATGATCATGTGGAGGATTTGGTAGTGAAGGCTGGAAGGGGACTTAATGCATTGAGGGCTATGGCAGTAGCCGGGGTAGATCAGAGGATGCTGTACAGGCTCTTTCACGAGTTAATAATTTCTGTCATTGAGTATGGTTTGGGGCTGCTGACAGTATAAAAAAGCCAACTTGAAAGGTTGGAGCGCATATAAAATGCTGCCATGCGGTTAATACTGGGGTGCACAAAGGACACACCAATTATCTGCATGAGGCATATCCTGGAGCTACCTACAATGACGGATAGGCGTAGGGTCCTTCAGGCCAAATGGTACCTGAGAGTTGCAGTGGGTATGGTAAAGAGTCATAGACTAAGACGAGGCAGGTCCTGGATGGCACAGGCAGAACTTTCTATAAATCAGGTGTGTGGTCTAGAGACCATCAATCGTGAAAGAGAGTGGGCTGAAGTTCCGGATGACATGACGGACTGGCACAATGTCAAACTGGGTCGTGAGTGCAGAGAATGGGCAGCGGGTCGCACTGAGTTTGAAGTGCAACAGCTGATCCAGAGCAACACACATCAAGGTGACATAGTCATCTACACCGATGAGTCAGTGGTGAGAAACAGACGTAGTAGCTGGGGCTTTATTGCAAAGGCTAATGGGCCAGTCTTGAGAAAGGAGACCTTGCATATGAGACTACGACCTCCATCATGAGAATGGAGGTGGAGGCAGTAACAGCGGCATTTCGGTGGCTAGATTAGACTACTGCAACACACTTTGTGTTCATTACGCATTCAAAGAATATGCTTAGCTAGGTGGAGAAAGGAATGTTTCGTGTGGAATGGCTCTCGTCGCTTCAGAGGTCACAGATTGTGAGAATTGTATGGATATTTTGCCCTGGCCATGCGAGTGTACGGGGGAATGAACAGGCTGATAGGCTAGCAGGGAATGCACCTCTTGGTGGTATCTTGCCTATGGATAAGGAGGAGGTGGTCGTGCGCTTGTGGGACCAGATGGAGAAGGCGGAGGAACTGATTGAGAACCCATATGTAGAAAGAATAAGATTGCGGAGGGTCGGCAGGGGTTCTGGAAGAATCTCAAAACTGAGAGGGAAGACCAGGAGAACATTTAATCAGATAGCGGTGGGAACGATTAATAGTATGACTTTTCTCTGGTTGTTGAACGAGGGGACTGAGCACGTATGGGAATGTCCTGAGTGCATTGGTGTCGGTTCTTGACTCAACTCAACTCAACCCAAAGTACTGAATAACTAGAGGACATTATTCCAGGAACATTAGACTTAGAAAATAGAATTTTAGAGAGGAGTAAATTGTTTCATTAAGTCAAGGGCATTGTTAGCCCCTTATACCTGTCAGTGTAGCTTCCTGTGGCGCACCCGTAGTGTATTCATCAAATGCATGTAATTATGAGTTGTAATTTTCATCCCATTAGTTTGTTACTTTAATGTAAGATATTAGGTTAAATAGAGTGTGAGAAGATAATAAAGTTTTTTTCCCCTTTATATATTTTACTCTGTCTTTCTCCGTGTCGGTGAGAGTGATTAGAGTTAGGGGGCTCGAGCTTTTATTTCAGGCAACGTAGTGAGACAGTCTTGGCAGACTGTCTTTGTTAAAGTAAAGTTGTACGCCATTCCTGTCTGCGTGATCACTGTCAGAAGAATAGACCTGTTCTGGGACCTTGAATCCGTCTAGAATCACGAGCTATTCAGTCTCGTCTTCTCCAGTGTCTTATCTTTCTATCCATAGAAAGTCTATCCGCAACAACTTTGATATATTCTCTATCATCGTAACTTATGGTACGCTACAAGTGGTGGTTGTCATCCGGTCTAGATAGTTCAAACTTTCAATCTTCTGTCACTGGAGATTCTATTAGGGTGTTGCCTCACAGTTGATCTCAATATTAAACTATGCTAAGTAAATTTAACGTAATGAATTGTGATAAGTGATAAGTGAAGTAAAATAGCATAACTAAACCCTAATATAGCAAGTATAATATAATATAATATAATATAACATAACATAACATAAAATAATATTATACAATACAATACAATACAACACAACACAACACAACACAACACAACACAATACAATACAATACAATATAAATCCCAAATGTTAGGGCGAAAAGGTAAAAGAGTGTGGGCTGACGGGTAAGTCCCTATGTTGAATCGTCGGTGTTGTATGTGGATATTGTCAGTGATTATATTGTTTGCAAATTTTCAGGACAGATCACGTGGTGGTTAGTTAGTATATTTCAAGGTGCTTCATATTAAACCAACTTAGTAACCAGGTAAAATGTCTTTCGAAAAGTCACCTACTTCAGAGGAACTCAGAGAACAAGGTACTTTGTTAGGATATGACGTGTCGAATTGGTAAAGTATGTTAGAGAAGTGGAACGAGAGTGTAGAATTGAACAAAATGACATCATTAAAGAAAAAGAGAAGGACGAACAGGAAGAGAGAATTAGGATCAAAATCCAGATGGAGGAAATTGAATCGAGAGAAAAGATGCGACATGCAGAACTAGAATTAGAGAGAGAGAAACTTCGGCAAGTAGACGAAAGGGAGAAGAGACAAGTCGAATTATAAAGGGAAAAAAGAGATGAGACTACATGAATTGGAACTTATGATATTGGATTTACAATATCCAGAGGCTTCCAGGTACAGTAGTGCTAGTTCTCCCACTCACAGTAGTGAGATTTCTTCAGGACCGACTATCTGGCAAGGATCCATGAGCTTCCCACTGGCCCGCTTCAACCCGCAGGGGGATCAGGTGGGTGAATACCTTGATTGTTTTGTTATCATGTGTGAAGCTTATAATCTGTCTAAAGAGAAGCACAATATCAATCTTTCCCAAAGACTACGCAGGCCGGCTTATGGCGTATTTGCAAAGCTTCGGCCCGGTCTTGAGAAGGACGTTGACACGCTCAAGAATGCTCTCTTAAAGAGATTTGAATTAACTTCCGGAAGCCTACAAGCTGAAGTTCTGGACAGCCGAAAGATCTCAAGGAGAATCGTTTGCTCAGCTCATCTCATGACTACATACGTATTTTACGAAGTGGGTACGACTGAGCAAAATTTTATGCTACCTATGAGGGGCTGGGGAAATTATGCTTGCGGAGGAAATTAAGGATGGGCTTCCGAAATCTCTGCAAATTTTCATAGCAGAAAATGTTGGAGTTAGATTAGAAGAGATAATTTCACTAGCCGAATGATATTTAACAGCTCATGGTGACATGGGTACTACTTAATCTAATCATACTGATATGGCCTAAATAATCCTTCAACTCACAATAAGAGTTACCAAGCACATAACTCTTCAGGTAAAGACACAAGAGGGCACACTGGAGGTCCGCGCCAAGATCCTGGTTTTCAAAAACCAACAACACAAAAACAACCAGCAAACAATAGTGGATGGGGTAAACCTTATTGCAAGAATTGCAAAATTAATTATCACCACACGAGCGTGTGCAGAAATAAACCCGCAACCCAGTATGCTGCATGTATGAGGACTTGTGTGACTATCCGAAAGGACATAGGTTCAAGTAATGTAACTAGGCCACCCACAGTCGAGACTGTTTTGGTTAACGGTAGTCCTGAGCATAAGATCAGAAATCAGATTGATTACATTCTCATCAACAGAAGATTTCGAAATGCCTTAAAAGTCGTTAAAACTATACCAAGCGCAGACTGCTACAGCGACCATAGATTAATCATCAGTAATATTCATATAAAATTGAAGAAAGTCAAATATACACCAAGAAAAACAACGTTTGATCCAAGGACACTGAAGAGTGGGGAGATAACAGATAAATTCAACGTAGAGGTAAAGAACAGCTTTGATGCATTGTCCGACATGGAAATATTATTTCAAGATGTCTGCGACAAATGGGAAATATTAAAGTTAGTTAGTTAGTTAGTCGCGGTTCCAACTTCACGGCAACGGGTCGTACCCATATTGCTCCGTTCCTGTGCCAGTGAATATCACACAAAATGCTCCTCACTGCCCTATGTGAACAATGGAATAGACTGGAGTGTCGGCAAGCCAATAGCCCGCACAGGTACACTGTGCTTAATGCCGCCGCCAGAATGCCAACACAAAAGTTCATCGTCAATGGAAACGGCAGTCACCAGGAAAACGTCATTGGCCCGGGTTTTATCCCATATGACTCGGTCTCTTTCCGCAGGGCGTCCCACCGAAAGCGCCGCACAAAGTACGAACTACGTAGCTACCGCGACGACTACGTCTCCTGATAAAAGCACCCGTGAACCGAAAAAGCAAACCAGTCATTCCAGCAACAGCCGGCCGTAATCGTTCTAGCTAAAAACAACCGCGGACAGATGCAAAAGCACTCCACGCGAAATTAACATCTCACAGTGTCACGCCACGCACTCACGCAGTAGCAGGGCGACAGAACTATAGCCTCATTAGTCGCCTCTTACGATGTGCATGGTAGGCAACAGTGTTACTATTCTTTGCTCCCCGTATGGGCGCCGGCAACACACGGGCGGGAAATATTAAAGAAATAAGTCAACCTATGTGCAGAAACAACCATCCCAAAAATAAAGATGATGGGACGGAAGAAATGGATGACGGAAGACATCTTAAAACTCATGGAAATAAGAAGAAATAATACAAATAACCATGAAAAATATAAAGAGATTCGCAGGAAAATTAGGAAACTGTGCAAAGGGGGAAAAGAAGCACGGCTTGGGTAAAATTGCAGGGAAATTAAAAACCATTACAACACCCGGAATACCAAAATAAACCACAAATGAATTAATGACATCACTAACAGAAGAATATACATATCAACGGATTGCCTAAAAATCAAAGATGGCAAAATCATAATAGAAAAATATCAGATTTTACATGCGTGTTCAGATTATGTGCAAGACTTTTCTGATGATTCAAGAGAAGAAGAGTATGATATTCAGAATAATAATGAAGGACCATCAATTTTGAAGATGGAAGTTCAGAATTCTCTTAATCATATGAATAAATGGCAAGACCACGGGTCAAGATAACATCACAACATAAATGATCAACGCCTTAGAAGAATATGGAATAGACCAGGTCACCAGACTGCTGAATATATGATACTGGAGATATACCTCCTGAGTTATGCAATTCTATATTTATTGCAATCCCGAAGAAGTCAGGAGCCCTGAAATGTAATCAACACCGAATAATTAGTATAATGAGCCACATCACGAAGATTTTCCTAAGAGTTATCATGCAAGGAGTTAAGAAGAAAATACAACCCGAAATAGGAGAATAATAATATGGGTTTGTAGAATGCAAGAGTACAGTAAATGCTGTCTATTTGCTGAGAACATTAATTGAACATTCTATAGAAGTAAACAAAGACCTACATCTTTGCTTTATTGACTACACAAAGGCTTTCGATAAAGTAAGTGTCGTGGGATAGCTGGCGGGTGTCGCTCCTGATGGATTAAATGAAGAAACAGTTATGTGCAAAGTGACGGTCCTGTAATTTTCAAAAAGACAGCGATCGTGACTTCAAACACTGGCCGTACGTATTGGACACGGAAGCGAAGAATTGTTTACCGGGAAAGTTCAAAGACAAGAGTCCGTATCGGACTGAACAGAGAATCACCGGTGCCCTGAAACATCGTTTATCTCCGGGAAGTTCGGAGCTAGATCAAACAGTGATCGCGTGGAAATACGGTGAACATAGTCCTTTGATCAAACAGAGAAACACGATGGAACAGGGGATCGTCTTTAGTAAAGACGATGATCAGTACGGTGTACGGAGATCAAAACAACCAGGGAATAGAACAAAAGCTGAGGGTTAAGAACAAAACAAGTGACGTAGTCCAGCCCATAACTTTGAACTGAATTTACTGTTTAAAAAAACCAGTTGAAGTTGACCTTTACGATAGGCGGTTGTGGATTTGATTCAGTGCCGTAATAGAAAATATATCACAGAGTTTAGGTTGTGTAAAGATAACCAGCCCTGTCCCTTCATGGGAATTAAAGGATATACTTCGAGGCCGAAAATATAATTCAATAAGGTGATTATATATATAGATGTAGAATAAAAGCTAGCATAGGGAACTTTCGTGTGTAAACGTAGTATAGAGATTCGACAGCATTAGGCTGAAGAGTAAATTAGGTTGTGTAGAGTAAGGTGTCTGTACAGTCAGAGGGATACGTCTATACTAGGATTATGTGCTTTGCTTTAGCGTGTCTTTATTTTACCTGGTATAGGGTAGAGTGCTGCACATTCTGTCTTATATAAGAATATAGTTCTAGTAGGATCATTAGAGGTTATTTTCTGAATATAGCTAAGTACGTACATTCACATATCATAGGTCGGAGTTGCGTTTCTCTCACAAGCTGTTGTTTTACTCAACAGGTTCCCTGCACTTGTCATTTAAGGTAATTACCTATCTGAGCAGAAGAAATTGGTAATGCTCGGAGAAAGTGATACAGAATATCAAGTGTGACCCTGTTTTAAAAAGAAGGGCATACCAGTGTGAGTCAAGTTGACCAACGAAACAGAAGCACTCTAATGATGTAATATAAACACTAGAGAAAGGAAAAGACTATAAGTAAGGTTTTTTTCATGAAGGACAATCCTCAGTGTATAGCAGAGATATTGTTGGACTGGTGTTTATAACTTTTAAATACCAGGAATATATTACCGATCGTGGTTTTTTTTTTTTTTTTTGGAAACAGAAAGGACCATAATTACGCAGTCAAACAGTGTTGATCTGACATTCACATGAACTATAAATATTACAGAATGTAAAACGTGTATATGTGAAGATTTGAACATTAATTAAAATTCAGTGGAGAATATAGTCTTCAATACGTTCCCAGAACATATGGCAACAAAACCATCATCAGTCAGAGATAAGCAGCCGGGTGAGAGATTCTACGTTATGTGCTTTGCGAGGTTGAATGGCTGTATAATGATGACAAACTCTGATAATGATCATAGCGTATATTCTGTCACACTTTCAAGATAGATCACATCACATATATATTTACACACCTACCTTGCACACTCAACTGACACTTTTCTGCAATAAATGTTTTATCATTTTGTTCGAAACCTGTGTTAGTGTAGGTATGTGCTGAAGGAACGTGAAAGGGGGTATTGTCTGTTAGAGAGAGAGAGAGAGAGAGAGAGAGAGAGAGAGAGAGAGAGAGAGAGAGAGAGAGAGAGAGAGAGAGAGAGAGAGAGAGTGATTAAAAGACTTTAAAAATAAAAGGGGGGTGTGTAGACAAAGGTCCACCAGCAGAGGAAAACCTAGACAAGGATAATTAACAGGTGTGCTTGTTGGTTCCACTTTCCCCCCAGGGACGACAAGCGACAGTAAGACATGGCAACATGATGAAGATGCTTGAAGATCTACAAATTGATGGGAAATATCTTAGCCTTGTAAAAAAAAAACATATATTGGAAACAAGCTGTCTTAAGGATTGATAATGAAGTAGATCAATCAATATTAGCCTATTAAGAGAGGTGTGCGACAGGGTTGTGTAATGTCTCCAAAACGTTTTTTCGTGTACAGTGAACGTATTTTCAGAAATGTAGAAGATATGAAAGGAATCATCATTGGATGACGAACCATCAATAACATTAGACAAGCGGATGATACAGTATTGATTTTAGACAATAAGCAGGATCTGCAACATTTAGTAAACGCGGTTTGCACACAGTTAACACAGATTATGCTTGTCACTAGGAAGAATGAAATACCACAATGTAATATACAAGTAAATGGTAATACAGTGGAACCTCGGGTTACGAACTTAACTCGTTCCAGAACTCGGTTCGTAACCCGAAACGTTCGTAACTCGAAACATTGAAATCAATTAAATAAAGACCCGTTTCAAGATGAAAGAATCGTTCTTGTTTGTTAATATCCGGTCGTTTACCTGACAAAACGCAGAGAATACGTGTACTTCACGTTCGAAATAAAGAGAAAGAAAACAACGAAATGAATTAAATGTAAAAAAAATGTTTAAATAGTTAGTTTATGTTTATTACCAAGAAAACGATCATGGGAAATTTGTCACTTTCTTTGTTATTCTGAATCATTAGTTTCAGGAGTATATGTCGCTGTTTCTTGTCAGCCGACTGGGAATCTTTCTGCACCAAGAAACTTTCAAGGGAAATTTGTCCTTCCTTTACTGGAGAATCTTTCTGAAGTGGGCCATCGTGTTATCATTCATCAGGTTTACTGTCCTGTTAGCAACAAGTTTGTTTGGATGATGGTTCACAATGAAGTCTTCGACGTCTGTCCACTTGCTGCAAATTTCTTTAATCCTGGCAGTTGAAACGGTCACTGACTTTTCATCATCGGACGACTGCTAATCCTTTAATGTCTTTAGCTGTTCATTCTGAAGATCCACAAACTCATCTGTAGTACTGTTTGTACTGTACGCGATCGTTTGTCTCCAACGTTACACCTTGCTCTCTCTCTCTCTCTCTCTCTCTCTCTCTCTCTCTCTCTCTCTCTCTCTCTCTCTCTCTCTCTCTCTATCTCTCTCTCTCTCTCTTCGTTCCTAACGCGAGGCACTGTTCGTTACCCGAGACATAAAATTTTCGAAGGTGTTGTTCGTAACGTGAATTGTTCGTAACCTGAGGCGTTCGTAACCCAAGGTACCACCGCATTCTTAAACAAGTGAATCGGTACAATTATCTCGGAACATCTGATGGCAGATGTCTTGAAGAGATTAGAACATGAATCGCCATGGCGAAGGTAGCCTTTTGTAAGATGGAAAACATACTGACCAATAAAAATGTGTCATTGGCAACGAGAAAAAGAATGTTGAGGTGCTACACAGAACCTGTACTTTTGTATGGATGTGAAACGTGGACAATGAGCAGACAAGCTGAAAAAATCTGATGGCTGTGGAAACGTGGTTTCTGAGGAAAATACAAAGAATACCACGGACAGACAGAAATACCAATGACCAAGTCCTACAAGAAACAAATAAAGATCGTAAACTGATTAGAGTCATTAGACGTAGACAGTCAAAATTTTTTGGTCACATTATGAGGAGAAGGAAATTGGAGAACTTGGTGACAACTGGAACAATCGAGGGGAAGAGAACAAGGGGAAGGCAGAGAAGTAAATACCTGGATGGCTTGGCCATGTGGCATAGTCGAGACAAGAACACTTAGCTGATCCACGACTCTGGTGATCGAGTGAAATAGCGAAACATGACCGCCCACGCTTGTCGGCATGGCATATGATGATGATCTTTTGTAGCCAGGTGTTTTAGGACTAGGAGAAAAACGCCAAACACAAAAGGACTGTGTTTGTCATGCTCTTATCTAAGCAGACTGCTGCTTTAAGTGCTTCCTGTGATATAGCATTAGAACTTGCAAAGAACATAAACGATTTCAAGCATATTGACATTGATTTAAAATGTGCAATTATTATGGCAGCAGACTTTGGTCAGAAATGTTTCATTTACAAGCATGTACAAGTAAATCTAACAATGAAATCAAGTACACTTTGGCTACAATTGCTTTTAAGATTCCTTTTTTTACATCCTCTTCTACGAAATAGACAAATATAATAGAGCATTACTGGAACATATTTAATGGCCTCCATGGTGATCTGTAATTTGTGACTTCCCATATTAAATATTGAGCACAACCCACCACTGGCAACGCTGATCGTATTCTGGCATGAACCTAAGGCCTATCCACGTCAATATGGAAGCACTAGACTCGAGTTTCGCCCTCGTTTGAGCTCGTCAGTAGTGCATATCCCTGACCGGATCCGGAAACAAGCCCCGGATCACTGACGTGTGAAGCGGGTGTGTAACCACGCGGCACACATTGGACACACAGCCAAATTATCATAACAGAATATTACAACGTCACCCACCGTAGGCTATGCTTTTGGCGTATATTTGAACGCCTTTTGATTCCACACTTAAATGACTCAATCTGGAAATTCTCTTATTTTATAGGCGTTTGTCATTTTACGCACTATTCATATGCGCTAAAGACTACGATCAGCTGTGTCACTTCATTATGTCTTCTGAACAATAATGAGATACAAGTCATGGTAAAATCAAAGAAACAGCTCGTTCAAAGTACGTCTGTCCCTCCACCCCTTCACATCCGTCCGTCCGTCCGATCTAATGTAACACGTTTTCTACATCCGTCCACTGGTTCACGCCCGTCCGTCCACGCGTTCATGACCGTCCGTCCGTCCGTCAATTCGTTCACGTTTGTCCGTCCGTCCGTCCGCTCACGGCCGCCGTTCACTGGTTCACGTCCATCCGCCTGTCGTCCGTCCGCTCACGGCCGCCGTTCACTGGTTCACGTCCATCCGTCTGTCCGTCCGCCCGCTCACGGCCGCCGTTCACTGGTTCACGTCCATCCGTCCGTCCGTCCACTAGTTAGAGTCAACTCATTCACGTTCGTTGAAGTTCTTCCACTCATTCACGTCAGTAGTGGGTTACGTGGTATTTGATTAGCATTTCAGGATTGACCTCTAAGGATTGACCCCAATCCTTTTCGGTCTCGGAGCTGGGGTGTGTTGGGTAGGGTAGGGTAGGGTAGGGTATTTAGGTCATATGTAAGGGTTGATAATTCTAATAAAAGACGTGTTTTTCTAAGGGCAGATAACTGAGTGTGTGTGTATAATATTATAAATAATTAAAAAAAATAAGATAAAAAAAAAAAAATTAAATTAAAATACAATCAGAGGTGCGCGGCGGCGGGCGAGCGAGCGCAGGAACGAGCGCCAGGCGGGCGCGGGCGGCGGTCGAATCCAGTAAGACAGAGTCTTGTAGTAGCCACTTGGCCAGTCATTGGCGACTGCCCACTAGTCCGATCATCGGTGTAACGAGTAGCGGGGTATCTACTGGTGCTAACAACGGACAACCGACTGAGTCCTTAAAATGTCAAAACTTACAAAAACACACAGAGATGTACATGCACAAGGTGGTACAAAAAAAAATCAATACTGATTCTCCTAACAACTAATCCAGTGGCTTATCGTCGTCGTAATGAACTAGGTGGGATATTAATGTTATTGATATATCCGCCATGGCAAATAGTTCGCAATATTAATAAAGGACCTCATAAATAGCGATAGAAGATTAAGAGCTTAACACCTATTGTGAGGCATCCAACAAAAATCAATAGCACTACTTTCGTTTTTTCTCATAATTGCTGGATGGAGCTTATAGGATTAATCATCAGTGCAGTGCGCGCAGTAATACATGGTGACAGCTGGTGTAGGCCACATCAGCACAACCCGCTATAAATACTGGGAATAAACGCTATAGAAACCACATTCACCCAGGCCGCTGAAGAAGATACATTGGAGGAAGACCAGACTTGGACCATTGTTGCACTAGGTGAGTATATTGTCTTGTTGGTAAAACATACACTCGTATGTGCGCCTGTGTGTCTGGCTGTCTGTCTGTATGTATGTCTATATTCTCTGTGTGTGTGTGTCTGTCTGTCTGTATGTAGGTGTGGCTATGTGTATGCGAGTGTGTATGTATACATGTATATATGTGTGTCTAAATGTCTGTGTGTGAGTATGTATGTACGTATGTATATATGTCTGTGTGTATATATGTCTGTATGTATATACGGATGCATGAATGTATGTGTGTATATTAGTGCGTATGTATACATGTATATATGTGTGTATATATGTCTTTGCGCATGTATATATGTGTGTATGTGAGTGTGTATGTATATATGTGTGTATATATGTCTGTGTGTGAGTATGTATGGGTGTGTATGTATATATGTCTGTATGTATATACGTACACGTATATGCATGTGTGTATGTCAGTGTGTATGTATATATGTGTGTCTATATGTCTGTGTGTATGTGTGTGTATATGTATATATGTCTGTATGTATATATGTCTGTATGTATATATGTATGTGTGTATGTGTATTTATATGTGTGTGTCTGTTTATATGTGTGTGCGTGTGTGGTTGGCTAAGTGTACTTATGTGTGCGCTCTTCGTGGTAAGGTTTGTTGGTAATGTATTGTGTCTTGTTTCCACAGAGCACCTTGTATCTATCATAGCAAAGGGTCACCACCAGTGAGTCGAGCTCGCCGACAACCAACGCCGCCTTGTATCAAACATAGCAAAGGGTCACCACCAGCGACTCGATCTTGTCAACAAGCAGCATTGCCTTGTGTCTGACCAATCGAAAGTTCATCACCCGTGAATTGGTACTACAAGCAGGTATGTATGTATATGTATATCTGTATACATGTATGTATATGTGTGAATACTGGTAGCCTTGCTAGCTAACACAACCAATTTTAATAGTTCATGTACTACTCCAGTGATATGAAGACAACACTAGAACAAATCTCTCTCTCTCTCTCTCTCTCTCTCTCTCTCTCTCTCTCTCTCTCTCTCTCTCTCTCTCTCTCTCTCTCTCTCTCTCTGTTTTCTTATGGACACTACTGGGTTGGGTTTTTTCTTTTTACTCAAGATGGCCTGTTAACTTCAATCAGTCATATCTTGTGGTCTTTCATATTCAGTGTTAACAAAGCATGTTCCGGTCTTGTGAGTTCTTCCTCTTTAAATGTAATGTCTAGACCAAGTGTCAAACTATACTGATTGTCTCTTGTTAAAGTTAGAAAAAAAAAATGTTCATAACTTCACATTGTCTATACAGATTAACTTTATATATGGCTGTGTCACTGTCTGCCTAATGGCAACTTAAAAAAAAAAAAAAAAAAAAAAAAAAAAAAAAAATTACAATTATATTACACACATGCATGATATCGTTAACTCAATAAAAAATATGAAAATTTAAAATTATTGGTGAAAACTAAAAATGTTTGTGATTGATACTTTCACAGGTGTACGTGGTCAACCTGGTAGAATACAAAGAACCAGTATCCTTGTACGCAAACAGCCACTATTATAAAAAGCGCAGGTGATTAAATATAAAGAAAAGTGTTCAACCCTACCAAGACAGCCAAGTCACCAACACATATCAGGCCTACAATAATCAACCCAGCTACCAGGCAATTGATGAAGCCGATGACAACCAGATGTTTGATGAAGCCGACAACAGCCAGATGTTTGATAGTCAACCAACATACAGTCAGATGTGTGCTCAGAGCCCACCAGCCCGGAGACCAGCAGCCCTTGACTACTCAGACAACTGTATACCACTGGGTGATCCAAGAAAGAAGAGACAACGTGTATAGCTATCCATCTATGAAAATTAAAACAGAAAAAAAAAAATTAAAATCGCTGTCTTTGTTATTTGTTGTGTACCATTTTTGTAAGCGTTTGTCCTTTTGTACTTGTGATATTCTTCTTCTTGTGTACTTGGGTCGTTGGCAAATATTTGTGTATTTGTACTTTTTTGATCTTGTACTTGTGTCCCACTGTTCTTGGCCCGTTTGTTCCCTTGTGTTTTTGTTATTGTCTGTTTGTGTATGTCAATTGTTCCACAGGTTTATGCCAAGTCAAACAACCACAGTCAACATGAATAAACAACCTCACGCAGCAGTCACCATGAAAACAAGAAAGACAAGAAAGTCGAAAACATGAAAAACAAGGAAAAAGCCAGACAACGGGAAAAAGCATAATCAGTTATACCACTGAAATAAACCAACAAAACACACCAGTTGGTTTTCATAGCTTTTATTTTTTCAGCAAAATCCAGTATGGGATACAATTTCAATAGTGTACAAAACATATTCAACAAGGCAATTTTATCGACAACGATATCACAAGTGTGTATTTTCAGCGCATTCATTTACAAAGTACAGTAAAGTTGTTTCAATCGTTTACAAAATATCATTCATTTATATCAGCCGTCAGTTTACAAAATCAGTGATAAAGTATCAAAACATATTCACAAATACTTAGGATTTGTATTTTCAGCACATTAAAAAAGCACATTAAAAAAGCATTTCAAGTGTTTACAAATTGCATTTATATGGCACCCAAGTGAAAAATGTGACCGTCATCAATTTACAAAAGCTGTGACATATTCACAAACATTTTTAGTTTCAATGATGTAGACATTTCACTGTACCATCAATTTCACTGTACCATCAATTTCACTGTACCATCAATTTCACTGTACCACCAATTTCACAAGTCTATCACAGTACAATATGAACACACATAAAAGTTTTTAATGGATCATATTATAGAACACACAAGTTTCATTGACCAAGGAACATATTATCCCTCGAGATGAAAAAAAGTATACAGTTATGTACACACAAACGGGTTTTACATAGTATGATACACATTTACACTAATAAACAAAAGGCCATGTGAGTGAATGTTAAATGTCTAGTGGTGAGGTGGTAACTTTGTCTGCTTGTACTTTTCTTTTAATATAAAAATAGGATAAGGCCTCTCTGTGCTGTTGATATGTGAGGACAGAGGAATCCTGTGTTTTAAACCCTATATTTGTCCCTCCACTGGCTGTCTGGGTGTCGAGTACATTTAAGAAAGTGTCTCTGTCAAGGTGGGTGTTGTGGTGTTTTGTAAGCCCTTTCGTGCTGGTCTTGGTAGAATCTCCAAAACAGTGATATATGTCTTGCTGCATAGGGAGACCATTCCCCACCCCTCATACTCCAGCTTAAATAACCCAGGGGTTCTTTTGTCGAAGACTCGCTTATCTCTACACAGGTCACAGGTTGGTACAACGCCCCTACTGCTAATAAAATCCTTTTTATGGCTATCACAGACCTCAGCCGGGAACCAGGAGCTATAGACGCTATAAAATTCTTCCTGAAGTTCAGGTCTGACGACCTGTGATAGGGTTGGGGCGCTAAGGGCTAAGTACAGACTATCAGTGTCCATTTCACACAACTGAAAATCCTTCCTATCTATAAACTTATCTAAACAGTCATAGTAAAATTCTAACATGCGCAACTTTGCGTACTGGTACACAAAGAAGCCTATTTGTTGGGGTAGATCCCATAAGATGGTCTTCTTTAGAGACTCCACCTCAAACACATCATCTGACAGCATGGTCATATTTTTTAATAGAGGTTGATTCACCAACTTTGACGTGCCAGCCCCACGACAATATGAAACCTTGGTGTGCTTGGCCTTATTGGTTAATGTTTTGCCATAGGCTGCATTTCCCAGCAGTTTCATAGTCTCAGCTTTAATAGTATAAGCCGTATTGCTGTCACCGGCCCGTCTGGCGGCAGACACCTCCTTACCAAACTTTTCGAAACACTTCTCAGGTTTATACTCAATTATTTGGTATATTTTGGTGACCTTTAGATCATGCGTCAAATACCATTTTAGCAATGGTGTGGCCAATAGGATCTTTTCCCCGATATAACTACCTATCAGAGTCCGACGTGAGCTATTCAACAACTTATGTTTCTCAGCGTACTGACTCATAAGTTCACCAATGTCGGCTCTAGACACATCAGTGTTTTTAAAGATGGGAGTCATTTCAGAAAAATACTCTTTATACTCGTCTGGTACGTGGATGTCGCATTCCACTAGACCAAACAAAGTCTCGTCTTTTACAGCCTTGAGAATCTTGTCTTGGTCTATGTCCTGGTAACCATGCCAGGGTGCGATGTATGGGAATGTCGTCTTCACGAAGTTCTTAATGGTGGTATGAGTCTTTTTGAGAGACTTCCACGCACATTCCCACATTTCCACGACCGTAACATTCACCTCCTTCTTCAGATACTCGTGAATCTGAAGAGTGTTGGCATACAGCTCGGCCAAGGGTTTTTTGCTCACCGGGTTAACATCAATACCCCGTGTCAGCACACAGTCTTGATGCCCGTGAAATAAGCACCCGTGAAACTGGTAGACAGTTCGAGTCTTCTTATCCCAGCCATCTACACGGATGTGTCGTTCTCCTAGAGACATCTCCCGCCCATTAAACTGTGTTTGTAGCTGTATGCCTTGACTGTGTTGTACCCAGGCCAACCACTCTCTGCACTGGACTATGTACACTCTGGATTTATGGGGCTTGAACCCATCTTCTGCATATCTTATCACAGGAAAACCTGTGGGCATCTTCTGTGTCAGAGCCCAAAGGTATAGAGCGTTGGCATCGTACCCTTTCACACTCTGAACTACTTCACCCCCTCGAATCCTGGTCTTATCTACCTCATGATATCTATGGAATATAATCGAGGGGCCCCCCAACAATATTTTTTCTAACGGTACTGTGCAGATCACTCTCCTTATTGGAACATAGTGAAAACACTATATTCTTGGGGATGGTTTTAAACAGGTACTTTAGGGTCACCCCGGGCACTGAGATGGCATCTTTGAAAATATCTACTCCTAAGCCCTTGTAAAATTTAACCTGAGTCTTTAACGCTTTAATAAATGGTCGCACGTCCTTGTTGTTGTACCACCTTAGGAAGTCTGCCAGGGTCGACATATGGTTCTCGCGCCATACTCGCTGACAGACATCGTAATCAGCAGCTGAAATGTTGGAGTTTTTCAGCTGCGAATGGAAGGCCTTGTGTGGAGGTAAGCGAGTCTCTTGTAGTTTATCTAATGAGGTGATATACTCGTAGCAAAAGAACCCCTTTGTCTCCTCTACGTCATAGGCAGCTAAATATTTGGAGTAGCTAAATCCTGGGGCTAGATAGTTAACTATATCTAAGAATTTCAGTTTTTCTGTGGAAATGGCCATGAAATTATTGTTTCTCTTCACTATGTATTTAAAGGGGTCATCAGTGGCAGAGAGGAAGGACTCTATCAAATAAGGCTTAATTAGATTTATATCATACCTCCCAGAGTTAAATCCTATCACCGGCAATTCCTGCATGTACTCGTCTAACTTAGCCATTAGTTTGTGTTCATTTAGCTCTTCTAATCGTGTGTATAACCAATCGAACTTAGTTCGTAATTCGGCGTACGCTGCATCAGCGATTTGAGTCAGATATTCAACCATCTTTCTCACCAAGTCCAGAGGATTACCCGTTGTGATGTGGCAGACAGGGTCCTCAAACCCAGGGACATTTGACGCTATCGACCAGCTAAGTGGGACATGCTTACCTAAAAATTTGGTGGACTTGGTTTCCCCTGGTAGATTTCTAGTCTCGAAGTAACATTCATAGTCGTAGGCAACCCTATAAGGATATACGTACTTGGTGTCTACCTTGACCCCCAATGAGCTAATGGTCTCCCACACAGTTTCTGTCACAGTATAGACCCCTCCTTTATAACTGTTCACAGGGACTCCCCCACTACAAGTCTGAGTATGTCTATCCATATCCCAGAAACCACTCCACAACTTCCCACACTCACTACACCCAAATGACTTGGCTACTCTATCAAAGTCATTAATGTACATGAAGTGATCCTTATATAATAATACCCGCATAATTTTAGTATATTCCCCACTACTGCGAAGTTTGGGGACCAGGGCCTGGGTCTCGTTGAATTCAAATATGTCTACCTTTACCTCAAAACATTTTTCTATACTGGGCATATCGATAAGCCTAACCCCAGGGAAGTTTTCTAATGACTCTAGTTTCTGGTATGTCTGCCACTGGTTAGCTAAGCGCATGGTATGTTTTCTAAGATCTGTCACAGGTTTCCCTTGAAATACCGCCAGACATCGAAAGAGACAAAAATTGTCAGTGTATGGTTTGTTATGTGAGTCGTATTGCAAAATATTGATACCATGATTGTGTCTTATGTAGTCAGGTAAGCCCTTTAGACAACAACCAATCGGGTGCTCATTGATGTGATATATATAGAAACTAGTTGCGGGGATTGTCTCTACCAAATACGTAGAGTCGGGTCTGTTGTGTAGGGCGTAATTGAACATATCGCTTTCCTGAACTATGGTTATAAAGTCATTAAAGTCTTGTTCATTGTTTACTAAAAAGGGTACGTCGAGTGCACAGGCATTATTTGACGATGAATGGAAAAATCTTAGTTCGTTAGTCTCCTTATGTCTGAGTATCATGTGATGGCTATAATTTACCTTAAATCGGCTTGTCTGACTACTAAACACAGTCGCTAGTTTCTCGGGCCAGTCTATTGGTTGTGTTGAGTCCGGTCGGTGAAAAAAATTATAGGTTGATATATATTTGTTGATCTTGTGATGTGTCCTAAGGGCCTGCCAGTTGTCTCTATATGTCTGTTGGATATTGTCGACGGTGGGGAGTTTATCTAAAGTCTTTAGCTCCTCATCTATCTCTACTCTCTCATCTATCTCTACAGCGGCTTCCTCTGCTACCACGTGCTCGCTATTGTGTTTCTGTTTTTTAGGTGGTTGTGGGTCTGAATGTGCTTTTCTTTTTCTTGATGATTTTTTAGTATCTGTGTTTGATGTTGAAGGTATATTGTCCATATGTGTTGGAGGTGTAGTGTCCATGTTTAATGATGCCGGTGTGGTTGATGTTGTGGGTGTCTGGTTATGTGCTCTTAAATGGTGTTTTAGGTTGTCTTTTCTGTTGTATAAGTGACCGCAGAGGTGGCATGTGTGAGTTTCGGTTTTGTGGACTGTTCGAATGTGACGTGTAAGATTGTGGCGTTCAGTGAAAACTGTGTTACATGTAGGACACAGATGGATAATTTTCTGGTTAGTGGCCATGATTCCAGCTGACAATAATGTAAATTGCTGTAAGTCGGCTGCTTGTTGCGGGTTGGTACACTTTTCTTTATATTTAATCACCTGCGCTTTTTATAATAGTGGCTGTTTGCGTACAAGGATACTGGTTCTTTGTATTCTACCAGGTTGACCACGTACACCTGTGAAAGTATCAATCACAAACATTTTTAGTTTTCACCAATAATTTTAAATTTTCATATTTTTTATTGAGTTAACGATATCATGCATGTGTGTAATATAATTGTAATTTTTTTTTTTTTTTTTTTTTTTTTTTTTTTTTTTTTTTTTTTTTTTTTTTTAAGTTGCCATTAGGCAGACAGTGACACAGCCATATATAAAGTTAATCTGTATAGACAATGTGAAGTTATGAACATTTTTTTTTTCTAACTTTAACAAGAGACAATCAGTATAGTTTGACACTTGGTCTAGACATTACATTTAAAGAGGAAGAACTCACAAGACCGGAACATGCTTTGTTAACACTGAATATGAAAGACCACAAGATATGACTGATTGAAGTTAACAGGCCATCTTGAGTAAAAAGAAAAAACCCAACCCAGTAGTGTCCATAAGAAAACAGAGAGAGAGAGAGAGAGAGAGAGAGAGAGAGAGAGAGAGAGAGAGAGAGAGAGAGAGAGAGAGAGAGAGAGATTTGTTCTAGTGTTGTCTTCATATCACTGGAGTAGTACATGAACTATTAAAATTGGTTGTGTTAGCTAGCAAGGCTACCAGTATTCACACATATACATACATGTATACAGATATACATATACATACATACCTGCTTGTAGTACCAATTCACGGGTGATGAACTTTCGATTGGTCAGACACAAGGCAATGCTGCTTGTTGACAAGATCGAGTCGCTGGTGGTGACCCTTTGCTATGTTTGATACAAGGCGGCGTTGGTTGTCGGCGAGCTCGACTCACTGGTGGTGACCCTTTGCTATGATAGATACAAGGTGCTCTGTGGAAACAAGACACAATACATTACCAACAAACCTTACCACGAAGAGCGCACACATAAGTACACTTAGCCAACCACACACGCACACACATATAAACAGACACACACATATAAATACACATACACACATACATATATACATACAGACATATATACATACAGACATATATACATATACACACACATACACACAGACATATAGACACACATATATACATACACACTGACATACACACATGCATATACGTGTACGTATATACATACAGACATATATACATACACACCCATACATACTCACACACAGACATATATACACACATATATACATACACACTCACATACACACATATATACATGCGCAAAGACATATATACACACATATATACATGTATACATACGCACTAATATACACACATACATTCATGCATCCGTATATACATACAGACATATATACACACAGACATATATACATACGTACATACATACTCACACACAGACATTTAGACACACATATATACATGTATACATACACACTCGCATACACATAGCCACACCTACATACAGACAGACAGACACACACACACACAGAGAATATAGACATACATACAGACAGACAGCCAGACACACAGGCGCACATACGAGTGTATGTTTTACCAACAAGACAATATACTCACCTAGTGCAACAATGGTCCAAGTCTGGTCTTCCTCCAATGTATCTTCTTCAGCGGCCTGGGTGAATGTGGTTTCTATAGCGTTTATTCCCAGTATTTATAGCGGGTTGTGCTGATGTGGCCTACACCAGCTGTCACCATGTATTACTGCGCGCACTGCACTGATGATTAATCCTATAAGCTCCATCCAGCAATTATGAGAAAAAACGAAAGTAGTGCTATTGATTTTTGTTGGATGCCTCACAATAGGTGTTAAGCTCTTAATCTTCTATCGCTATTTATGAGGTCCTTTATTAATATTGCGAACTATTTGCCATGGCGGATATATCAATAACATTAATATCCCACCTAGTTCATTACGACGACGATAAGCCACTGGATTAGTTGTTAGGAGAATCAGTATTGATTTTTTTTTGTACCACCTTGTGCATGTACATCTCTGTGTGTTTTTGTAAGTTTTGACATTTTAAGGACTCAGTAGGTTGTCCGTTGTTAGCACCAGTAGATACCCCGCTACTCGTTACACCGATGATCGGACTAGTGGGCAGTCGCCAATGACTGGCCAAGTGGCTACTACAAGACTCTGTCTTACTGGATTCGACCGCCGCCCGCGCCCGCCTGGCGCTCGTTCCTGCGCTCGCTCGCCCGCCGCCGCGCACCTCTGATTGTATTTTAATTTAATTTTTTTTTTTTTATCTTATTTTTTTTAATTATTTATAATATTATACACACACACTCAGTTATCTGCCCTTAGAAAAACACGTCTTTTATTAGAATTATCAACCCTTACATATGACCTAAATACCCTACCCTACCCTACCCTACCCAACACACCCCAGCTCCGAGACCGAAAAGGATTGGGGTCAATCCTTAGAGGTCAATCCTGAAATGCTAATCAAATACCACGTAACCCACTACTCACGTCCGTCCGTCCACGTCCACGACCGTCCGTCCGTCCTTCCAATTGTTTACGTCTCTCTGTTCGTCTACTCGCTCACGTCCGTCCGTCCACTCGTTCATGTCCGTCCGTTCACTCGTTCACTTAAGTAAGTCCTGTCGTTCACGCCAGTCCGTCCGACCACTCGTTCGCGTCCGTCTGTTTGTCCGACCACTCGTTTCCGTCCGCCTGTCCGTCCGTCCACTCGTTTCCACCCGTCGTCCGCCCACTTGTTTCCATTGGTCCGTCTACACGTTTCCGTGAATCCGTCCGTCCACACGTTCAAGGTAGTCTGTCCGTCCGTCTACTCTTTTTTGTACGTCCGTCCACTCGTTCACGTCCGTCCCCCCGACCACTCGTTCACGTCTGTCCGTCCGTCCTCTCACGACAGTCTGTTCACTCGTTCACGTCCATCCATCTGTCCGTCCACTCGTTAGAGTTATCTCATTCACGTTCGTTCTATTTCGTCCACTCGTTCACGTCAGTCCGTCCACGTCCACGTCCGTCCACTAGTTCACTTCTTCACTTCCGTCCGTCCACTCGTTCACGTTCATAAGTCCTGTCGTTCACGTCCATCAGTCTGACCACTAGTTTACGTCCATCTATTCGTCCAACCCCTCGTGTTTGTTGAAGGACTTCTCATGAGATTTTCCGTCTGCCGACAGTATTCTTTGCATGTTTCTCAGAAACCACATTACCAATGCCTTTAGATGCTTCAAAGCTTGCTGTTTATTCTACACGAAGAATGCAGCATACGTTCCATAAAACACTTCAACACTCTTTTAAAGCCATATTAAATGAAAAGTTTAATATAAAATAGCTAGAGGTCGGTAGATATCACCATCATCATCCAGTGCCTTGCCGGATGGCGTGGGAAATCATGCCTCTCCACAAATTACGATCTTCGACGTCATGGATCAATTCGTGTGTTGACTCTCTTCCGTACCATGACACAAGATTGTCAATAATCTTTTCACGCTGTCTTCCTCTATCGCTCCCCGAAAATCTTTCCGGTTGTCACAACGTGTTCCAGTTTTTGTCTTCTCATAACGTGGCTAAAAAACGAGGATTGTCTCTTTCTGATGTTTGTGATAAGTTGTCTTTGCTACTTTCTATAATGTTTCTCTCTTGTAATGTGTCTTATATAATTACGCTCGCCGTCCAAACGAAAAATGTAGCAGATCAACGGGAACCAAATATTAATGTCAACAACAATGATAGCAGCAACGATGGCATTCCACGTCAAATCAAAGTTTATTAATGGTAATCGGTGGCACAGGCTAATATATAACCGTTCCCATGTTGATGGGAAGGCCGGTCAAAATATAACAAATAATTATTAATAAATATACAATGTCATCTGCCGATTCCGATTCCATCTTATTTCCTAACTAAATGACAAGTAAACTGCATGTGGTCCATCGCGCTGTACTTACATTACGTTCTTCATTCTACCGTCTGACTTACGCTGATTTATGACTGTGCTGACGCTATGACCTCTAACTGTTGATCGATCGGCAAGTTGTGATGCAAACTATTCTCTTCATTTCTTCTGCGCCATGCTTTCATCCCCGATCGTTCCTCGCAATCTACACTGTGCCCTTGTTTCCTGATGTTGCGGTAATATCATATAGCATGTCCATAACGTCTTTCAGTTAGATATTGTTGTTGATACTTCGGTGTGGTGATCAAGTACGCCCGTCTCCATGATGTTTCAAAACTTGAATGACTATAGTGACGTAGTCCGCCGTGACGTCATGTAGCAACTCGTGTATTCATCCGCTACTCAGTTAACTCTCTTTGTTCCGTCCACCACAATTTTCGTATCTTATTCTAAATCATTGACTCTTGTCTCCGACGCTACGTGACACTACTCAGCTTCCCTTAAAACATCCTGAGTAGTATGTTATGTGCAAATGGAGGAGGAAATATGGATCCAGATCCGTCTGATGACGTCATTTTTTAACTATATGAAGGGTATAGCTCCGCATAGAAAGCGAAGCCAAAGCGGACTGCAAGTGACCTTTGACCGGCCAAGGGATGAAACTCATGAATAAATAAGCGAATGTTCTTACACTATTACCTCTCTTTTTATGTTGCAAATTTCATATTTTTAAATTTAATAATTGCTGATAGTATTAGTTGTAGCGGGTGATGCTTAAAAAATTATCATCATACTAGTGATGCTGTTAAGGTACAGTGCTCTTCCTCCTAGAATTTTGTTTCGTCTTCTTTCTTTATCTGTATTAGTTAGTTAGTTAGTTAGTCGACAGATCATCCTCATTGCACATCGAACCATTCAGTCCATAAGTGCTCGGATCCCCTCCTCAGCAAATCCCGCAACGTGTAGCGGCTAACGACGCCAGTTCTGTGTTGGTTTATAAATCTTCTTTGGCTTCCTGCGTAGTGTTCTTGTTTGGCCACCCCTCTTTTAATTTGCTGCTCTCGCAGTCTGGCCATTGTTGTAGATTCACAGTCATCACTTGGTTCTCGCAAAAGTCTTACTTCTCGTAGAGCATTCAGAATGTCAGCCTGGTCCATGGCGCGTCCGCCCTCCACAGTAGCCTCACCTGCGATCTTGTCAGCCCGCTCATTTCCTTGTACTCCCGCATGCCCTGGCACGAAGATGAAACTAATCTTTGCCAGTCGAGACCGCTCCAAAGGCAGCAACCATTCTCTTCGGATCGACCCCTCCTCTATCCTCTTGATCATGTTCATTGAGTCGCTAAGGAAACAAGCCCTAGTGAATGTCTGTGTCTCGAGCCATGTTATTGCTTTACTTACTGCCATGACTTCCATGGTCAGGCTACTTGTGGTTTCAGTGAAAGCACCAGAGTCCTCCTTCACAATTCTCCCTCCGGCCCGAGCTGTAAAGGCCCATGAGCTTCTCACATGTCAGACGACCGACCCATCTGTGTAGATGACCGAGTCACCGTCTAGCGAATTCTCGAAAATCAACGCTTGTACTTCAGCCTCAACAGCAGCCGGATTTTCATGTCTGCATTTTCTATCTAGTTGGATGCAAACTGAAAAGGATGTGCAGAAGTCTGTTGGCACTTGCACCCACTCCTCGCCAGGTTCTAAGTCCTCAAGTGAACACACCTGTTGAAGAATGTCTTCGGCTTGACCCATCCACGACCGTCCTCTTTTTAACCTGCTGCCATTCACCTTCCTAATTTCACTATGCAGTGGATGTTGTGTGTTTGCGTTAATTCTGAGGTAGGCGCGTGCCCTGCAACCCTGTATTCTCTCTTCAATGGTTGGAAAACCAAGAAGGTAGCGCATCGCCCTGCATGCTGTATCTCTTGTACATCCAAGAATAATGCGCATAGCTTCATTCTGTATCCTTTCTATCTGCTTATGGCTGAGAGTCAGGATTGCCATTGCATACTCCAAAACAGACATGACCAACCCCTCGTACAGAAGACATAGTTGGCGCTGCTCACAGATTGCTGCCGCCATCACCCACATCGCTGCCAATCCCCGCTTGGCCTTTGTTATCACCTGGTCTATGTGCACATTATAAGCAAGGCTTCGATCAAACCGTATCCCCAGGTAATTCATTGCCTGCGTTCTTTCCACCGTCTCTGAACACAGCATTACAGTTGGTGTTGGAGTGTTGACAATATGATTATTCAACTAGAACCATGTCACTGTTGCCTTTGTTGGGTTGACCATTGCTCCAGCTTCATCACACCAAGTACTTATGCGATTGAGTTCGGTTTGTAGTTCCACAGCAACCTCCTCTCTATCCTTCCCCTGACGATACACTAAAACATCATCGGCATATGACAATGTCCTGCCAGGTCCAGTGATCTGCTCACTGGTAATTCTCACTGTGTAGGCGTTGAACAGTACCGGAGATAATGGTGATCCCTGTGGTAGGCCAGGATATATTGTTGTTGGTTCCGAAGTCCAACTGCCACATCTAAAAACTACTTTCCGTTGGAAGAGGGCTGCAGCGATCCAACTAAGGAGGAATGGACTTACGTTTAGTTCGAGAAGCTGAAACATTAAAAAATCCAGTGGTACTCTGTTGTATGCGTCCTCAAGATCAATCGCTGCAGCAACGGTTTCAGTGCCTGAGTGGAAACCTTCATAGACATCCTGGGCAAAGACTGCTGCATTGGTCCAGGTTTCTCTCTTTGGACGGTACCCACCCAGGGTGGGTGGGAAAACACCTTGCCTCTCTAGTTGGCTTGATATTTTCCTGGCAATTACCTTCTCCAGCAGCTTGCCTATTGTATTCTGCATGGTTATAATTCGATATCCCTGAATTTTTTTGTGGTCTTTGTCAGGCTTCGGCAAGGGAATCAGATAGCTGTGTAACCATTCCTCCTTGATGCTAGCACTCCCTATACTGTTGTTGTACATGTCTGCTAGTTTCTCTAGCTCATTGTCGGTACACCTATTTATGTCGTCGTATCTTATGCCATCAGGACCTGGAGCACTGTTTTTTGATCGTCGAAGCACAGCCTTGATTTCTTTCACTGTCACTGTGTCTTCATCCGAAGTGTTCTGGTCCTTGCATCTGTCTGAGGTGACCTCCTTGGCCAGATTTCGGCCTCCCATGTCTGTCTGGTTGCTTTGCTCAAGGTAGAGTTCAAAGAGGGCTTTGCCTTTGTCCTCGTCAATCCTCTGCCAGGTGAGGTCAGCACCTTGGAAGTCAGAAATGCTCTTATTCTTGACTACACCACTCATGCTTTTATGTAGTCGCCAGAACAATTTCAGTGACTTGTCTGTGCTTACTCTTTGACACACCTCTGCCCATTTTTCGCTTTTAACAACCTTGACCAGTTTTTTGAAGTAGCTTACTTTTGTGTGCATCTCTCTTTCTAAGTGCAAGCAGGGACTAGGATGACCAGCTCTGTTCTTCTTTTCATTTTGCCATCTCCTTACAGCACTACGCTTATCCACCCAAGCTTTCTCCACCTCGAAACTCCACCACGGTGGCTGCTCCCAGCTTTTTTTTTCCTGCCCTGAAACGTTCTGCGCTTGTCACGTCTTATTTTACTCACCACATCTTGCCCTGTACTGTCATACTGGAACGTCTTTACCTTTCGCTTGTGCTGCCTGGTTCTGCCTTTCTCCACCAGTATGCTGCACGGGTGGTGGTCGCTGCCATGGTGTCCTAGGACACCCCATCTACACACTGTAGTGAGTGAAGGTGAGACTAGCGCCAGATCAATAGTACTGTCCTCATCGCCCGGACGGCTTGCTGTCCTGGTGACACAGCCACTGTTGATACAAACCAGGTCGATGGTTTCCAGTGCAGTCTCGAGCTCCTCCCCCTGTGTATTGGAGGAAGTGTTTCCACAGAAAATAACATTTCTCTCGTGGCCTAATATGCCACTTAAGCACTGCCACTTCTGGGCGTCCACACTGGCATTGCGGGCATAAACATTAACCACCACGAATGGTATACTGGAATGAACTCTCAACGCCTGTATTTGTATATCGTCACTGTCCCAACTGGACATGTCTAGCTCTGACGCCACCATGCTGTCGCGAACGAGAATCGCCATTCCTAGATGTCGTCTGTTGTAGAAACATTTGAAGCCGGCAATTTGGAGTAGCTGATCGCCCAGTCTCGTCTCCTGGAGTGCTACAATGTCGTTCCTGTAAACTAGGGTTTCTAAAATAGAGCCCCGTTGTTTTACACTGGCACAGTTCCAATATAGAATACGGATATTCCTGAGTCCTAGTCGGTGACACTTGAGTCTAAAACGCCTCAAACCTCCACGCTTACCTTGCTTCTTTTTCCCTGCGCGGCTACCACGCCGCTTCGGTATGTTGACTGCTGACCGCACGAAGAAAACACGTTGTTCCGCCATGTTGAAAAAGACGTAAACACAGACTGAGAACACCACTCACGCTGCTGAAAATTAACTCAAGGATGGCTTCGCTCGATGCACGAACTCCGTAGCACCCGCGCAGATCTTGAGTAGAAACTCCTGGTGTTACATCCTGGCACACCAATTACACGCAAGAGATGAATAAATCCATCCCCTACGCGAAAATGTTAGCGAACACAAAACAACACGACCGTCCGTCGCCATCTTGAAACCGGAAATCGAAACCGGTTTATCTGTATTGGACATAGATACTATCATCATTCCATTGGTGATGTGTAAGGCTTAGGGTTACAGTGCATTTCCTCGAGGTGGTCTAGAAGGCGGGCGGGCATGGGCCTGGAAGCTCAGAGGTGGGGCGCTGGTGTCGGCGTGTGGCATAAGGGGTTTGATACTCGATCCGCGGCGGGTGTCATATGAACAAACTTATAAGTAAAAATGTAAATATGGCGGCTCTATGATCTGTAGAGAGACGAAGTGGCTTATTCACTATCATCACACAGGTTACAAATGAAAACAATACAAAGTAGAAAATGGGCGATATTATTGATTTTAGCGGGTATAGCTTAGTGTCATTCGTTGTTACGGGGTGGATAGCGGATATTAGTAATCTGTAGAGTGTCGTAGTGGTGTAAACACTATCATCACGCAGGTTACACATGAAAACCTTACAAAGTAAAATGGCCGATATTATTGATTTTAGCTTGTATATCTTAGTGAAATTCGTTGGTAATGGGTGGGTAGCGGGTATTAGTGATCTGTAGAGTGTCGTAGTTGCTTATTCACTATCATCACACAGGGTTCAAGTGAAAACCTTAAAAAAGTAAAAATGGCCGATATTATTGATTGTAGCGGGTATAATTTAGTGAAATCCTATGGTAAGGGGTGGGTAGCGGTTATTAGTTATAAGTAGAGTGTCGTAGTGGCCAATACACTATCATCACACAGGCTTCAAATGAAAACATTAAAAAGGTTAATATGGCCGGCATTATCTACTGTAGCGAGTATGGCTTAGTGAAATTCGTCGGTAACGGGTGGGCAAGTGAGGAATAGATAGATAAGTGCATCTGATCGTTGCTAAGGAGTGGTCGAGTGGCGGGGTGGCTAGTTTAATAGTCCGGTCCTTGTTAAGGGCAAAAGGAGGTGCTAAATAAAGACTCTCGGTCGTTGATAAAGGGTGTGTGAGTGGAAGAAATGCTAGATAGCTGCTTCTGATCTTTGTTAAGGGGTGGTCGAGTGGCGGGGTGGCTAAATGAATACGTCCGGTCCTTGATAAGACCCGGAGGTTAAGTCTCATATTAAGTCTAAAGACTGAACTCGTAGATGGCTGGTCTGAGGGTGACCGCCTGCGTGACTCATCACGGGGCTATGTTGACAGGGGTGAACGTTCGTGAACGTGTTCAGACATGTCTGTGGGGAAAACCGGAGGATGACTCAGAGCGTACTGACCGAGGTATACCTGCTTGAATATGCTTAGACATATTTTCTATGTTGCATCAGCCGCAAAGGACCGCAAAGGCGGGCTAAAGACACTACGTTTGCGACAAGCCCTATCGAAAACAGCTCATCGGAGAAATTGTTGTGGTAAGTAGCACAGTGTGTATGCTATATTGTCTTGTTTCACGTCGTCAAATCGGTAGAGTGCTGTCCCTAGTGTTTATCTCAGAAGCTACATGAGGCAACTAACAAGAATACACCGCTGGTATAACCGCGCGGTACAGGAATACTAATACAAAGACTAAGGACGGTCGTATATAAAAAATCACCATAAATTACCATTATCAGCTTTATTTATGCCGTCAAGTGACGTGGGGGAGAAATGGTGCTCCACCGCTCGATGGGTGACACTGAATAGTGTCATGCCGGGTGATTGTCTGTATTCTCAGGCGGCCTCTGCTGTAATCCGTTAGGGTAGCGGTTGTGGTGTATTCCAATTGGGTACATATGAAACATGTTTTTCATTAAAGTATGCTTTCTCTGTTCACTAAAAAGTAATAGGCTTTTGTTCATCTACAGATTCAATCCAATACGACCGGCCTCTCATTGACACGTCAACCACATCGATTCTGGAACACACAAAGGTATGTGTATATATCAGGTCTCCATTAAGTGTAGTGTAATATATAAGCGTCTACGCCTATGTCCTCTTTCTGCGCAGTGTATGGAAACATGCTTATTATTCAAGCATTCAGTATTGATCATTATCCCACTCACTCTCCAGAGGGAAAAAAAATTTGCTGACACAAGAGAATCTAGAGTCATGCTCTGTGGTAACTAATGTATTAAATGAATGTATAGCACTAATGTACACGATGCCAAAATACTCTTTCTCTTCAAAACGTGTCAAAGCTACATAAAAGTCAATTGTGTTGTGTCAAATTCAGTAAGTGCGATTGTTACTGACCCTTGTTATATCATCTTTATCCTTTCTCCAGACTGAAAATTTGCAGACACAGAAAAATCTCGAGATTATTGAGTGGCTTAGAAGAAGTGAAATCTCGAGACCATTGCTTACAAGGAGTGAAATCTCGAAGTTATTGAGCTGTGTATAAGAAAGGAACACAACGAACGGTCTACCAGAAAATATTGGTATGTATGCTTTCATAATTTCTCACTAACTATTGGTCATCACTAAATATTTTCACTCCCAAGGGGTGGTCATCACTAAATATTTTCACCCCTAAGTGGTGGGCATCACTAAATGTATTCAGCATTTCTCACTAATGTAGTACAACTCTGTGTCATACAATATAAAATAGCACTAGGAACAGAATTATGAACCATCACCACAAAAATATACTCATGTAGAAAACCCTCTGTAAGGATAAACAGAAAATGAAATAATTTACTATGTGTAATATCATAAGCCTCAATTCCTTTTTTTTTTTTTCTCTCTCTTCTTCTTCTTCTTTTGATATTTCCTAACAATTTATGTAATATGAAATATTTTCTGTAGATATGCTATCATCATGATAGTTAAATGTTTGTAAAATATCTATAATGATGTCTTTTCTCCACAGATGTTTGACGACCAGTACTTACAACAACTGTAAAAGAAGCGTGGAAGATTACACACTTTTATAGTGTCACTATACCTTATCTATTGGAGCTACACGCGAGCTTATTTCGTTGAATACCAAACCCTTGTTTAATACCGGAAGTTACAAACAGTGGTGGAATTGCTAAATAGTGGTGGAAATACTACACAAGAATCTATTAAGCTATCAACCCAGCACCCGAAACTACAAGCGTGGTGGACAATATTACTGAGCTAATATCAACCCATTACCTAACACCAGAAGCTATTTATTGTCTTTTCACCACTACTTGTGTCTATCATTATGGCCACTATTCAGAAAAATATTTATCACTGCTATATCTGTGGTAAAGTCTTTACCAAAAACCGTAATCTTACACGACATATTAACACCGTACACAAAACCACAGCTCACGCATGCCACCTCTGCGGGCAATCTATGCAAAAGGAAAGACACCCTACAACGATACATAAGATCTGATAACCAGACATCAGCTACACCAACACCTGTTACCACTACACCATCAAATACTACAGCATTGAATATTATGGGAACGAAAAGTTTAAGAAAAATAAAAGTTATGAAACAAAAAAAAATTCTTTTGTTGATTTATTCAGTGATATGCTTGACATGTTTTTCCTTGGTTTTTCTTGTTTTCGTCTTTCATGTTGTCGTCTTTCTGGTTGTCGTGTTATCTCTTTCATGCTACGCGAGGTTGTTTCTTCATGTTGAATGTGGCGCAAAGCTGTGGAACAATTTACACACACAAAATGGAACAATGAGACAGGACCAAAGTCACACAAGAACAAATACACACTGGAACAGAGAGACACGTACAATATCACACAAGAACAAAGACACAAAAGATCGGCAAAATGGAAAATTTGTTAACCAAATGTGAAAAAATATTTGGCCAATTTTCAACCAAACATATAAAAAGTAGGAAAATTTATTAACCAAATGTGAAACATTTGGCCAAATGTCAAACAAATTTATAAATATCTCAACCAAACTTATGAAAACTAGGGAAATGTGTTAACCAAATGTGAAAATTTTGGTCAAGTTTCAACCAAACTTATAAAAACTGAAAAACATGTTTGGCCAAATTTCAACCAAACTTATGAAAAGTAGGAAACTTTGTTAACCAAAAGAGGAAAATTTTAGCCAAATTACAAGCAAGCTTATAAATAGCTCAGCTAAGCTTATGAAAAATAAGAAACATTTTTAACGAAAGGTGAAAATTGTTGGTCAAGTAAAGAAATGATTGAGCCAAACTTATGAAAAGTAAGAAAATTTGTTAACCAAATGTGAAAATTTTTGGTCAAGTAAAGAAATATTTCAACCAAACTTATGAAAAGATGGAAAATTTGGTAACCAAATGTGAAAAGTTGGGCCAAATTTCAACCAAACGTATAAAAAATAGGAAACTTTGCTAACTAAATGTGAAAAGTTGGACCAAATTTAAACCCAACTTATAAAAAGTAGGAAACTTTGTTAAACAAAATGTAAAAATTGTGAGTCAAATAAAGAAATAGTTCATCCAAATTTATGAAAAGTAGAAAAATTTGTTAACCACATATGAAAAATTTGGCCAAATGTCAACCACACTTATAAATATCTCAACCAAACTTATGAAAAGTAAGGAAATGTGTTATCCAAATGTGAAATTATTTGGCCACATTTCAACCAAACTTATAAAAAGCTCAGTCAAATTTATGAAAAGTAAAAAAAAAAAAAAATTGTTGACCAAAATGAGAAAAGTTTGGCCAAAGTTCAACCAAACTTATGAAAAGTAGGAAAATATGGTAACCAAAGGTTAAAAGTTTGACCAAATTTCAACCACGCGTAAAATAAGTATGAAACTTTGTTAAGCAAATGTGAAAAGTTTGGTCAAATTTAAACCAAATTTATAAAAAGTGGGAAAATTTGTTAACCAAAGTTGAAAAATGTTGGCCACATTTCAAACAAACTTAAACATAACGCAGCCAAACTTATAAAAAAAAAATAGGAAAATCTGTTGACCAAAGGGAAAAACGTTAGCCAAATACAGAAATATCTCGACCAAACTTTCAAATATCCAAAACAAAACTTATAAAAAGTAAGAAAATGTCTTAACCAAAGGGAACAAACTATCTCACGTTGTCACTTCACATCTGCAATAGCGTCAAGTCTCCAACCAAACAGCAGTGTCAGTTATGAAGTCGACCTTTTCTTAAAACCACGTATGTCTTTTTGACCCCTTGAATACAATTTACCTCATCTTCTAACCGACTTTCAACCGGTTTTCTGCTGACTGGACAAATTTCTAACCTACTAGAGATAATCGTCTGTCCCTATGCACACAACAGCTTTATTTCCTTCTAACCAACTTTCAATGTTTCATACCACTTAACACTAAGATTTTCTTTGATTACACCACAACCGGTTTTCTGCTGACTGGACAAATTTCCAACCTACTAGAGATAATCGTCCTTCCCCTATGCAAACAACAGCTGTATTTCAGAAAATTAAAAGTATCTTATGCAATAATAACTATCGTTAAATGGAGAAAATAAAATTTCAACAATAAACTTGTACAAAAATTAACAATTAAATTTGTACATGAAACATCAAATTGGAAACAATTGTTTGGTTGGAGACTTGACGCTATCGCGGATGTGAAATGACAACGTGAATTATTGTTTCCCCTTTGATTGAGACATTTTCTTACTTTTTATAAGTTTTGTTTGGGATATTTGAAAGTTTGGTCGAGATATTTCTGCATTTGGCTAACGTTTTTCCCTTTGGTCAACAGATTTTCCTACTTTTTTATAAGTTTGGCTGCGTTATGTTTAAGTTTGTTTGAAATGTGGCCAACATTTTTCACCTTTGGTTAACAAATTTTCCCACTTTTTATATATTTAGTTTAAATTTCACCAAACTTTTCACATTTTCTTAACAAAGTTTCATACTTTTTATACGTTTGGTTGAACTTTGGTCAAACTTTTAACCTTTGGTTACCAAATTTTCCTACTTTTCATAAGTTTGGTTGAACTTTGGCCAAACTTTTCACATTTTGGTTAACAATTTTTTCTACTTTTCATAAGTTTGACTGAGCTTGTTATAAGTTTTTTTTTTTTTATGTGGCCAAAATATTTCACATTTGGTTAACACATTTCCCTACTTTTCATAAGTTTGGTTGAGATATTTATAAGTGTGGTTGACATTTGGCCAAATTTTTCACATTTGCTTAACAAATTTTCCAACTTTTCATAAGTTTGGATGAACTATTTCTTTACTTGACCCACAATTGTCACATTTTGGTTAACAAAGTTTCCTACTTTTTATAAGTTGGGTTTAAATTTGGTCCAACTTTTCACATTTGGTTAGCAAAGTTTCCTATTTTTTATAAGTTTGGTTGAAATTTGGCCCAACTTTGCACATTTGGTTACCACATTTTCCTACTTTTCATAAGTTTGGCTGAAATATTTCTTTACTTGACCAAAAATTTTCACATTTGGTTAACAAATTTTCTTACTTTTCATAAGTTTGGCTCAAACATTTCTTTACTTGATCAACAATTTTCACCTTTCGTTAAAAATGTTTTTTATTTTTCATAAGCTTGGCTGAGCTATTTATAAGCTTGCTTGTAATTTGGCTAAAATTTTCCTCTTTTGGTTAACAAAGTTTCCTACTTTTCATAAGTTTGGTTGAAATTTGGCCAAATATGTTTTTCAGTTTTTATAAGTCTGGTTGAAATTTGACCAAAATTTTCACATTTGGTTAACACATTTCCCTAGTTTTCATAAGTTTGGTTGAGATATTTATAAGTTTGTTGACATTTGGCCAAACTTTTCACATTTGGTTAATACATTTTCCTACTTTTTATATTTGGTTGAAATTTGGCAAATTTTTTTTTTCACATTTAGTTAACAAATTTTCCATTTTGCCGATCTTTTGTGTCTTTGTTCTTGTGTGATATTGTACGTGTCTCTCTGTTCCAGTGTGTCTTTGTTCTTGTGTGACTTTGGTCTTGTCTCATTGTTCCATTTTGTGTGTGTCAATTGTTCCACAGCTTTGCGCCACATTCAACATGAAGAAACAACCTCGCGCAGCATGAAAGAGATAACACGACAACCAGAAAGACGACAACGTGAAAGACGAAAACAAGAAAAACCAAGGAAAAACATGTCAAGCATAGCACTGAATAAACCAACAAAACAAATAATTTTCGTTTCATAACTTTTATGTTTCTTAAACTTTTCGTTTCCATAATATTCAATAATTTCAATACCATTCAATGAAACCATGTGACTTTACACATCAGTGACATAAAGTGACAAACAGTCTTTTATTTTCAATGATATAGACAGTTTACTGTACAACACATACAAGGGTATCACACATATGACCACTTTACATTTTTAATAGAGCATATTACATACAGCAATCAACCTAGCGGGTGTTCAGTGATGTGGTATACATAGAAACTGGTCGCAGGGATTGTCTCTACCATGTACTTAGTGTCAGGTATGTTGTGTAGGACGTAATTAAACATGTCACTGTCTGTAACTATGGCTATAAAATCGTCATAGTCTTGTTCGTCGTTAACTAAGTGGGGGACGTCAAGTTCACAGGCGTTGTTTTGGGATGAATGGAACAACCTAATTTAATTTGTCTCTGTATGTCGTAAGATCATATGATGGGGATAATTTATCTTAACCCTACATGTCTGACTAGCAAATATTGGTTTTAATGTCTCGGTCCAGTCAATTGGTTCTGATGAGTTTGGTCGATGAAAAAAATATTGTATGTCGATATATGTTTGTGGATGTTCTGATGTGTCCAAAGGACTGTTCAGTTGTCTCTATATTTCTGCTGGACTTCGTCGTAAGGGATTTCGTCTACGGTCTTTAATCCCTCATCTATCTCTAGTTCCTTATCTATTATAACAGAGCACGATCTCTGTTAGTAGTTTAGGAGATAGATGGTGTGAAATAGAAAAGGGTTTGGGAAATGAATAGGCGCACGTGTGAGCACAATTGAACTAGTTGTTAGGGACGCTCACGCGTGACGCAAAAGAAAAACATAGCAGAGTCCCAACTCAGCATTCGACTTAGCCAGAAGTGTTTCAACTTACTGTATTCGTTTTTATACCTGTACTAATAAGCGGACACATATACACGTTGGTCGGAGCCTTGACTTCATTTATTACAGTTGCCTTCAGTTATATTCAGACTCCGTGATCTGTAACAGTCTGAAATGCTGCCCGTATACCAGGATACTGATTTGAGCTGTCGCGGCCACACGCGATCATAGAAGTTGTCATCACAAAACAGAACAATGGAATTCTAGAAGGTAGAAATTATCAAAGGCCACGGAAACTTGAAGTCGTGTATTATTGAGAAGCCAACAAAATAGAATCTGCAAATCTTTCTGATGGAGCTGATGTTCGTTAAAATCTTCACACGAAATATAATATTCTGAGTTGGGGAACAGAGCTGCCATCGTCATTGTACAGCCTTGGGCACCTGGCCGTTGTTGTTGTTTTTTTTTTTTTTTTTGGAATGTCAATATGCTGCCTTGAAATGTCGTTTTACAGGAGCCGTTATCGTCCTCATGTCATTGAATTTGACCTTGGTTGCCTGAAGTGAAGTCAGGAGTTGTGAAGAGTTCATCCTTAATCACGAGAGGTTGGTGGTCAACGCTTATACTGAACCAAGCCATTTGCTCATTCGATTTTCGATCGTTGGCTATCTTGAACTCTGGCTTACTCAAGCAAAGCGATAACGTTAATGTGGAACCTTCGGAAGTGGGTGGGCAAACTGGGTTGCTGTCCTGCTGAAGAGGGGATCCTAATTAAATCGCTTCATCAAGCTAGAGCCGTTTCCAGACGTGCCCTTTTTCGGGTGAAGTCGTCCAGAAGTGCCCTTTTTCGGGTGAAAAGAAGCCACCGTTCAGACGTGCCCAACCAGGGGTGAAAGTGCAAGTACTCCTCGCGCTAGAGAAGCCAGAGATGTCTGAGGATTGATGTAACCACCAGAGACTGCTTTCCAGGGGTCCAAAAACCGACAGGACAACTAGAAGACAAGGTCGTCGTTTGGAGAAATCTAAGAAATTACAGCTTCAAGTATCCTTATATAATTACATAAAGCGAACGCTATGGATTGTTGATTTTAGGACAATTATTATAATTGTGTAATAATTTTTGTTCATTGATTAGATCGACCTTATTAGATTTTGGCAAGGACGATATCATGGCAACACAAGATAACACAGATGAGACCTCTCAGTCGAGCAAGTACTGGGTGTGAATAGACAAGCCTTTGTGGTTACAGGATGATGGTTTTAATTATTCCGTTATGTATTGTATAAATTATAACTGCACTTGCTGAAGACAAATCGTGCAAATTTGGTTTAGATATATCATTAAAAGTAGATTTGATTAGATTATATTAGTTATATTAATTATTATTTTATTGAGACGACACGTAGCAAAGAACATGAAAGGTTTGAGCCGGAAATTGAAAAAGGTGTCCATATGGCTAGAAGAATTGCAGGTAGCGGTCGGTGAAGTACAGCATTTTGTAGAAGGGTTAAGGAGAAGAACGACTAGACAAGAGCCTTATAGATTTAAGGTAGAGTGCAATGAAATAGTAAAGAATAATAGGAGACAGACAGTATCTAATGAAAACAGAAGACAACATAACGTGGTATATAGAGACAGTTACGTTGAGCCAGATGTGACTAAGGTCAGAAGTGGTTATAATAGACGAAGATACAGAGATAGGCCTGAGAGAGACCTTTCCAGTAAACAATGGAGCTGGACTTCTTATAGTGTGACTGCTAGAAAAAGACGGGACGATTGGTTTGAGCAAAGACGGAGACAGTATTTGAAGTCAGGGTCGAAGGACAGAGTAGAACACATAAGTAGAAATTCAACTGCTCCTAAGGTGGTTACGAATGAGACCGTTAGACAGGAAACGAAGACGACGGTATTAGTAAAGAAAATAGACCAAGAGACTCAGACGCAGGTGATTGAAGTGGTAGAACGGAACACACAGACACAAGTTGATACAGTGGAAAAGAATATCCAGGTACAACCAACCAGCAAGATAACGAGAGGAAGTCAAACCGAGTTGGTAGAAACTCAATCAAATCCAACTTACTTGAAGGTGACAAAGAGAGACACTGGTACAGAGGTTAGACAACCCAAGACAAAAGACAGCAGAAAGAAAATTAGGAAGAGTATTAGGACTAGAAATGAAAAAAGTTTGTGCATATATGGGTGTAGAACTGAAGAATCTGAGTCGTCTATACAATCAGAACTTTCAGACCTTGCAGATTTCGGTATAGAATGTACACCCGACAGGGATTTAAAAGGAATGAATAAGAACGGGAGGATTGTGTTACGAGCAGATCCTGACTCGAAGCGTGAGGTTTCCTCATACGGTATGGTTACTAGTGGACAGACAGACAGAATTTTAGTTAGTAACTCTATGGAACAAGATAACAGTATATATGACAGAAAAGTAGCGAAGGCTAGGAGAAGAATACCAAGAGAGAGAGAAAAAGATACTTTCAAAAAGAAAGATGTTTGCCTAGTAGAAAGTAGAACACAAAAACAGCGGAAGGCTGAAGCGTCGCTGGACAAAGCTAGAAGTCTCATGAAATCGATAAGACCATGGTTATATTTAAATAACCGATACGAGCAGATTTGAGCATTTTGTAACTGAGCTTGGGGTAATTTAAGTATGATGAGGCTTATACCAGCTCAAATGTTGTGTTGCTGTGGAGAGGATTAAAGTGGAAAACGGTGGAGAATCACTGCAAGTAATGTGTGATGTCGAGAACTGATGTATTGCACAGGTTGTAAATAGCGCGAAGAAGTAGATCATTATTATGAAGTGATGAGGAGGTTAAGATAAAGTGAGTGAGTAGTTGACTGTCGGACTGGTTTGACATGGAGAATTAAGTAGGACGGAGAGTAGTGGAATTATGATTATTGAGAATGGAGTAAGAAAGCAGTCGAATTGTGAAAGTCATGTTGAGTATTGAAGTAATTCGTCTGGTTATGGGTTGTTCGTGCGTGAGTATAAGTGTAGACAAACATGTGTTAGTCGCGCTGACTGAAGTCGGAGTGAGGTTTGTCGTTAGTCATGTGTGGTGTTGATTACTGTTTCTGAAAGAGTCCCGATAAATAGGAGTAAGCAAGAGAAGGAGAGAATGTGATTAGCTAAATGAACGTCGGAGCTTTATAAATAGAGCACTATAGAACGTGTTCCGATAAGGGTGACTGGCTTGACTATCATCGCGGTGTGAGAACGCTAGGACAGAGTTGAGGATAGTTTAGAGTTGTTGTGGTGAGATGTTAGAAAGTATTGATGCAGGAGAATAAAATTAGTTGCGTTGGGTAGACGAGAGACTTAAAAGTAGAATTAGTTATTGACAAATCTAGTAGCTAGATGTGTTGGTGAAGTCTATAGTAAATAGACATTTTTTTGGTGGTTGTAGCATTGTGGAGATACCGTAGTAAACGGTAATGGTTAAGAAGTTGTGGTAATTCTTGGTACAAATCCAGTGGAAACAACTAGTGTGCCGCGCCACGGGTTCTCTTAGTAGATAGATGACTGGTAGTACATTGGGATAGCCGCCACACTAGTACTAGATGCAGTGATTTGAGCTGTAGGTTACAGCGGTTGTTTAGGTTTATATTTCAAATATTGTGATGTGTTATGAGTTAGTTTTGTAAAAGATAGAATGTTGTGAAGGGAAATAATCAATGCTTGACTTCCAGAAAAAGTACGGTCATTTGTTGATTAATGACTTTTGGTTGACGGGAACAAATATTGGTCTGAGTTATGATGAGAATATAGTTTGTAGGTAACAGATATATATATATATATATATATATATATATATATATATATATATATATATATATATATATATATATATATATATATATATATATATATATATATATATATATATATATATATATATATATTGGGATTAAGGCAGGTTAATAATTGGCCTAGCATTGAGTTGTTGTTTTTTTTCACTGTTGTAAGAGTATATAGGCATGACTTGTGTTCCTTGAATAGATATGTATTACATTGATTCGTATAAGAGACCAATGTTGTTTGAGTACTATAAGCAGTTGGTTTTAATTGAATATGTATGGTATGTTATATTATTTTTGAGTGATTTGGTCCTATTGATTATTATTCAATTTTAGAATAGGATGGTTGTGTTTTCAGTCTTTTATGTGTATAACACCAGTCCGTAAAAGAGACTGGTGATGTTACATAACACTAAGTAATTTTCTATGGTGATTAAGTTGATGCTTGTTTCATTTTGTGGGGATATATGAAAACATATTTGAATATCAAGGGGGGGGGGGGATATTGTTCTGTTCTGATTGTATCTTCGATTATTCATGAGTTATGCCATTATTTAAGTTTGCCTTGTTTGAACATTGGCATGTTACTTGATTTCAAATTTTTTTATCAGTTATAATGATTCTGTTTCTTATAATTGAGTTGCCGTTGACCATTCTTAAAAATAATTACTTTTCAGTAAAATTGTTTTGACGTTTACTTGGGTGAAGTTTTAAAACAGAAACTAGTTAATAGGGTCCTTGGGAGTTCTGGATACATATTTACGATTCAGAAGATGTGGTCAGAAGTGAACATGGATTTAGTGCCATGATGTAATAGAAATTTAATAAGCGCCATGAGATTGCTGGGTTTTTTTAGGACGTGGGTAATGCTTATAATAATTGCTGCGCCAGACAGCGTGAAGACAAATAGTAAAACATGAATTGAATGCCATGTTTTAGTCCTGTAGATATCAATACAAGAGTTGGGGGAGTAAACCAGTGGAAGGTTTATAAAGGGAAGTAAGTATGTTCGTGAGAAATGAACATTGTCAGTGTGGAGTGCTGTGGTCACAGCGAACATAGATTAAATGACATGAGGTTTTGGGGGTCCGTGATATATGGACTGATAAAGAATAACGTTGATTGCAAGCAGTGATCACAGACATGAGTTCAGTGGCGGTATTTTGTTGCTGTTGATAACGGCATAAATTGAAAGTGGCAGTTTTAGGTGAAATGCCCATAATAAGTGGACATTAGTGGATTGCTGAAGTTTTCGACGAGATTAATAGGGAATTCTGATATAGAGTATTCCTGAGTGAGGTATAGGAGAGATTTGGTTATATTTTAGTAGGTGATGTTTATAACGATAGAGGGGGTTTTGAGTGGTTGGCCCATAATGGGCCTTTTTATTTGTGTCCTCGGGATGTGTTTGGTGGTTGACATTAAAATGCGAGGGTGAGGTAAGGTTCAGAGCCATATTATCAGTAGTGTCTGTAATGTATAGACATTTAGGTGGTTGATGCTTGATGCTGTAGATATCAGCGCAAACTGTGAAACTGCCATAATAAGTGGTATAATTGAACTGTGGAATTGTTTTAGACTTTATTACATAAAGTCTCAGGATAACATAGAAGGGTAAGTGTGAGTGTGGTTTTTGTAAGAAAGAGTTCTAGTTCTTTGACTTTCCGGTGCGCACCGATTCTTTGTCTTACTATCGTGTGCGAGTGATTTTAGGTTGGTTGTAAGTCAAAGTGGAGGATTAGTAATGTTGAGGTAATACTGTTAGTGATGACGATAGGGAGTTTGAGGTAGTATCAGAAGAGTACGGCGTTTTGAATTTTTATAGTTGAGATCAGATATTGATATATATGCTCGTGATGAAAAGGTTTAAGCGGATCGCTTATGAAGAGAAGAAGAAGTATTTTGAAAAGGTACACTTATATGTTGTGATGTGTTGTATAAAACTGAGATTTTGTAAGGCAGAAATATTATGATGTATACTAGATACCTATATACATGTGGATTTCCTTATGAAATGTTGGTTAGCTATAGGATACGAGTGGAGAATTAGACTCGAAGGAGTAGAAATAAAGTTCATTGCTTAAGAGGGGGTTAGTTTAAGATGGTTTGGAGAAATAATATTGGGGTTAAGTTTTTAGTGAGGGAAAGCATAATTAGAATAAGTAGGTTAGGGATTAAGACTTTTCAAGGAAAGTCTTCTTAAAGAAAGGGAGGAATATAACAGAGCACCATCTCTGTTAGTAGTTTAGGAGATAGATGGTGTGAAATAGAAAAGGGTTTGGGAAATGAATAGGCGCACGCGTGAGCACAATTGAACTAGTTGTTAGGGACGCTCACGCGTGACGCAAAAGAAAAACATAGCAGAGTCCCAACTCAGCATTCGACTTAGCCAGAAGTGTTTCAACTTACTGTATTCGTTTTTATACCTGGACTAATAAACGGACACATACACACTTTGGTCGGAGCCTTGACTTCATTTATTACAGTTGCCTTCAGTTATATTCAGACTCCGTGATCTGTAACACTATCACTATGGCGGCTTCCTCTGCTTTCAGTTGGTCATGTTTCTGTCTTTTAGCTGCTTGTGTGTCTGCTGGTCCTTTTCTTTTTTCTTGATGTAGTGTCTGATGCTGTAGTATTTGATGGTGTAGTGGTAACAGGTGTTGGTGTAGCTGATGTCTGGTGATCAGATTTTATGTGTCGTTGTAGGATGTCTTTTCCGTTTGTATAGATTGCCGCAGAGGTGGCATTCGTGAGCTGTGGTTTTGTATACGGTGTTAATATGTCGTGTAAGATTACGGTTTTTGGTAAAGACTTTAGCACATATATAGCAGAGATAAATATCTTTCTGAATAGTTGCCATAATGATAGACAAAAGTAGTGGTGAAAAGACAATAAATAGCTTCTGGTGTTAGGTAATGGGTTGATATTAGCTCAGTAATAAATAGTGTCCACCACGCTTGTAGCTTCGAGTGCTGGGTTGCTAATTATGTACTGTGAAATGGCTTTTCAGATAAAAGTCAAGATATCTTTGGTAAAACTACAGAAGAGACATAACAGACTGTTAAATACCAGAATCTAAGAAAGTATGAGAAGGTTGCTTGATGGTTTTGATTATGTTAAATGCAATTTCTTTCGGAATAGATACATTTTCTTAATGACAGCTAAGAAAGCGTAACACAAGAACGTAGATGATACCATACAAAAAAATTACAGACATAGGCGTTAGTACAGATAGCTAAAACAGAAGGTTTATCAGTCACCATTGATGAGAAAGTTGGGGAAAAGAAAAATTCAGTTGCCAACACCTGCTCATGAAGCTAGACAATGACGTTACGCCAACATCAAAATGGACATCAATGATGACTATTTACAACGTAGACCTAGATACAAGTGTCACAATGTCGAATAAAGAATACGCTTGGAACGACTGCATATACTACATGTACATGTCTAGCCCCATAGACAGAATGTTACTGAAACAGATCATGAAAATAGGACAGTTGAAGACCCTGGAAATTTTCAATTAACGTTTAATACTAGATCAGGAAGGGTGAAGATTAGTAGACTGCCGATGACCCGCAGACTACACAAGTCAACCCAACCTCCAGGTGGTGCAGACTGCGAAACCATGGCCGCGAGGTCATGGGCTAACGGGGATATGGCTCGCTAGAGGGGATGGGCTCCCTATGGTCAGATTTTTGTCCTAAGCCTGCGACTGGCCTAGCAAGCCGGCAGGGGATCTTCGTACTGCTCGTAGAAAAACTAAGAAGTATAAACGGACTGACCCTAATGGTTACAGACCTGGCAATGTTAATGGGCTTCTACGAAGACATCCATGACGTGTTAAATAAAATAGATAAGCAGGACAACATCATAGTTATGGGAGACTTCAATGTAAGACTAGGACACAACAGAGCGGGCATAGAAAAACATCTTGGAGAATTTGGAGACCAACATAATGAAAGAAATGATAACGGAAGTAGACTGATAGAGCTATGCAGCCAACACGACCTCAATATAACAAATACATTCTGTAAACACAAAGACTCACAAATATATATGGTATAAATGGAACGATCTAGATACTAAAAGTCAAATTGATTTTATATTAACAAGAAATAACAGAAAGAGAAATATATTAAATGCAAGGGCAGTGCCCAACTTAAGGTATAAACACAGACTACAAAGCAACAATAAGAACCATCAGCAAAAGAAAGCAAAGACCAGGAAAATACATGCCATGCGAATTAGTAAACTTTAAAAATCTCAAAGACGAGGCAGTGAGAGAAAATTATTAAAAAGAGCTAACATAAATTAAATATAGAAAGAAAGACAGTGGAAGAAGAATGGAAGATGTTCAAATCAAGCATTTTAAATACTGCAAAGATAACATGTGGAACCACGAAAAAACTCAACACCCGGATAAAGAAAATAACAAGTTGGAGGAACGCAGAAGTAAAGAAAGCTGTAAAAGGCAAAAAGGAAAAATATAAAAAAGTGGTCGAAGAGCAAACAGGAATGCGATTACATAGAATATAGAATACCGAGAAGACATGTGAATAGAATAGTAAAGAGAGAAAAACAAAAAGACTGGGAGGAGTATGGAGAAACTCTAAATAAAAACTACTAGGGGGCAACTAGAAACTTCTATAAAAAGATAAGTGCAATGAGAACCAGAGGAGAATCCTTTGACCCAACTGAAATAATTAACAGCGAAAATGGAGACCCAATAAGTGAACAGAAACAAATCCTAATAAGATGGAAACAGTACTTCGAACAACTTCTCAACATCCTTAAGATGGAAACAGTACTTCGAACAACTTCTCAACATCCCATCAGATGTCACAGAAATTCAAGAAACCGACACAGATGCCACCGAAGAACTAGAACCAGACATACTGAAAGAAGAAATTATAGAAGTCATCAGATTAGCCCCATTGAAAAAATCACCAGGACACGATGAAATACCACATGAACTAATTAAAGCAGCAAAAGAAGTAGGAGCACCATGGCTACATCGACTATTCAACGATGTTTGGGTAGAACAACAAGCACCACGAGACTGGGGAAACGCTATAATTATCCCAATTTGGAAAAAAAAAACTAAGGCAGCAAAAGAGACACAATACAGAGGCATTTCACTGTTGAGTCATACTGGGAAAATATTTTGCAAAATTCTTGAAAAACAAGACTACGAACTATTATAGAACCCCAGCTAAGCAAAACACAACTAGATTTAGGAAAAACAAACGATGCACAGATGCCATTTTTGCTCTTAGACAACTTATAGAAATATCAATCGAATTCAATGAAACACTCTACTTAGCCTTTGTCGACCAAGAAAAGGCATGTGATAGAGTAGATAGAAACAAGCTGTGGGAAATCCTTAAACAATATGGAGTGAGTACACATCTAACAAATCTATGTAGAAGCTTATACAACAACAGTGAATGTATAGTGAGAGCAACTGGAGGACACTCAGAACCCTTCACCATAAGATCCGGAGTACGACAAGGTTGTGTCCTGTCCCCTCTCTTGTTTATAACATATATTGACAACATTTGTAAAGAAACCAGCCAAACGGGGACCGCGAGAACACCGCACGACGAGAACACAGAAGAAGAACCATCTGCAAATCTAACCATTAGAGAACTCCTGTTTGCGGACGATTAAGCACTAATAGCAAAATCAGAAGCTGAATTACAAGACCACATGAATAGTCTAAACGAAATGTGTAGGGAACATAACATGAAAATTAGCACAAGTAAAACAGAGGTATTGATTATAGCTAAAGAAGATATTCTAAACAACTATTCACCGAATCGAATATCCCTTGAAACAAGTAAAGAGTTTCAAGTACCTAGGAAGTATAATATCATATAATGGCAAATCAGAAGATGAGATCGAAAACAGATTCAATAAAGCAAACCAATTCATTGGACGAATGGCACCAATACTAAAGAACAAACATGTATCAATAACTACTAAGAAAGCACTTTACAACACAATCTTCCTACCAACTCAATGTTACCAATGCCAAACCTGGACAATGACAGAAAAAGAGAAAAGAAAATCACAACAATAGAAATGAGATTCCTGTCAGAAATGAAGAAATCGGGACTAAATTGGTTTATAGCTGCACTAGATTTTATTAGAAAGCAGCAAATCAAATGGTTTGGCCATGCAAGTAGGTTACCAACTAACAGTATACCGTAACAAGCAATGATGTACAGACCAGAAGGAAGCAGAGGAAGAGGCCGACCACGTAAGCGATTGACGCACGGAATAACAGAGTCCATGGGAATATTGATACATGAAGCCCATAAGCGGGCACTCTCATGCTGTTTATACTTCACCTCGATACCGCAAGGTACAAGAGGAACATGATGAGATGCGAATAATAATAATAATAATAATAATAATAATAATAATAATAATAATAATAATAATAATAATAATAATAATAATAATAAAGCAGACTGTGACAATGTCAACATCATAAAGATTATGAGCTTGGAGAATGGACATGTGAAATGGGAAAATGTTGATACACGAGAAAAGTAAAATACACTCAGTGGAAGGTATGGTCGAGTGAGTGTCTTTATTGAAAATAAGTAGGTTATATTCGGATGTTTTTGATTTTCCTTTGTTTTTCTCAGTATATATTCTCATTGTTTTGTTATTTTTTTTTTTTTTTTTTTTTTTTGGTAATGTAAAACGGAAAAAGTGATGACGTTGCTAATTAAGTACAGTTAAATCTCTTTTCAGATAAAATCCAAGAGAGTCTATGTATTTGCATATGGAAGTGCAGCTGAAAACCTGATAACGCTGAATGATGACATGAACTTAGCAAAACTGTTGACGAATTATAATAGGGTGTTATTCTATGGTCGTGAATGAGAGAGAGAGAGAGAGAGAGAGAGAGAGAGAGAGAAAGACAGCGAGAGAGAGAGAGCGAGAGAGAGAGCGAGAGAGAGAGAGAGAGAGAGAGAGACTATATTGTTCATCCTCTTGAGTTGGTGTTTTCCTCTTGTTTAGTTTTTGTAGACCTGACTGGTTTCGTGGGAGCCATTCTCTTACTCTTTGCTGGAGCTGATGATGTCATTCTTGTAGATGGTAATGTTGTGTGTTATCTTTTGAATATGATGTAGTAGGATATCTTTTCTCGATCGATGGCATACATAAGAAGCGTCTCTTTTTCAGTAGTGATGTTTTTAACGTCCTGGGTGAGGGTATTAGGCCCATTTGAATACTTTACCACAAGTTGCACACAAGTGATTCTCCAATTTTTTAGTAGTAGACATCTTTTTACTTTTAGACACGTTAGCTATCAGTATAATAATGATACAAGCAAGTCGACTCGACACAAGTTCACAGTGCGGTGTTGAATATGGCGTTGACTATTATTAGTTCCTACAATTCCCCATAGTCAAATAACTCGACGTTGGTTAGTTTAGTAAGTCAAAAAGCCAAACAACACGATGTGCTTTTCGCTCGTCTAGTAAGCAGTATCAAGAGAGAAAACGCTTTCACAGACTTTGTTTCACTTGCAGCTGACCTCTTTGCAGATAATGTCGTCAAATGTGGCAGAATAATGACGTTGCTTACACTTGGAATGCGTCTGGGTAAGAATCTGGTTAATAATTCTTACAATGCAGATCTAAATGTCCAAGAACTGGAAGAAGGCTTCGGTAAATCTGTAGGAACATATATGGCTGATAAACTAAGTCCTTGGATACTGCGACAATAAGGTGGTTAGTAGATTTTCTATACGTGGCTGCAAACAATAGTTGACTAAAAACAAGTTTAAATCGCAGTGTTTCGTTGTTATTGTGAATGTGAGAACGCTGGAGTGTGGGTATATTAGAAACCATCATCTAGCCTGTCAACAACCAATGTGTCAGGCATCATAGGGTTACTTCTCCCACACCACACAAGAAACTTGCAAGTCGTGTGAGAGGAAATGAATGGTACATTTTATTGCCGTTGGCTCTTTACAATTACAAAACAGTCGCTATCAAATCACACACAAAGCCACAGAATTGCCTATCTCTATTTTCCTAAACCCTATTGCTAATCTCTATCTAATTGGCTACAAAAAACTCCTATCGACACTAAACGATCTGCTCTCTACGAAGTCAGTCCCCAGTCTGACTTTTCCTACACGCGTGGCTACACAGCACGCGGAAGGACCTTGTTGCGTCCTTCGGCTTTTTGCGTGCTGTTACACTCAGCACGCTTGTAGCAGCCGTTCTCCTATTGAGTGGCACTCTTCTCCGTGGCTATCACGTAGGCGTGATTCTGCCGTGACCAGAGTACTAACTATCTGGTCGATGCCTCCGTGTCTCATGAGAGAACTAGTTAATAGTCCCCCTTTCTATCACCTACCCTGCCCTTATATCGGGGCACTATGTTACCTCTAATCTACTTGAGGTTGACCACTCTTTCCGGTGGTCTTCTATCTTGTGGTAGACCTCTTTCCTATATGTTTCAGTCTTTGACACACACCCTCCCCTCCTGTGTTGCGTCATCAACTTTGACTCATTGGTTGTGACGCAAGAGGTTTGTAAAAAATTAGTGTATCTAATTTTTGTCAAAGACTGCTGATAACCTGGCTTTGGGTAACCTAATAGACTTCTACTGACTATTGTCACAATGTAGTATCACTTTACTTGGCTACTGGCAATCGCCACAAACTTGTCTGGTTGGCGTGAGCCCTCTTCTCAATCGCAATATTATATTATTTAGAGGTATGTCTGAACCGGACCGTTGTCTTATAAGACCTGCCCTCAAATAGTAAATTAACTCACTACCCATACAAAGTTGACTTTCTTAGGGTCAACACATGAATTGCTTCATGTCCCCCATATAATATTAAACAACCATCACACAAGCTGTGTGAGACAGGCTTTACCTATCTCGCTTCCGCGTGTAAAGTTATCTTTCACTGTTAAGTTAGTGTTTCGTTGTCTATTATGTCCCCTGACCCGGAGTTATCTCCCTTTGATCTACAAACAATGTATGCAATTTAAATGTTTGTTTTTCTGGTTGTTTGCGTTTTTGCATCTAACTAATAGTATAATCTAACTTCTAACATGTGTATCTACTATCATGTGTATGTAAGTTAGTTTTCAAGTGCCATAATTCGGTTAAATGCGGCCACAAACAAGTGTATAACACTAATTCGTGACTACGTTTCCGTCTTATGATACTTAAAATACTTTCTCTAAGATCTACACTAAACTACACACAACACATTCAAGACAGCACATTTTCAACATCGAAAGCAAACACTTGACGCAGACAAAAAACAAAAAGTCGCGTTGAGCGGCAGCAAAACTCCGCCGATCTCACCCTCTCCTGTATCATTTACATTCGCTCTCACTTTCACATTTCTATTACACATCTTTTCCCCTCACTTCTGTCACACATCTTTTACCCTCACAATTATTTAAAAACCTTGGAGTGACACTGTACAAGTTTGGCTCAGTTTGACAAAGTTGAGCTAAATGACTGTGCGTAAATTACTGCACGGTCATGTATTTACACATATTTACATGTAAGAAACAGGGTTGATGGTTTGTACCCTGGTATTAGTAACTACTATATTCTACTTAAATAATACTCTAAATACTGACATACTAGTTCTATAAATATGTATCTAATGTGTTACCTATTTTAATTTAATTTGCCACATTAATCCTGTTTATCTAATTTAAGGGACGTAATCTAACTATTTAAAATGAAATTGATGTGAGATGAGTTATGTACCTTTATGAAATGGGTAATGTGAAATGTAATCAATTATGTACCTTTCTAACATGGGTAATGTGAAATATACCAAAATTATAACTAATGTTTTTAAATGGAAAAATAAATGATTGATATTTTTACTCTATATGGTGTAACTGATGTATATTTAATTGTATAATCTTTTATCCTATGATAATGATGTACATTAATCCTAATACTACATGATCACGTTTGTTAAATGGACTGGTTCATTAAGATGGGATGAACTCAAATGAAATGAAACAAAGTGAAATGTAATAAACCTAAATGGTACTAATACTATCTAAACTTTTTATTCTAGTTTATAATTAGCTGTTATTAAGTTTAAATTACTATCCTATTCTACTTTTAAGGTATGTAAGTGGGTAAATTAATGATCTATCTAATTAATCATATCTAAACTAATTAAAATGAAAACTATTATATTGTCTAACTCTAAATGTAAATTAAAGTGGCCTAATCTACCTATAATTTATCACTATATTAAAATATTATAATACATATCACAATAAGTTTATATATACATAGTATTTAAATACCTCAGGTTAGTCGTTGCCCTAATGTTCAGAAATTGCTTTCATTGGCATACTATATATTCAGACTTGTCCTGGGTATATTAAACACATTACACAGTCATACTTGTGTCCTATGGGTATTGCACCTGTAGCGTTTGATTGTGTCGTAGACCAGTATTTTCGTGTCTGGATTTATGTAATGTTCTGACACTGTTTGCTTAACACAAATGATTCACCGGAACCTATATGGAGCTTAGTTAGTAACGAGCTGTCCCAGTTCACACGGTGATATATTTGATCTCGGAGCATAGTTCTTCTTTTGATGTCTACGGACACATGGTAGCTCGCTGTTCTTAGTGCATAGTTCAGCACATAATGTCTATGTATTTGTAAAATATTTTTCATAGAATATTCTAATGTACTAATAATCTATTACTCTACACTCTTATGCGGAATCTGCGGTATTTCTACCTCAGATGGTCGACTAAGGGTATCAGCCAGAATGTTGTCCTTACCCTTAATATGCTCTATACTAAACGTATAGTTTTGTAGTATTAGCGACCACCTGTATATACGGTCATTCCGATGCACACCACTTTGTATGACCGTGATTGGGGAGTTGTCAGTCTGGACAACGAAGTGAACACCCGCTAGAAATCGATGAAGCTTCCTCACCGCATAGATGACGCTTAGGGCTTCCAACTCTGATATGGAATATCTGGACTCAGGTGTAATCTTACGGCTCACGTAGCAAATCGGATGGAAGATGCCCTCATAAAATTGGCCTAGCACTGCAGCGATGGAGATTCTGCTGGCATCTATCCTAAGATAATAAACGAGCCTAGGATTAGGCAAGCGGAGGATCGGTACATTACTAAACAGGATTTTCAATTTTAACAATGCAGAAATTAATAATGCATCTTTGACATCTAGTTTTACAGATGCTTTTAAAACATTTGAAAATACACTTGTAATTTCAGCTAAGTTTGGTATGAATTTGCTATAGTAATTTACTAACCCCAAAAGGCTTCTGACCTGCTTCTTTGTGGTAGGCATGGTCAGGTTCATAATTTTGGTAATGATTCTATTGTCAGTCTTTAGTTGACCTTGTGAAATGACATGACCCAAAAATTCAATTTCTTTTAGGCCCAATTCGACTTTGCTCGGTTTGACAGTGAGACCGAAGAGTCGCACCCTATCAAAGACATGTCTTAGTTTCAGTAGGTGTGTTGTCCAGTCATCAGTATGGACACATATATCATCTATATACGTCACTGTATTCGTCACTCCATGCAGTAGATCTCTAGTTAAGCGTACGAAAGTGGCAGGAGCGTTTCGGAGTCCGAAAGGAAGAAAACGCCACTCGTAAAGTCCTAAAGGTGTTGAAAAAGCAGTAAGATGAATGGATTGAGTCTTCATAGGGACTTGCCAATATCCCTTAGTAAGATCTAATTTAGAAAAGATTTTGGAGGTGGACATGTCAAGAATAAGATCTTCGCAGGAAGGAATTGGTTCTGCGTCGATCTTGGTGACGTTGTTAAGTTTTCGATAGTCCACACACAGACGAATTGTGGAGTCTTTTTTCTTAACTAGGACGATTGGAAAGGAGTACTCAGATGTAGACTTCTGAATGATCCCACTAGCTTCTAAATTAAGTATTTCCTTATTTAGATTTTCCCTATAGCTGAGTGGGATTGAGTACGGCCTGCATTTAATAGGCTTAGAGTCCGAAAGAAGAATGGAGTGCTCGATTCTGTCCGTTCTACCTGGAATGTCAGAAAATATGTCTTTATACTCCGTCACTAATTCTAATAATTGTCGTCGTTGACCGTCTGTTAGTCCCTGTTCTATCAGTATGCTATCTAAAGTCGCAGTCTTGTCTACAATAGGAACAGGTAGTTCCATTCCGTCGTCGTCTACCTGATTCAGTACGGTGGTGGTGCTAAGTGCGTATTCTGTATTCTCACTAGATGTATGGATATCGTCGGATTTGCCAGTCTCGCTAACTAGTGTAGTTGCGTTGTGTACGTCTGTCGTCTGATCACTAGGTGTGGGTGCACTGTGTTCGTCAGTCTCTACTTCTGTCTCTTGTCGTGAAAAGTAAGGTTTCAACCTGTTGACATGGAATATCTTTAAGTGTCCGTTTATCGATATTTCATAGTCAACATCTGAAAGTCTTTGTATCACCTTGAAAGGCCCTTGCCATGAAGTAAGTATTTTATTATGCTTGTCTGGTAGTAGCACCATTACGTCTTGATCAATTTCAAGTGTTATGGGTCTAGCACTTTTGTTAGGACTGTGATGTTTGATGATATCTGCACTGTTCACTGGAGTGAACCCATTTTTCTCCTCCCAGACAGATATTTCTTCATCTGTACAGTGCCTTAGCTGGGGTAGACACCCAAGAATTAAATCAGTACAAGGGTTGTCTAGTATTGCACAAGTAAAGGTACCAGAAAGGAACGGGGTGTTTATACGGGCTCTTGCCAGAGGATAGGTTTCTATATTACCAGAAAAAGTCCGGCATTTTACAGAGTCACCAGTATAATCCTTTGGATTAACAAGTTCCTTTTTCACTCCAATAATAGAGCTCCCACTGTCAAGCAAACATCGGCATGGCTTCTCGTTGACCATTGCAGAGTGAAACAATAGATTGCCTCTGGAGGCTATAGCTGCATTTGCATTCTCCAAGGAGGATGTTACATTATGCCCACATGTAAGTTTGCCGTCTGCATGAAATTGGTGACATTGGTCACAATTGTCAAAGCTTAACACAACAGACATCTTCAGATTGCTTAAAAGGTAATACATTCTCGACTTCACACTCAGTCTCACTACCACTATCAGAAGATGTATCAATCAAAATAGCATTGTTGGCTTTCATACGTTGGCGGCCCAGGCACTTATTTGAATAATGGCCGTAGCTGGAACAGAAGAAGCATTTGATTGCACGCCTGTATGCAGATCGCTTGTTTTGTTGCTTCTTAATACATTTTCAAAATGCGACGGATAGTTTGGCGATTTATCACACATAGAATAAGTGTCATGCAAAAGTTGACAGTAGATACATTTTGACACATTCCTATCTTTCTTATCAACTTTATGAAATGGTTTTCTATTACTTTGATAGTTTTTAGGTTGGTCCTTTACAAAGGAAACTACTTCAGAGTCGTTTGAAGTCTTAAAAATATCTCTATTTGAAGAAAAATATGCAGAGCCTTTCTTTTCAAATTGTTCTATGGTCTCAATATCCGACTGCTGCAGGAATTTAGCAAAAGGAGATGGTATAGTGGATATGACTTTATCCATGGCTATTAGATTTTTAAGTCTGTCAAAATCTTTACCTATGTTAGCTGCTTTAAGCCACCTATTTAGTACACTTTGAACATTTGAGACGTAATCAATGAAAGTCTCACTAGGTTTTGGTTTTAAATTTGAGAACTGAACCTGATACCCAGGGGCATCAAGTAAAAAGTGTTGCATTATCCTATCATGGATGTATTGATAGTTAGATCTAAGCTCAGTTGGTATTGATTCTATCACTTTAAGTGGCTCACCACTCAGGTTCTTCATATAAATCATAGCCCACATCTCTATTGGAACTTGGTGGTATTTAAATTGATACTCGACATTTTCTGTCCAGGCTGATATGGAGTCTTCTTTACAATATGGTTTGATAATATTTTTGTATTTATTGAACTTATTTTCTTCTTGTTGACTTTTTAGTTTAGTAGCAGAGATTTCTAAGTGTGAGTCTACATCCATACTTTTCATCTGTAACTGTGTTTCTGATTCTACTTGAATTTGTTTTTCCTTAACTCTTGCCATTTCATCTATCTCTTTTTGCTTTAGTTCTCTCTCTTGATCTAATTGCTTTTGTTTTAATTCTAGTTCCTTCTGTTTAATTTCCTTATCTTGTTCTAACTGTTGTTGTTTAATTTCCTTATCGTGTTCTAACTGTTTCTGTTTTAATTCTAATTCTATTTGCTTAACCTGTTTGTCATCTTCTAGCTGTTTTTGTTTTGTTATCTCAGCTAGTTCTGCAATCTCCTTTTGGTGTTGTCTTTCTCGTGCACGTTCATCTCTTTCCGCATCCTCTTTTCGTGCACGTTCAGCTCTCTCAGCATCTTTTGCTTCTTTAAATTTTTGATCAGCATATTGTTCTAGCTCCTTTCCTGTGTATTGTAACTCTTTACCAGCTTTTATGAAATCAGATAAAGTTGCCATGTTGTTGGCCTATTAGCTAGCAATGACCCGCACTGAAGTCTTTAATCACTTATTTATCTTTGATATGTTATGTTTCTTAATATCTGAGCACTGTAACTTGGACTCTTAGTTTATAACCTGGAAAAAATTTTATCCTGAAAAATAACGCACAAAAATATGCTAATGCATCACAAGCTGAAAAAGACATGCACTATTAATCACATAGCATGCCAAATACGTAGGTTATACTCAACTTAATGTTCCCGAGATTCAGGAACACCAATCCGGTAACACAGGTCACCTCGTTTGGCACTTCGGCATATACACGAGTTTTCTAACCAGCTGTTGTTCACCCTGGTTCACAGAGCAGCAACAATTAACAAATTGTAAACGACACGTTATCTTTGACAATTTGGTACAATCACAATGACATGCCCACGGGCAAACAGAATATAGTTTAATTAATATTAAATTGTCAATGTCCTGTTTTCGTTCTAACGTTTTATGCCTTTCGTCCCTAACCTAGTTTACTCTATGGAAGTTTTGTGCAGACCAAGTCTAATTTGCATAGCCCAAAGTAGTGCCATCGCGAAGTTAAACAAATAGAAAAAGTACGAAAAACAATCAATAAATGCTTTTAAATAAATAAAAATATAATAATATTGTTTAAATAAATAAATATATTCATTCACTAGCTGAAATAAACAAATAATAATTAATATAAAGCACAGATTCAGGCGGGCAGCAGCTTGGCGATTTGTAAACACTCAAATGCTGAATGCGAATGGCGTAGAACAACTGCTTGTCAATCGTAATACGTCAGAGGCGCAGCGCTATTTTTAGCTTGCAAAAATCGATAATGTTGCTGGCCTGTGTATCGCTCCGCCATGAATCATATTTGATAGTTATTCATAAATAAATCAATAATTACATAAATAAATGAAAGAAAATAATAATATGAATACTTACAACTCTGAAGAACACATGATTTAACTAAATAATATTTTAATAAGCACAAATAAGCATTATTTTGTCACGATAGGCACAGTTTAGCTCGCAGCTCGTTCTAGTCTGCACACGTCATCAGTCACTGACACAAATTAAACCTGTAATTCACTATTCGTAACCTTAGTCTAGAGCCGTGGGTAAGTGTAATAGCTTGAACATTTGTTCAAGCCACACTTCTGACACCACATTAAATCCTAGCCTGTCAACAACCAATGTGTCAGGCATCATAGGGTTACTTCTCCCACACCACACAAGAAACTTGCAAGTCGTGTGAGAGGAAATGAATGGTACATTTTATTGCCGTTGGCTCTTTACAATTACAAAACAGTCGCTATCAAATCACACACAAAGCCACAGAATTGCCTATCTCTAGTTTCCTAAACCCTATTGCTAATCTCTGTCTAATTGGCTACAAAAAACTCCTATCGACACTAAACGATCTGCTCTCTACGAAGTCAGTCCCCAGTCTGACTTTTCCTACACGCGTGGCTACACAGCACGCGGAAGGACCTTGTTGCGTCCTTCGGCTTTTTGCGTGCTGTTACACTCAGCACGCTTGTAGCAGCCGTTCTCCTATTGAGTGGCACTCTTCTCCGTGGCTATCACGTAGGCGTGATTCTGCCGTGACCAGAGTACTAACTATCTGGTCGATGCCTCCGTGTCTCATGAGAGAACTAGTTAATAGTCCCCCTTTCTATCACCTACCCTGCCCTTATATCGGGGCACTATGTTACCTCTAATCTACTTGAGGTTGACCACTCTTCCCGGTGGTCTTCTATCTTGTGGTAGACCTCTTTCCTATATGTTTCAGTCTTTGACACTACTATATAGTCCACAGCCAAGCGGTGCTTGTCTAACATAGACAAATTCTAAGACCAAAATTCAGTTCGGGTGTAGCCATTGGTACACATATGTAATAATGTGTAATATACAAGTAAATGAGAATATTCTCAAACAACTGAAACGGTATAATTAACTCGTCACAATCATAACATCTGATGGGTGATGCCTTGAAGAGCTTATAACAAGAATCTTTATGGTGAAGACCTTTTATAAACAAACTGGAACACATACTGCCCACTAAACAGGTGTCAAGTATAACTAGAAAATAAATGTTGAAGTACTTTTGTATGGATATGAAATGTAGACTAGTACCAGTCAAGGTGAAAACAATTTTATGATTATGGATTTGAGTTTTGTGAGGTACATACAAAGAATGCTACTATCAGACAGACTGTGGGATCAACACCTTGTACCACATTTATTGAAAGACAGAAGATCAAGTGGTTTGGCCATGTCGTTATTTGCAACATCAGCAACTACCATCACTGGCCTTACATCAAAGATCATCTGCGACGAGACCACGAGGACGTCCAAGAAGAACATGGATTGACGACATCAGAGACATTGTACAACCACACGGAATGACACTATCCAGTGCCGTCCACCGGGCGCTGGAACGCAAATTATTCCTCCCCACGACGCTTGACGGCAGAAGTGGAAGATGATGATGATGATGATGATGATGATGATGATGATGCTGATGATGATGATGATGATGATGATGATGATGATGATGATGATGATGATGATGATGATGATGATGATGATGATACAAATAATACCATGTACAGACATAAACGCCAATGTCCAAGTCCTACAAGAAACAAATGAAAACCGTAAACTGTTTAGAGTAATTAGTGCATTATTTAAACTACTGTATATTTAGTACTATATTTGTATATTGTGTCTGTGCATTTTCCGTTATACATTGTATTATTATATGTCTGTCTTGTCAGACGTTCGTTTACTTCTAACACACGAATATATAAGAGTAGACCCAAAGCTTGAAACGGGAAAAATGTTTAAACGGTGGCAAAGAGACTACAAGAAAGAAAGAAAATCTTGACCAAAGAAAAACAGCCATATCTGATGGTAGGTGTTTAAGTGGATACATACACATATTGTGATTGTAACTGACTCAGAAAGCATGCTGAGAAGGGTGAGAACAGGCAAGCTTCGTGCAGAGTGGCTTGCTTCGCTTCGGAGGTCACGGGTAGCAAGCATCACCTGGATCTTTTCTCCTGGGCATGCGGGTGTGCTGGGGAATGAACAGGCGGACAGATTGGCTGGCTCGGCAGAACTTGGTGGAGTATTGATGCATGACAAGGCAGATGTGGTTGTGGCCTTGTGGGAGCACGTGTACACCTCGGAGGAGCAAATGGATCACCATAGTCTGGTTAGAATGAGGCAGCGAGGAGTGACGAGGGGATCTGGCCGACGCTCGACGCTCAGAGGAAAGGCGAGACGGACATATAATCAGATTGCTACTGGAACTATTAGTGTTGGAACTCTTCGCTGGTTGCTGAGGATGGGGACGGAGCGCTTATGGGAATGTCCCGAATGCTGTGATGTCGGTTCCTAGATCAATCAATCAATCAATCAATCAAGTGGATAGAATAAGAATCTATATGGTGAAGGTAGTCTTTGGCAAGCTGGAAAACATACTGACTAATATAAAGCTGACAATTACAACGAGAAAAAGAATGTTTAAGTACTATATAGAACCCGTACTTTTGTATGGGTGTGAAGAGATGACAATGAACAGACAAGCTTAAAAACATATAATGGCAGTGGAGTTATGGATTCTAATGAAAGGTTTTTTAAAATTCACTAGACAGACACATGAGTCTCCCTCCAAATAATACATAACAATTGAATAATACATACACCATAACAGACACATAAACACTATACCAGTTATGTACTGTAACACACAACATAATACAGTATACATAACAGAAACTTTACAATAATACTACACATATCTATACGTAGTGGTAATTGTGCATACACATATACAAGATACTTTCTTAAAGTACACTCTAGACCAACTCGGAATACAGACATATAGAAACATGAATGTTGAGTTGGTGTGAGATATTTTTGATTATTTTCACATTAGGGTTTAGTAGCAGACCAAGTCACAACATAGATACGATGAGTTGACAGAGTTGACGTGTTTTTACTCGAGTTATTGGACAGTCTAATACACCCAGATAGCATAGAGACAAGTAGTACACCACCATTTTTCAACCCAATACTTGATGTCAATTACAATTTTTATGAGTGTTCGTGTACTAATTATAACGTATACTTTTGTATGGCGTTTACTTTTGTAAACGTTGACAATGAACATATAGGCTGCACAATATTGAATAATAAGGTTTTCCTTTGACGAATACGGTTTTCAGTTCAAGAATAAGGTTTTCATTTGACGAATAAGGTTTTCAGTTCAAGAATAACGTTTTCAGTTCAAAAATAAGGTTTCATTTGTAAAATGTTTTTGTTTGAGCTTAGCATTACACATACCTAAGCAAGGAGGTGGTGATTGTGTTGGTGAAATATAACCGCCCACGTTTATCGGCGTGGCACATGATGATACTGGTTGTGATATCTCATAGCCATACCACTTGTTTTAACTTACTAAGGACATTCACTGAGCCTATCCTCCCTTGGCTGCAATTACAGCAGATGTGTCTGTATTGCGGGTTGAGCCTATAATCCCCTGGCCGCGATTATGTCAAGTATTATTGATTTTCAGGCCCAGGTGTACTGTCAGAAATAAGCCTCGGGATTAGGCGCTATACGGATGAATATTATTGATTTTTTTTTTTTTTTTTTTTTTGAGCTTCCGGTTTCAAGATGGCGACGGACGGTCGGGTTGTTTTGTGTTCGTTAACTTTTTCGCATAGGGGATAGATTTATTCATCTCTTGCGTGTAATTGGTGTGCCAGGATGTAAAACCAGGAGTTTCTACTCAAGATCTGCGCGGGTGCTACGGAGTTCGTGCATCGAGCGAAGCCATCCTTGAGTGAATTTTCAGCAGCGTGTGTGGTTTTCAAAGTCTGTGTTTACGTTTTTTCAACATGGCGGAACAACGTGTGTTCTTCGTGCGGTCTGCAGTCAACATACCGAAGCGGCGGGGTAGCCGCGCAGGGAAAAAGAAGCAAGGTAAGCGTGGAGGTTTGAGGCGTTTTAGACTCAAGTGTCACCGTCTAGGACTTAGGAATATCCGTATTCTATATTGGAACTGTGCCAGTGTAAAACAACGGGGCTCTATTTTAGAAACCCTAGTTTACAGGAACGACATTGTAGCACTCCAGGAGACGAGACTGGGCGATCAGCTACTCCAGATTGCCGGCTTCAAATGTTTCTACAACAGACGACATCTGGGAATGGCGATTCTCGTTCGCGACAGCATGGTGGCGTCAGAGCTAGACATGTCCAGTTGGGACAGTGACGATATACAAATACAGGCGTTGAGAGTTCATTCCAGTATACCATTCGTGGTGGTTAATGTTTATGCCCGCAATGCCAGTGTGGACGCCCAGAAGTGGCAGTGCTTAAGTTGCATATTAGGCCACGAGAGAAATGTTATTTTCTGTGGTGATTTCAACGCTAAAGGCAGATCATGGGGAAACACTTCATCCAATACACAGGGGGAGGAGCTCGAGACTGCACTGGAAACCATCGACCTGGTTTGTATCAACAGTGGCTGTGTCACCAGGACAGCAAGCCGTCCGGGCGATGAGGACAGTGCTATTGATCTGGCGCTAGTTTCACCTTCACTCACTACAGTGTGTAGATGGGGTGTCCTAGGACACCACGGCAGCGACCACCACCCTTGCAGCATATTGGTGGAGAAAGGCAGAACCAGGCAGCACAAGCTAAAGGTAAAGACGTTCCAGTATGACAGTACAGGGCAAGATGTGGTGAGTAAAATAAGACGTGACAAGCACAGAAAGTTTCAGGGCAGGAAAAAAAGCTTGGAGCAGCCACCGTGGTGGAATTTCGAGGTGGAGAATGCTTGGGTGGATAAGCGTAGTGCTATAAGGAGATGGCAAAATGCCAAGAAGAACAGAGCTGGTCATCCTAGTAGCTGCATGCACTTAGAAAGAGAGATGCACACAAAAGTAAGCTATTTCAAGAAACTGGTCAGAGTAGTTAAAAGCGAAAAATGGGCAGAGGTGTGTCAAAGAGTAAGCACAGACAAGTCACTGAAATTGTTCTGGCGACTACATAAAAGCATGAGTGGTGTAGTCAAGAATAAGAGCATTTCTGACTTCCAAGGTGCTGACCTCATCTGGCAGAGGACTGACGAGGACAAGGGCAAAGCCCTCTTTGAACGCTATCTTGAGCAGAGCAACCAGACAGACATGGGAGGCCGAAATCTGGCCAAGGAGGTCACCTCAGACAGATGCAAGGCCCAGAACACTTCGGATGAAGACACGGTGACAGTGAAAGAAATCAAGGCTGTACTTCGACGATCAAAAAACAGCGCTCCAGGTCCTGATGGCATAAGATACGACGACATCAATAAGTGTACCGACAATGAGCTAGAGAAACTAGCAGACATGTACAACAACAGTATAGGGAGTGCTAGCATCAAGGAGGAGTGGTTACACAGCTATCGGATTCCCTTGCCGAAGCCTGACAAAGACCACAAAAAAATTCAGGGGTATCGAATTATAACCATGCAGAATACAATAGGCAAGCTGCTGGAGAAGGTAATTGCCAGGAAGATATCAAGCCAGCTAGAGAGGCAGGGTGTTTTCCAACCTACCCTGGGTGGGTACCGTCCAAAAAGAGAAACCTGGACCAATGCAGCAGTCTTTGCCCATGATGTCTATGAAGGTTTCTACTCAGGCATTGAAACCTTTGCTGCAGCGATTGATCTTGAGGACGCATACAACAGAGTACCATTGGATGTTTTAATGTTTCAGCTTCTTGAACTAAAAGTAAGTCCATTCCTCCTTAGTTGGATCGCTGCAGCAATATTCCAACGGAAAGTAGTTTTTAGATGTGGCAGTTGGACTTCAGAACCAACAACAATATATCCTGGTCTACCACAGGGATCACCATTATCTCCGATACTGTTCAACGCCTACACAGTGAGAATCACCAGTGAGCAGATCACTGGACCTGGCAGGACATTGTCATATGCCGATGATGTTTTAGTGTATCGTCAGGGTAAGGATAGAGAGCAGGTTGCTGTGGAACTACAAACCGAACTCAATCGCATAAGTACTTGGTGTGATGAAGCTGGGGCAATGGTCAACCCAACAAAGGCAACAGTGACTTGGTTCTCGTTGAATAATCATATTGTCAACACTCCAACACCAACTGTAGTGCTGTGTTCAGAGACGGTGGAAAGAACGCAGGCAATGAATTACCTAGGGATACTGTTTGAATAGTAACACTGTTGCCTACCATGCACGTCGTAAGAGGCGACTAATGAGGCTATGGTTCCGTCGCCCTGCTACTGAGTGAGTGCGTGGCGCGACACTGTGAGCTGTGAATTTCGCGTGGAATGCTTTTGCATCGGTCCGCGGTTGTTTTTAGCGTGAACTGCGTGTTCGGAACTATGGCGGCCGGCTGTTGCTGGATTGACTGGTTTGCCTTTGTGGTTCACAAGTACTTTTTTCAGGAGACTCCTGGGAGTCGGTGCTGTAGCTACGGAGTTCGTGCTTTATGCGGCGCTTTCAGTGGGTCGCCCTTCGGAAAGAGACCGAGCCATATGGGATAAAACCCGGGTCAATGAAGTCTTTCTGGTGACTGCCGTTTTCATCGACGATGAACTGTATGTTTCGTGGAGGACTTTTGTGTTGGCATTGTGGCGGCGGCATTATGCACAGTGTACCTGTGCGGGCTGTTGGCTTGCCGACACTCCTGTCTATTCCATTGTTCACATAGGGCAGTGAGGAGCATTTTGTGTGATATTCACTGGCACAGGAACGGAGCAATATGGGGACGACCCGTTGCCGTGAAGTTGGAACCGCGACTAACTAACTAACGGTTTGATCGAAGACTTGCTTATAAGGTGCACATAGACCAGGTGATAACAAAAGCCAAGCGGGGTTTGGCTGCGATGCGGGTGATGGCGGCAGCAAACTGTGAGCAGCGCCATCTATGTCTTCTGTACGAGGGGCTGGTCATGTCTGTTTTGGAGTATGCAATGGCAATCCTGACTCTCAGCCATAAGCAGATAGAAAGGATGGAATGGATACAGAATGAAGCTATGCGCATTATTCTTGGATGTACAAGAGATACAGCATGCAGGGCGATGCGCTACCATCTTGATTTTCCAACCATTGAAGAGAGAATACAAGTTTGCAGGGCACGCGCCCACCTCAGAGTTAACGCAAACACACAACATCCACTGCATAGTGAAATTAGGAAGGTGAAGGGCAGCAAGTTAAAAAGAGGACGGTCGTGGATGGGTCAAGCCGAAGACATTCTTCAACAGGTGTGTTCACTTGAGGATTTAGAACCTGGCGAGGAGTGGGTGCAAGTGCCAACAGACTTCTGCACGTCCTTTTCAGTTTGCATCCAACTAGATAGGAAATGCAGACAAGAAAATCCAGCTGCTGTGGAGGCTGAAGTACAAGCGATGATTTTCGAGAATTCGCTAGACGGTGACGCGGTCATCTACACAGATGGGTCGGTCGTCCGACATGTGAGAAGCTCATGGGCCTTTACAGCTCGGGCCGGGGGGGGGGGGGAGAATTGTGAAGGAGGACTCTGGTGCTTTCACTGAAACCACAAGAAGCCTGACCATGGAAGTCATGGCAGTAAGTAAAGCAATAACATGGCTCGAGACACAGACATTCACTAGGGCTTGTCTCCTTAGCGACTCAATGAACATGATCAAGAGGATAGAGGAGGGGTCGATCCGAAGAGAATGGTTGCTGCCTCTGGAGCGGTCTCGGCTGGCAAAGATTAGTTTCATCTTCGTGCCAGGGCATGCGGGAGTACAAGGAAATGAACGGGCTGACAAGCTCGCAGGTGAGGCTACTGTGGAGGGCGGACGCGCCATGGACCAGGCTGACATTCTGAATGCTCTACGAGAAGTAAGACTTTTGCGAGAACCAAGTGATGACTGTGAATCTACAACAATGGCCAGACTGCTAGAGCAGCAAATTAAAAGAGGGGTGTCCAAACAAGAACACTACGCATTAAGCCAAAGAAGATTGATAAACCAACACAGAACTGGCTTCGTTAGCCGCTACACGCTGCGGGATTTGCTGAGGAGGGGATCCGAGCACTTATGGACTGAATGGTTCGATGTGCAATGAGGATGATCTGTCGACTAACTAACTAACTAACTAATATTATTGATTTTGAAACAGAAGCAACCTGTGCATATTGTGAGTCTCACATCGATTATGTTATGTTAAATTATGCACACTAGGTACAATGGTCGGATGCTAGTGCTGGTTACTACTCGCTGGACGAACTTGTGGTCGGCGACACGGAGTTGCGGTCACTACCCGGGGAAGGACAAGCGACGCGGCCGACCCTTTAGTAGACCAGACTTTTAAAATACCCCGCCAAGATATCGACCTTAATACGCCAAAAGTACAAAAATTGAAGTGCTCAGTCTCCAGTTGTTAGACGGTTCTGATGACCTCAATATATGCAAAAAAGAAGAATACATGGAAACTAGTATCCACCAAATAATCCTCCACCATCCTCTTAATACACCCGACTTTTTAAAAATTCCCGTCAAAACATCGACCTTAACAAGCCAAAGATACAAAACTGATATGCGGAGGATCCAGTTGTTAGGTGATTCTGATGATGTCAATATAGATAAAGAAGGAGAAGCATGGGGGATAGTTCCTCCAGATGATCATCCTCCACCCCTTTGTAGACCAGAATTTCCCCCAAAACATCGAACTTACCAAGCCAAAGATACGAAAATGAGCTGCAGAGGCTCAGGTTGTTAGGCGGCTCTGCTGACGTCAATATAGACAAAGAAGGACGCTCGGATCCTCTGCTGCCTTCAAAATTCGACTTGAAACGTGCAGACATTACTACTGACAACTCCTATGGGTAGTGCTTACAGTGGCAACTAACTTTTGATTAAACATTATTTGGACGCCGATAATTTTTTTTTTCATTAAGAAGCTTAGTTCTTAATAGTGCTTCACGCGATAACAACTCACTGACATTTTGATTTATGTCATGTCGAGCTAGGTTTATATCAGTGCACATGATTACTGCTGACAGTTTTGATAATGTCGCACTTTCGTGGCAAGTGGAAAAAAGGCCATCGACTCGTACTTACACTTTCTAAGATACTACAGTTATTCAAAGGCACAGCATGTTGGCTAATTACATTTGCACAGAAGCAAATGATGAGATTAGACGGCGCCATCAACCAGCTTGATAACGTAGAAGCTATAACGCCTGGAACATGATAGCAGAATGCAGGCAGGCATTGATTTTCTTCATCTAGCGTTCTATCATTGTCCGGGAAAGAGGAGCACTGGGAAGAGCCATTAGGGCGCCCATAAATCCGGAGGGGACGGCCAATAAACGACGGAACTTAATAATTTTTCTTCCAGTAAAAGCGAAAATTATATTTCTAAGCTACGTTGATGGGTTTACCAGTAGGAGCTGAACGGCATATTTGTTGGAGCTGCTACTGGTATAAGAGCACAACATAGAAGGTAAACAACATGAAAGTGAGAACTGCTATCAGAGAATAAAATAGGAGCTGAATGACATATATGTGGGAGCTACTATATGAAAACAAACTAGGAGCTGAATGACATATACAACATCCGAGGAATATAACATAATCCATTCTGGTTGAAAGAAAAAGAAGCTAGAATTGCACTTATAATGGATCAGGAGAGATCTAAATCTATCAAAGGATATTAGACTGTGTCAGACAGAATATTACTGGTAAAGTAGAGTGGTAGACCTTTTGATCTCAACATCAGTGCAGTGTTTCCAGATCTGTTTTATATATACAGTGAAAATATTTATTAGAAATTTAGAAGATTGATTGATTGATTGATTGATTGATTGATTGATTTAGAAACCGACATCACAGCATTCGGTACATTCCCATAAGCGCTCCGTCCCCATCCTCAGCAACCAGCGAAGAGTTCCAACACTTTAGAAGATATGAGAGGAATCATCATTGGGGGATATAACATTATTTTTGCGGATATGAAATATTGATTGCAGACAATGAACAGTATCTGCAACATTTAGTAGATACGGTTATTGTACACAGTGAACAACTAGCGTTAGAATTAAATTGTAAGAAGACAGAGAATATGGTCATCGCTAAGAAGAAAGAAATAACACAATGATGTATGCGGGTAAATGTTAATATGCTTATACAATATAATCGGTACAACTATCTTGGAACAGTCATAACATCTGATGGGAGTTGCCTTGAAGAGATTTGAACACGAATCGCTATGGCAATGGTAACCTTTTGCAAGATGAAAAACATACTGACCAATAAAACGATATCTTTCGCAACGAAAAAAAAAGACTGTTGAACTGTTACATAGAACCTATACTTTTGTATGGATGTGAAAAGTGGACAATGAGCAGATAAGTTTAAAAATAGCTAATGGCAGTGAGAATGTGGTTTTGGGGGACATTGCAAAAATATCATGGGCAGATTGAAAAAGCAACGAGCAAGTCCTACACGCGCAATGGAAACCGTAAATTGATTAGAGAAATTAGACGCAGTCAACATATGTTCGGCACGTTAGGGGAAGACATAAACTAGAGAATTTGGTGACAATTGGCAAAATTTATGGGAAAATAACAAGGGGAAGACAGAGAAGTAAACATGTAGATGGTTTGGCTGCATGGCATGGTCGAGACAAGATCACGGAGCTGATCCACGACTCTGATGATCGTGTGAGATGGCGAAAAATGACCGCCCACGCTTATCGGCATGGCACATGATGATAATGATGACAAATATGTAGGAACAGCTATAAAATTACACAATAATAGCTAAACTGCATGCATGTGAGAATAGCTTGAGAGGATACAATAGGAGCTAAACTACATGCGTGTTGGAATAGTGTGAGAGAATACGATAGGAGCTCAACTACATGCGTGTGGGAATAGCTATGAGAGAATACAATAGGAGCTAAACTACATGCATGTTGGAATAGTGTGAGAGAATACAATAGGAGCTAAACTACATGCATGTGGGAATAGCTATAAGAGAATACAATAGGAGCTAAATTACATGCATGTGGGAATAGCTATGAGAGAATACAATAGGAGCTCAACTACATGTATATGGGAATAGCTGTGAGAGAATACAATAGGAGCTAAACTACATGCATGTGGGAATAGCTATAAGAGAATACAATAGGAGCTAAACAACGTGCGTGTGGGAATAGCTGTGATGGAATACAATAGGAGCTAATCTACATGCATGTGGGGACTGCTATAAGAGAATACAATAGGAGCTAATCTACACGTATGTGGAGACTGCTATAAGAGAATACAATAGGAGCTCATCTACATGTATGTGGGGACTGCTATAAGAGAATACAATAGGAGCTAAACTACATGCGCGTGGAAATAGCTATGAGAGAATACAATAGGAGCTAAACTACGTGTATGTGGGAAAAGCTGTAAGAGAATACAATAGGAGCTAAACTACACGTATGTGGGGACTGCTATAAGAGAATACAATAGGAGCTAAACTACATGCATGTGAGAATAGCTATGAGAGAATATAATAGGAGCTAAACTACACGTATGTGGGAATAGCTGTAAGAGAATACAATAGGAGCAAACTACATGCGTGTGGGAATAGCTATAAGAGAATACAATAGGAGCTAAACTACACGTATGTGGGGACTGCTATAAGAGAATACAATAGGAGCTAAACTACATGCATGTGGGAATAGCTGTAAGAGAATACAATAGGAGCTAAACTACATATATGTGGGGACTGCTATAAGAGAATACAATAGGGGCTAATCTACATGCATGTGGGAATAGCTATGAGAGAATACAATTGGAGCTAAACTACATGCGTGTGGGAATAGCTGTAAGAGAATACAATAGGAGCTAAACTACATGCATGTGGGAATAGCCATGAGAGAATACAATAGGAGCTAAACTACATGCATGTGGGAATAGCTATGAGAGAATACAATAGGAGCTAAACTACATGCATGTGGGAATAGCTATGAGAGAATACAATAGGAGCTAAACTACATGCGTGTGGGAATAGCTGTGAGAGAATACAATAGGAGCTAAACTACATGCGTGTGGGAATAGCTGTGAGAGAATACAATAGGAGCTAAACTACATGCGTGTGGGAATAGCTATGAGAGAATACAATTGGAGCTAAACTACATGCATGTGGGAATAGCTGTAAGAGAATACAATAGGAGCTAAACTACATGCATGTGGGAATAGCTATGAGAGAATACAATAGGAGCTAAACTACATGCATGTGGGAATAGCTATGAGAGAATACAATAGGAGCTAAACTACATGCGTGTGGGAATAGCTGTGAGAGAATACAATAGGAGCTAAACTACATGCGTGTGGGAATAGCTGTGAGAGAATACAATAGGAGCTAAACTACATGCGTGTGGGAATAGCTGTAAGAGAATACAATAGGAGCTAAACTACATGCGTGTGGGAATAGCTGTGAGAGAATACAATAGGAGCTAAACTACATGCGTGTGGGAATAGCTGTGGGAGAATACAATAGGAGCTAAACTACATGCATGTGGGAATAGCTATGAGAGAATACAATAGGAGCTAAACTACATGCGTGTGGGAATAGCTGTAAGAGAATACAATAGGAGCTAAACTACATGCGTGTGGGAATAGCTGTGAGAGAATACAATAGGAGCTAAACTACATGCGTGTGGGAATAGCTGTGGGAGAATACAATAGGAGCTAAACTATATGCATGTGGGAATAGCCGTGGGAGAATACAATAGGAGCTAAACTATATGCATGTGGGAATAGCTGTGAGAGAATACAATAGGAGCTAAACTACATGCACATGGGAATAGCTGTAAGAGAGTGCAATAGGGGCTGAATGAAATATGTGCGGGACTTAACATAGACGCCATAAACACGTTTTTGGCTGAATCAGTAGCCTTGAACAGATGAAGCCTACACACAAGGGTTACTTTCTGTTTTACAAACATAACACCCATCCATATATTGCTAACTGTTATGGAGAATATTAGGTTCTCAAGTGGTAAGCGATGTATTTGGCAAGTACCTGCTACAAGTGCTGAGAGCGACAACTGATTATTCCGGTCATATGAAGCACTCTATCGGTCGCCTTTATTGCAGGAGATTATTGTCTTCAACCAATGACCTGTTTCTGTCTATCCGGTGTGAGTTAGATCAAATAGTTAATTCCTTGCTTGGAATCGATTTTCTTCCACTATGTTCAGATCATTGCATGACCTAGATACCATAGAAATAGGGCTGAGGAATAACGTTTATTAATTGCCATAATTCACTAACAATATGAGACCAGCAGCATTAGCAAATGAGCCCCAAGAAGTGGAAAGAGACCTTTTGTTACTGCAAGTCGAGACAGGATAACAGTCGATGTCTGGTAGCCATGTGACTGCTGCTACACACACAGAACTAGCCAACCAGTCTTCGGCTGTCATGTAGATTTGTTTCAGTCAGCTGTGTCCTGTTCGTAGTGGGATTTTTTTTTCTGATTGATTGATTGATTGATTTAGGAATCGACATCACAGCATTCGGGGCATTCCCATAAGTGCTCCGTCCCCATCCTCAGCAGCCAGCGAAGAGTTCCAACACTAATAGTACCAGTAGCAATCTGATTATAAGTCCGTCTCGCCTTTCCTCTGAGCGTTGAACGTCGGCCAGATCCCTTCGTCACTCCTCGTTGTCTCATTCTTGCCAGACCATGGTAATCCATTTGCTCCTCCGAGGTGTGCACGTGCTCCCACAAGGCCGCAACCACGTCTGCCTTGTCATGTATCAATACTCCACCAAGTTCTGCAGAGCCAGCCAATCTGCCCGCCTGTTCATTTCCCAGCACACCGGCATGCCCCGGAGAAAAGACCCAGGCGATGCTTGTCACCCGTGACCTCCGAAGCGAAGCAAGCCACTCCGCACGAAGTCTGCCGGTCCTCACCCTCGTCAGCATGCTTTCTGAGTCAGTTACAATCACGATGTGTGTGTGTGTGTCGTATTCTCCATCCAGCGGAGAGCCACAGTGACTGCCTCCACTTCCATTCTTAAGCTGGATGTTGTGGTATCATATGCCAGGCTCTCCTGCCCCAAACATCGACCATTAGCTTTGGCTATGAACCCCCAGCCACTTCTCTCACCTCTTGACACCGAACCATCTGTGTAGATAATCACATCACTCGAGTGAGCATTGTCCTGAATTAGTTGCTGGATTTCCACTTCTGTGGCCCCTGTTGGACACTCCCTGCACTCCCGGCTTAATGTGATTATAACTCTGCACAAGTCTGACTGCTCCGCTGACACTCTGACCCACTCCTCTCCACGCCTAATGTTCTCCAAGGGGCACACCTGTCTGATCGTATCCTCCGCCTGAGCCATCCATGATTTCCCTCTTATCAGTCGCTGACCCTTAACTGCGTCCAGCGCCTCATGCAGTGGGTGGTCTGTGTCTGCAGCTACTCTGAGGTATGCCTTCGCCTGCATCACCTTGAGCCTACCAGCAACAGTCGGCAGACCTAGGATGTAACGCATACACACCACTGGAGTGTCTCTAGTGCATCCCAGAATGACCCGCATAGCGTCGTTCTGTATGCGCTCTAACTTCACCAGCTGACTCTCTGAGACAAGTGAGCAGACCTAATCCATAATCAATTACTGAGAGGATCAAGTGCTGGTATAGTGTGAAAAGCATTCTCTGCTCTATGTCCATTGCAGCCATAGTTTTAAGTGCATTGAGTCCCTTTTGAGATCTTGTCACGACCGTCTCCACATGGTCCTTGAAGGACAGGCTCCTGTCAAATGTGATCCCCAGATACTTCAGTTTGTTCTCTCTCCTGACATTTCTACCATCTATCGCGAGGCTTGGAACATCAGCTCTTACAATCCTGTTGTCCAGAGAGCACAACAAAACAGCCGCCTTTTCCGTGTGGATGACAGCACTCATTTCTGTGCACCAGTCAATCACTTTATCTACTGTAGCCTGTAACTCCTGGGCTGTTTGCTCCCTATCTCTCCCCTGCCTATATGCAAAAATATTATCTGCAAATGTTAGTATTCTTCCAACCCCTGGTGCTTCTAGGTTTGCCATCTTGCTCGTATACACATTAAAGAGCACCGGTGAGACTGCAGATCCCCGTGGCAGTCCCGGGGTTAACATATGTGGCTGTGAGGTCCATGCGCCCAGACGCGTTAGTATGCTTCGAATTCGAGCTTAGTATACACACACGAGCTATTTCTGCTTGTAGTTACTACTGCTTGTGAGTTCACTGGACCGAGACGACCCCATCTTGACTTCAAAGTTGATAATCGGCATCATTTTCTGTGTGATTATGGTGGTATTTTGTTCATTGTGCAATGAATTATCTAAGCTTTTAGAGAAGTTGTTACAGTTTCATAATTTATGCTTCAATCATTTTGTTGTAAAGATTGGCCCAGCTTTCCAAGTCGACCCGCCTCCTCGTTGTCCGGAATGTTAAGCGGGCTAGTATGCATTAAATCGTGTGTTTTACTTCTTAAATTCGATATTTTGTAATTAATGTACTTTCCAGTGTCACTTTGATTCCAAGAAATAGTTGTGGCATTTGGCTAGATTTGTGAAGGAAACTGGTCACTGGTGATTCTGAATGAGATCCTTCCTGGTTTAGACACATTGTGTCGTGCTTGGACCTGCGTTTTTTTGTAGCGTTGTTATCTTTCCAGATGCTTAGTGTCGCAGAGTTGGTATGTTTGTTGGTTGATGCAAAGTTTACTGGTTGACGCAGAGTTTAATGGTTGGCACAGAATTTAATGGTTGATACATAGTTTAATGGTTGACGCAGAGTTTAATGGGTGACACAGGGTTGAACGGTTAACGCCGAGTTTAATAGTTGGCGCAGAGTGTAATGACTGACGCAGAGTTTAACGGTTGATGCAGAGTTTAATGGTTGACGCAGAGTTTAATGGTTGACGCAGAGTTTAATGATTGATACACAGTTTAATGGGTGAGGCAGAGACAGAGTTAGACGCAATGTGTAATGGTTGACGCAGAGATTAATGGTTGACGCAGAGTTTAATGGTTGATACATAGTTTGATGGTTGGCACAGAGTTTAATGGTTAACGCAGAGTTTAATAGTTGGCACAGAGTTTAATGGTTGATACACAGTTTAATGGTTGACATAGAGTTTAATGATTGATACACAGTTTAATGGTTGACGCAGAGTTTAGTGGATGGCACAGGGTTTAACGGTTGACGCAGAGTTTAATGGTTGACGCAGAGTTTATTGGTAGGCACAGAGTTTAGTGTTTGACAAAGAGTTTAATGGTTGGCACAGAGTGTAATGGTTGACATAGATTATTGGTTGACACGGAGATTAATGGTTGGTATAGAGTTTAGTGGTTGTCACGGAGTTTATTGGCTAACACAGAGTTTATTGGTTGACACTGAGTTTGATGGCTGATACAAGGTTTATTGGTTAACACAGAGTTTAATGGTTGACACAGATTTCATTGGTTGACACGGAATTTAATGGTTGACGCAGAGATTAATGGTTGAGGAAGAGTTTATTGGTTGACACAGAGCAGGTTTATTGGTTGACATCTAGTTTAATGGTTGACGCAGAATTTAATGGTTGACTCAGAGTTTAATGGTTGATACACAGTTTAATGGTTGACATAGAGTTTAATGGTTGATACACAGTTTAATGGTTGATACACAGTTTAATGGTTGATACACAGTTTAATGGTTGATACACAGTTTAATGGTTGACATAGAGTTTAATGGTTGATACACAGTTTAATGGTTGACATAGAGTTTAATGGTTGATACACAGTTTAATGGTTGACGCAGAGTTTAATGGTTGGCACAGAGTTTAATGGTTGAGGTAGAGTTTATTGGCTGGCATGGAGTTTAATGGTTGACGCAGAGTTTTATGGTTGGCACAGAGTTTAATGGCTGATGCAAAGTTTAATAGTTGGCACAGAGTTTAATAGCTGAAACAGAGTTTATTGGTTGGCATGGAGTTTAATAGTTGGTACAGAGTTTAATGGTCGACAAGGAATTTATTGGCTGGCACAGAGTTTATTGGTTGACACGGAGTTTAATTGTTGGCACAGAGTTTAATGTCCTGAACCGAATATGTATGGCGCCCATGTGTTACCTGGGCCCATACAGGAAGCAAAGCACTGTAACCTGCCATGTATGTAGTACACTGCCACAAAGGAGGGTTGGTGTGAGACTGGCTACCTCATGCCGTTGATAATTGTTGCTGCACAATCCAACAATTGGTGAACAATTGTTGCTGCTCAATCCAACAACTGGTGAACAATTGTTGCTGCACAATCCAACAATTAGTGAACAATTGTTGCTGCACAATCCAACAATTAGTGAACAATTGTTGCTGCACAATCCAACAATTAGTGAACAATTGTTGTTGCACAATCCAACAATTTGTGAACAATTGTTGCTGCACAATCCAACAACTGGTGAACAATTGTTGCTGCACAATCCAACAACTGGTGAACAATTGTTGCTGCACAATCCAACAATTAGTGAACAATTGTTGCTGCACAATCCAACAATTGGTGAACAATTGTTGCTGCACAATCCAACAACTGGTGAACAATTGTTGCTGCTCAATCCAACAATTAGTGAACAATTGTTGCTGCACAATCCAACAACTGGTGAACAATTGGTGCTGCACAATCCAACAACTGGTGGACAATTTTTGCTGCACAATCCAACAATTAGTGAACAATCCTACAAATGACTGGACTTGACTGGATTAAAGGTATATGCTCGGCTGAGAGATGAAAGGCGGGAGAAAACGATGAAGAGAGAGGATGGCATACTGCTGCTGCTGAGTTTATTCTAAGGCTTAAGGCCAACACAAAAGGATTGGTGTTGTCAGCCAATGCATACAAAACAGTTAACAAACATGAATGTTCCATGTCTCATATAATTGCATGTGTCACTAATGAAGCAGTTACGCAACACAGCAACTTTTCATTAATCATCCTGCCATTTCAATTCTTAGGCTTGTTTTTCATTCCCTAAAAGCGTTAACATTTAGGAGAATGTGATCAATTATTAAGTTAAGTGGCGTAAATTTATGGGCGATTACAACAGAACCGATAACAAACTTGAGAGATGTTGTTATGGCATTATTGTGACATGTCTGGGAGTGTTAGGTCTGGGTGGTTTTAGCATATCTGCACTTCTTCCCAACAATATTAATATGTATAATCATCATTATGTGCGATATCGCTATGAGTGGACTGTCATATTCGTGAACTCACGTGATCATCAGAGTCGCCAGTGTCTTTGTTCTTGTCCCAAATATGCCACACGGCCAACCATCCAGGTATCTATCTCTGTGTCTTCTAGCTCTTTTGCCATCGAGTTTGCCTTTTCACGCCACGTCTTCAACTTTGTTTCTCATCATAACATGCCCAAGGCATATTGACTACTGACTGACGTTGCCTAATTTATATAGTCTGTTTCCGGTGTTCATCTATTACTGTTAAATATGTGTCATCAGCGGAGCTTCTTTGGTGCTTAAAAAACGATGGTTTTCTTAGGTATACGCGTGTGTGGGTGTGTGTGTGTGTGCGTGTCTGTGTGTGTGTGTGTGTGTGTGTGTGTGTGAGCCACACGGTTTTCACACGTATCCAGTTTAGCTTCTAGTTTCTTCTCTCATAGTAGCTCCCACACACATGTTGTTTAGCTCGAATGTTGTGCTCTTATACCAGTAGCAGCTCCCACAAATATACAGTTAAGCTCCTACTGGTAAACCATCAATGCAGCTTAGAAATATAATTTTCGCTTTTACTGAAAGAAAAATTATTAAGTTCCATCGTTTATTGGCCGTCCCCTCCAGATTTATGGGCGCCCAATGGCTCTTCGCAGTGCTCCTTTTCCCCCGGACAATGATAGAACGCTAGATGAAGAAAATCAATGCCTGCCTGCATTCTGCTATCACAGTGGTTCTCAACCGGTGGGGAATTCACCCCCAGGGGGGAGTTTTAGGGTTTCCATGGGGGGGGGGGGGGGGGGGGGGGTATATGATATTGTTTTTCCCTTCATACTTTACAGTTATGTACGTCTCATCCTTCTAAAATTCATTTTATAAAGTAAGTAGACCCACAAATCATGTTTTATGTGGATGTCTAGACTTGTTTTAGTATATGCTATTAAATTTACCTTCTAGTTTTACGTATACTGAGTAGGGGTGGGGGATTTTTAGATAGGAAATATGAAAGGGGGGATGACGTTCTGAAAATACGGTGAAGGGGGGCACAGGCCACATTTTTGATAGGAAGGGGAGGGGGGAATGACGTTCTCAAAATATGGTGAAGGGGGGCACGGGCCAAAAAAGGTTGAGAACCACTGTGCTATCATGTTCCATGCGTTATAGCTTCTGCATTATCAAGCTGGTTGATGGCATTGCCTAATCTCATCATTTATTACAGTGAAAATGTAATTAGCCAGCATGCTAAGCCTTTGAATAACTGTAGTATCTTAGAAAGTGTAAGTATGAGTCGATGCCCCTTTTCCATGTATCACGGAAGTGTGACATTGTCAAAACTGTCAGTTGGTGTGGTACACAGTAAACAATGGTAATAATGTGCACTGATAAAAACCTGACTAGATATGGCATAAATCAATATGTCCATGAATTGTTGTCATTTGAAGTACCTATTCAGAACTAAGCCAATTAATTAAACAAAATCAGTCGTCGGCGTCCAATAATATTTATTTGAAAGTTAGTTGCCATTGTAGGTACTACGCATGGTTGCTGTCATTTCGTTCTTTTATTTCGTTCATTTCGCGCTGGTTACTTACGGGGGTATGTGAGCTGGTCGTTCATAAAACAATGGCAAACTACTGAACGTAAAACTTGCCAAGACATCAACAGCAGCTGAAAATGCTGGCGTTGAGTGCAATGTCCTGTAAATAGGATATGCAAAAAAAAAAAATAAACAAACAAATCTACCTCTAGCTCTTTATATTCAGCTTTTAATGTTGGTATGGTTTATAAAAGAGTGTTGAAGTGTTATATGCAACCTATACTGTTTTCTACACTTGAAACATATAGAATAAACAGCAAGCTGGGAAACATCTAATGGTAGTGGGAATGTGGTTTCTGCGGAAGATACACAGAATACTGTTGGCAGACAGAAAAATACATGAGCAGTCCTTCAACAAACTAAACTAATTAAATGTGATTAGAGAATTTAGATGTAGAAAGTCAAGAGTTTGGGGCACATCGTAGGGATAAATAAATGTGACAAGTGGCAGCGTCAGTGGAAAAAGAGCAAGGGTGAGGCAGAGAGAGAAATACCTGGATGGCGTGACCACGTGGTATAATCGTGACCAAAACAGACGTGACCCACAACTGGCGAGCGTGTGAGATAGCGAGCCTACGCTTATCGACATGGCACATGATGATGACGATGGGTTCTATTAGACTACCATGTCTTGAACTCTGACCAATAATTGTTTGTTCATCTTGTGTATTGTAATGCATCGCTGTTATTGTCCAGTTTCTCCTGTTTGCTTGTGTTCCCGGAAAATACAGTCTACCCTTCTGTGATCTGCGCTTGCAAGGCCTCCACTCAATGTTCCAATTGTTCGCCTCTGCTGCCCGTCGCGGTAACGTCGAGAGTTACATTATCATTCTCATTTGTTTCAATAATTGCTTATTCCTTCAAGATCTTCACATATTTTTCGTGCTATTGATTGTTTCTTTAGCTATCCTTGTTCTTTTTATAGATTTCGCTTTCAATTCTGTCATCATATTATTAAATGTCCAAGATGTGAGAAATGTGCTGTTTGTTATAGTGTTTCTAGTTTGCTCTGATATACATTTCTGGCTGTTCCTTTATATTGCTAGGTACCACAGATTTAGCTTTCTTCACAAATAATTATTAATATCAGTTGCACATTCTGCACTTCTCTCGGCGACCTGCGCAACAGTGGTTAGTTGTTTTTATCAGACAATTTATAAATAACAGTGCAAACAAGAAAACTTCACAAATTCTATATCCGTGGCATAGACTGTTTTGTTTTGTCCAACAAAGTCAAGACAAGATAAGCACTTCAGAGCGCTGATTATGAAGTTGTTCACTTAATCCACCGAATAAATCAGGGGCCGAAAAGTTTGTGCTGGGAGATAATGTGGCCGAAATGTATTTATACACCATGCCTGGGAAATCAGTATATATATATTTATTTTTTTTTAGCATATCCTTTACAGGACTTAGCTGTCAACACCAGCATCTTTCAGCTGTATGTTGATCTCTTGGCAAGATTACGCTCAGTAGTTTGCCATTGCTTTCTGAGCGGCTGGCTCAGTATCCCGCAAGTCACGAGCGGGGGTCGAACCGCCTCAGCTCTCGCTCCGCTACGAGACTATGCGTGATAAACGGGATTACAGAGAGAAAGTGTTGTAGCCCCACAGCCAGAGAGACCGGCAAATCAGTATATAGCAGACGCATTATTTGTGTAGTTGTTAAGTATAATGTGATCCAGTGTACATAGATACCGAATGACAACTCAGAAAGTAGCCGCAACCTTTTGGCTGTCTTGATTGTGTAAAGGGTAGAACTTTCGGAATTTGTTCTGTTCTTCTTCGCTGGCATTGTTGTGTCACTAGGGTCACTTTATTTTCATCACACTACCGAAGAAGCCAAAAGCTGTCGATTATGAAGATTAAAGAACTATTAGCTTAATGAGCCACATAACTAAGATACTACTCAAGGTCATACAAGAAAGAATTCAACATAAAATAAATGAGGAAGCAGCTGAAGAACAATTTGGGTTCCGCAAAAACAGCGGCACCAGAGAAGCAATTATCTGTTTAAGGATGTTAAATGAAAAATATATAAGAGTTCAAAACAGTATATATATTTGTTTCATAGACTACAAAAAAAGCTTTTGATAGAGTACAACATGAACAACTAATTACATGCCTTCAAGATATAGGAGCAGACGGAAAGGACATCAGACTCATTAGTAACTAGTACTGGGAACAAGTGGCATCTATTAGATGCGGAAATAACTATTCGTCGCCTATAGAGATAAAAAGAGGAGTACGGCAGGGATTTGTGCTGTCCCCCAAGCCTCTTCAACCTATACACAGAAATAATTTTTAAACAGATTGAGCTGCCTGGACTTAACATCAATGGGATAAACATAAACAACAATACTGTGTTACTAGCAAAGGGATAGCAAGAGTGGAACAAGTAAACAGGCACAGTGCAGAATGCGGCTTAGATATTAACATCCAACAAACGAAAACTATGATAATTAGCAATGGATAGGAAAGGTCATCAATGAACATCACAGTAAATGGGCCATACTAGAACATATAAAAAGTTTCTCCTATCTTTGACATATAATAACAGAAGTGAAATAGAAATCAAAAAGAGAATAGGAAAGGCCAAAAGTTCTTTCCACGGCATGAAATCAGTATTATCGTCTAGAGCAGGGGTCACCAAACTACGGCCCGCGGGCCGGATCCGGCCCGCGACGTCATTTCTTCCGGCCCGCCGACGGTACTCGAACTTGCTTTATACGACGTATGGAACACGAGAGGTTATGACACAATTTAAATGTAAATATTATGTTTAGAATAATAGGAGATCTTCACACGTGCGGAGACCTCCTGGTGTCTATGTGTCTTAAGTTTACTATTTTTAATTATAAATTATTGTATCTAGATTTTATTGTTTATTGTAATGTTTGCTTATTTCGCGCCATCCCAAGTCCTTCCCTGGTTCGTGGTAGCGCCACCTATGCTCTGACGTTACCATAATTTCCATGGCAACACACACACACACACACATACACACACGCATCTTTTTGCTAGTCATCCATTTTATAGGTATGTAACAACGATTTCTTTGTTTGACAATGATAGGTAAGTGAACTACAAGTGTGAATAGAGGCAATAAAGTAGCAAACATAGCATAAAAATGCCACAGAAACCTCGTGTTATTACGAAAATATTATCCCCAGCTCAGAAGAATTCCCAGGTCAAGGTGTTAATCGAGCTGGTCTCTAGGCCAGTGTATTTCTACCTTTCTGCTCGAGCAGATCCTTATGCAAATGTTTACGTTTCTCAGTGAACTCTGTGCGATGATCCAAGTGTCTGTCCTACTTTATGTAATACACCAGATGGGCAGAAATGTTGCATTTAGGCGATTTCGGTCTGTTTCGGCGGAACCCCTGGCTGTCACTCGCGGAACCCCTGTTGAAAAACTCTGCTCTATTTAGGCCGGCCCTATTTATATATTTTGCAAACCTTATTATGTGATATATTCTATTACCAAAGGTACCTATAAACTTTATATGTACTTTTGGTGAGCCGTAGCTTCACCAGTGACCCTTAGTCCTCTGCTTTTCCTGTGTTTCAATAGGGACACAGAGGTGTTTCCAAGGCAGCAAGGCCAGGTTCTATACCGGCCAAGACATACTAATACGTCCTAGTCGTGCGTCCTGGGCAACAGGTCCCTTCGGGATCCTAGCTAAAGTAGTAGGATCGATGATTCCTCCGAAGTCGGAGAGTATCTGCCTGCACGGCGAGGAACCACCAGTCTACCAATAAGCCAGACATGGGACAACGGATGCTCACGCAAAACTCAGTCCTGTATGACATCACACTGATGTTGGACATCAGGATGTCTTCTTCAGACATACAGGACTTCACGCTGGAGTTCACAGCCAGCGAACACAAGCAAGCAAGCAATAGGATTTTAATTATGTTTCTAATTCAATGTCCTTTTCATTTTCAGATCCCGTGTACTTCGCCCTTCATTATGGCTACTAAGAAAAGAAAAGTGGACGCCGAGTGTCGCGTTTTCAATTAAGAACGGAGAGTAAAGTACTTCTTTGTGGAAACAAAGGACCAGAAAACAATTGCGTAATATGCAGCGAAAGTGTTGCAGTTTTGAAAGAGTACAATCTTCGGCGTCACTGCGAAACAAAACATCTATAACATATTCACAGTTTTCTGGAAAGCTACGATCTGAGAAATATGAGTCCATGAAACGTGGTTTAGAAACACAAAGAGATCTCTTCACAAGAACGTTTGCTGAAAATGAATCTGTCACTCGTACAAGTTACAAAATAGTCCATAAGATGACAGAACGAGGATACCCGTTTACTGATGGCAACTTCAACAAAGAGTACATGATGAAAGCAGCAAATGACTTGTGTCCTGAGAAAGCCGATTTGTTTGCAAATATCAGCCTTTCGGCAAGTTCAGTTGTGTGAAGAACAGTAGAAGGGAAAAAGAACATGGAAAGAACATGGTGCTATAGATACGTGAGAAAACTAGGAACTCTTTGAGGTATTCTTTGGCGCTGGATGAGTGTACTGATTTCTCGAGTGCGTCACATCTTCTCGTGTTCATTCGTGTTATCAATTTGGACTTTCAGATAACGGAAGAGTTGGCATCCGTTTGTAGTATGCATGGAACAACAACTGGAAAATACATTGTAATGGAAGTGCAAAACGTTTTGTAAGGCTGTAACCTTCAGCGGAATCAGTTTCGAGGTGTAACAGTTGATGGAGGAGAATATATGGCTGGAGTGAGGAAAGGTCGGATGGGGAAGATCGGGACTCAGTTGGAAGATTTGCAACATCCGGGCGCTCTGTTCATACACTGCATCATACATCAACAAGAAATCTGTGGAAACGACTTAGATATTTCTTGTATACTGAAACCAGTCGTTTCTGCTGTGAACTTCATTCGGGGACATGCACTCAATCACCGTCAGTTCCAGGATTTTCTTGAAGAAATTGATTCTGAATTCTGTGACTTGCCTTATCACACATCAGTGAGGTGGCTCAGCTGCGGTAAAGTCCTGTTTCGTGTTTACAAGCTCCGAAATGAAATAGATGTTTTTCTCACTGAAAAAGATAGAGCTGATCCCCAGCTGTCAGATCCTACCTGGCTGTCACAAAGTTGTCATGTTTGGTCGACATCACATCCCACATGAATAAACTGAATTTGAAACTTCAGGGAAAGACAAACCTCGTCTGTGATCTCTATAGAATCATCAAAGGATTTCGGAGAAAGCTGTCATTATTTGAAGCACAACTGGAAGAAGAAAAATTTTCTTATTTTCACAGTTTCAAAGAGTCTTGCGCTAAAATCGCCGAAGACGTCGACCTCGATTTTCCGAAAAGAATATTATTCGTGACTAGAAAAAAAGCATTTTGGAGAGATTTTCAGATCTTGACAGAACAGAGAGTGACATTCTTCTGTTCTAGAATCCGCTCGATTGTAACAATGCGTCTGTCATGACAAGTGTAAACAATGGAGTATATACAAAATTAAAATCCGAAGTTCCTCAAATGGTACTAATTAGGTGTGTATGTCATTCCCTTCAGCTGGCAGTGTCACAGGCTGCAGCTGCTTGTCTGCCCAGGAACATATAGTTCATGATTAGAGAAACATATAACTGGTTTTCTCACTCATTTTACCTCATTCTAATGCGGACGTGGAGCGTATTTTCAGTCAGATGGGAGTTATAAAATCAAAATTGCGGAACAGACTGACCATCAAGAGTTTGACAGCTGTTTTGACTATTAGATATGGAATGAAAAGATATGGCAAATGCTGTCATGATTATAAACTACCTAAGGATATTCTGCGAAAAATTGGATCACAGGAGGCATATACATGTTTCTTTCAATCATCCTCCTTATCCTCATCATCGCAGGAGCAAACACAACAGGAAATAGCTGCAGAAACTGAAGAGGAGTTGTTTGACTGGGATTTGGCAGATCTGGAATAAACTTCATTCTAATATTCAGTGATAATAATAAATTATAATGTGCTACTTTATAACATTGTGAATGAATACCACCAGTGCTTGTTTTAGTGATTTCCCAAAAAATAGTATTGCAATTTGGTGCTTTTTTGGTTCGAAAGTAGTTCTGATTGGGATTTGGCGTATCTGGAATATACTTCATTGTAATATGAAGTGATAATAATAAATGATACTGTGCTACCTTGTTATATTTGTAATAAAAACAGTTGGTGCTTTTTTTTAGGTGCTTTCCAAAAAACATTGGTGCTTTTTAATGCTTTTTGGGGTCGATTTTGGTGCTTTTTCATCAAAGGGAGATGGCAACACTGCATATGAGACGACAACATCAAGAGATGGACGAACAAAAGCCTGACAGAATGTACTGTCAGGGCGAGAGACAGACAGTGTTGGAGATCCATTGCAGCCAACCCTTATTGCGGAGACGGCACCTGATTGAGGGTCACTGAATTATCACTATTGATTAAAATACCACATATCACAGCACCATCGCGATAGCGGCGGAGTTTATGCTTTGTTGTCGTAGAGACACGAGATAAGTCTTCCTGAATGAGCCTCTCAAGTCTGATATTTCTGATCTTTTTTTTTTTTTTTTTGGCGCTCGCTCGCTTTCAACTCAAGCGTAGTCTATACACACTATTTCTAGTACCACTGGATTGAGTTTTTGCGTGTGGAATAACTTTCCCCATTACCAGTGTCCCTCGCCATCTGGCGAACCCACTCCGACTTCAGAGGTACTTGTATTTAACGCCCCCAAGTCGAGGACGAGAAGTCAACTAGGTGGATAAACACAGTATAATAGGCACTGTAACTTGTCACTGGAATTGTTGTCATCGTTGTCTGGTGTAATAGCATAGGTTGACCGTGTTTTATCACCTCCCTCCCCCCCCCCTCTCTCTCTCTCTCTCTCTCTCTATCTATCTATCTCTCTCTCTCTCTCTTTCACTTTCTCTCTCTTTCTCTCTTCTCCCTTTCCTCTCTCCTCTCTCTCTCTCTCTCTCTCTCTCTCTCTCTCTCTACTCTCTCTTTCTCCTCTCCCTCCTCTTTTTCTCGTTGTCTCTCTCCCTCTCTTTTTCTTTCTTTCTGGTTGGTGGGTATAATGTAACATACCTGCATGTTACAGATAACATGCTCTTGGTGGCTGAAAACAAAATGACACGCAGGTGCAGTAAATGACACACATAATTGCAAGAGAAATATTCAAAACAAAGAGCTTCGTCTGAATAACAGAAAACAGAAGTATTGGTTATTACAAATAAAAATGTATACCAAACTGCAGCATCAAAGTTAAAGGAACCTATCTGAAACAAATGATTCATTGTATTGAAATTTTTTTGGGTACTTTAATAATAGCAGATTTTGGGTTGCTTGCATGCTTGCTTGATTGTGTTCGTTGGCTTGAGCTCCAACGCGAAGTCCTGTATGTCGGATGAAGGCATCCTGTTGTCCATACAGGACCTGACGTTTGCGTGAGTATCCGTTGTCCCATGTCTGGCTTATTGGTGTGCAGACTAGTGGTTCCTCGCCGTACAGTTAAACACTCTCCGACTTCGGAGGAATCGGCGATCCTACTTTAGCCAGGACCCCGAAGGGACCTGTTGCCCAGGACGCTCGACGAGGACGCGTCAATAAGTCTTGGCCAGTATATACCCCAGTCCTGATGCCTTGGAAACACCTCTGCGTCATTTTGGGTTTATTAAGGATATTAATTGCATAATAGACTAATCAAATGAAGCATTTCACAAGATGACGAATATTTCTGCAATGTATCTATGTCAGTCGTGGTGAAGACAAGAAAACAGAGTTCTTAAGAGCTATATTGAGCTAATTCTGGTGTACTAAAGCCAATCATGGACATTTAGTAGACACGAGAGAAATTATATGGAAATGCATAGAAGATGAGAAAACCGCAGCCAGTTAGAAAGCTCGAATGAAGATATCTTTAAAGAGGTTAACTCACACAAACAGCTGTTGACTCGCATCACAAGAAGCCAACCTACATTCTTTGGGCATATCACGAACAGGGGAAAGCTTAAGTAGGTCGTCACAACAGGAAAGTTGGAGAAAGACAGGCAGGAGGCGACCATAAGAGAAGATGTTGGACAGTTAGACCTCATAGCATAGAGGAACATCAGTATCAAAAAGGATTGGCAGTTGAACAGACAGAAGGATGTGCACATGATCACCAACCACACAATCATGCTGAGAATGCCCATACACTTCTCTTGCCTCGGACCACAGAGCCATTGGTAAACACGGTTGCATCACCAGCTCCCGTGTTTTCATGTTTAAGCGCGGTAACCTCTGTATCTACTGCGACAGGATCTTGCTCACTGCAACGTGTGTCAAGAATCATATGGACACAGAAATAGTGCGAAAATCTGCTGGCACTGGCATCCTCTCCCTTCAAAATTTGATGTCTGGGGGTCTGCTTACTTGATAGATGGCTTCCTCGCCACGTTCCATTTATGCTTTGACCCTCTTCAGTTGATTTCCTTTGGGTGTTGGTAGGGCAATCGTGGAACTTCTTGAGCATGATCATGGGATCGTTAAGTATGCAAAAGTGTGAGTACTTTTGAGCGCTTAGCCGTTACTGATTTCTCCCCAGCACAACAGTACTTAACAGATGTTCCTACGGTAGACATCAGATCCCACGCTCGTGTGTGTTCACACTCCGAGGAAGAAAGTTTAGGCAGACTGTAGAGAGAGATTTGGTAGCCTCGGGGAATGATTCTATTATCTGCTTGCTCTATTCAACCATTACATTGGATGTGTATTTATTAACATCTCAATCTCAAAGGTGTTAATTCTTAATGTCAGATGTGCTAATTCTTACCGTTAATGGTGTTAGTTCTAAGGTCAAGAATGTTATTATTAGTACTCAACGTCAAAGGTGTGAATTCTCAATATCACATGTCCACGTTCTTAAAGTTAAAGGTGTTAGTTATCATCGCCAAAGTTGTTAGTTCTCCATGACAGATTTACCTTCAGAAGTCCGGGATGGAGTGGCTTCAGGTTATGGTGTCCGCTGCTGGCTCCTGCAGACGTGGTTCGTGTCACGGTCTGGACTCGTGCCCACACACTTGGACCACAGGTGGGTACGTTCATAAATCTCTTGCCAGCTGCAAAGGAAAAATGACAGTCAGCTGCCCATATTAAATTTCAAAATTAGTTTTTTTTTTAAAAACCTCACAAAAGGAATGCAGATAATATGTGTCATACATGGGGTACACAGATGTCTGGTCTTCTCCGATGGTGTGGAGTTGGTGAACTGTGGTCAGGTTCCAGTGACCGTTCTCCTTAACCACAACCAAATCTAGCCAAACAAAAATGATTGTAGCCCGGTGTTTGGTTCATGTCCATTTACTTTACTGGCCCCGGCCCCACTTATGGTCAGTATGTGGACAACTGGAGGTAGATAAGGCAGACATAACCCCCCGTTTCCAAGTGACTGAAACAAGTCGCCAGTATGTCTTCCCAGTGGGCGATAATATTACGGACTTACCCAGATATGTTGAGTTTCCGCAGGATTTCCCTGATATCGAAAACTGGAAAGAAAATTCGTCTAAAACAACCTTGGGTTGGCGGAAATCTACAATAAAGCTAGTTTCAGTCGTTAAGACAAGTCCGTTGTTTTAGATCGACCGACATCTTAAACGTGCCCTCATGTGAACACTCAGATTACAAGATGATTTGTAGACATACTTGAATGAAATATATGCTATATATTTTACTTAATTTGCACTTGTGGCATCACATTGCAGCCACGCTAAGTGGAGTTTGGTAAATGCCGGGCCATGTTTGAGCCATATCTAGTGGTGCATGATATGTTAAGAGTTAACTACAGCCTGGAACTTAGAGGTGAATGTGAGAGGAAAATTAGGGTTCAGGTGAGTTTTTTTCGCTATTTTTATTACTCTCCAGTTCTTTGGCTCCGTCTTCTGGTCGTGTGTGTTATCGTTGCAGCGACGTGCACCCTCTTGTCATAGAGGCATCGTCCTGCTGCCATGTTTCTTTAACTCTATACACTTTCTTCGACATTGTCTGCTAATTTGACGGTACTAATTGACTTTCTTAGACGAGTCTTCCATTTGTAATTAGACATTAATAAAGTGTTGACTGTAAGAAGTAAATACAGTGCCTCGCATGCACCAACAAATAAATTATAGTGGACTTAGACAATTAGGAAGTCATTTTGTACTTCAGGGGAAATAACTATATCATTATTCCAGACCTGAGAACAAGCACAGATGGTGAATGATACAGTAGAGGGGCGTTAATCGAGATTTTACTTGAAGTAAGACGAGTTGGAGATAAGCAGAATAATGCTGAAACAAATTCTATCTATTCTAGATTCTATGCGGGAAATACAATGCAAACATACATATTTTTATTAATCAATCAACTTTGCCATTAGACACAGAAGTGTTCATAACATACAAATGATAATTAAAAATAATTCCAAGGTTCACTGCATGTAGTATGAGACTCAACGTCTAAGGAGTGTAAAGATGCATACTGGAGATTATCAACAAACATCACGTGATACACGGCTTGCTAGGTCATAACGCCAGACTATCCCCTCCCTTCCTTCCCGTTCACAGTCGCCATCTTACGACGTCACAACCCGTTCCATCTGTTGTCTGTCATGTGTATAGATGCTGGAATTTCTGTACTAGCCCCAGATTAAAACCACGTGTCTATGTGTGTGTGTGTGTGTGTGTGTGCGTGTGTGTGTGTGTGTGTGTGTGTGTGAGAGAGAGAGAGAGAGAGAGAGAGAGAGAGAGAGAGAGAGAGAGAGAGAGAGAGAGAGAGAGATATGAAAGATTAAGTCAATAGTCATATACAAGAAATATAAAAAGGCAATATAACAATTTACACAGACGGTTTCAAATGAGAAAAATAGGTAGGAATAGGAATATGTATTTTACAATGGAAGTTAAAAATATGTCAGTATATCGACCACTAGATTATATTTACTGCAGAAATGGTTGCAATATTAACAGCTTTAGACACAGTACATAACAGTACATCACATCATTGCACTCGGGGCATTCTCAGAAGAGCTCAGTCATCATCTTCAACAGCCAGCTGCGAGTTCCAATACTAATGGTGCCCGTTACAATCTGATTATACGCGGGGAAGTCAATAAGTAAGTCACATATGGATGTAGAAAAATAACTAAATATGATAACAACTTGAAACCAGTTTATTTTTATACATACATTGTCCCTTTATTTCTCAACCTAATTTCCACCAACATTGACGCACTTATCCCATCGTTTTATCAGTCCTCCCAAACCGGCTGCATAGACCTGCATGCTCTGTTTCTAAGCCAAGTTTTCACTTCACATTCAACTTCCGCGTCATTAGCGAAATGTCTCCCGCCAAGGTGGGTTTTCAGTGGACCAAAAAGGTGGAAATCCCTGGGGGCTAAGTCGGGGCTGTAAGATGGATGTTCCAGAACTTCCCACCTTAGTTGGTTAATTTTCTCCTGAGTTAATCGAGCCGTATGTGGTCTGGCATTGTTATGAAGAAGCAACACTCCTCTATTCAGCAGTCCTGGACGTTTTATTCGAATTGCATCATGAAGCATCGATAGAACTTCACAGTATGATTCAGAATTCACATTGCCACCTTGAAATTAGTTAAAAGCACTCCTTGACAATCCCAGAACACTGTCAGCATAACCTTCCCTGCTGCTGGCATAACCTTGAATTTTTGGACACAAGGCGAAGAAGGATGTTTCCATTGCATTGAAGCACGCTTTGATTCGGACTAGTAGTGATGCACCCATGATTCGTTCCCAGTAACAATCCTATTCAACATGTCTTCTCCTTCATCTTCGTATCGACAGAGATGATGCAAAGACAGGCCAAATTGGTTAATTTGTGTTCCTCCTTCAATTGTCTGGGTACCCACCTTGAGCACACTTTCTTAAATTTCAATCGATCATGCATTATGGCGTAGGCTGAACCATGTGAGCACCCTATTGCAGATGCTACAGAGTCTATCGTTACTCGCCTATCATCTCTAATCATCTCCTCCACCTTCTGCATGGATGCTTCTGTTGCAATCTCAACAGGATGACCAGATCGGATTTCATCAACAACTTTAGAGCGTCCTTGAGAAAATTTGTGTACCCAGCTATGCACCGCTTTACGGGACAAACATTTGTCAGCATAAACAGGAAGAATTTCCTTATGAATGTCCTTTGCAGGCAGTCCTTTTGCCCACCAAAAAAAAACGCACAACAGCACTGTGCTCTTTGGTTGTACACTCCGTAAGTGCAGTCGCCATTTTGTTTATGCGCTGCACATGAGACACCTAGCGCCACCTGACGAACGGGAATATACAGTTCGATGTTGCTGTCACCTAATGACAAAAAAATGACACCTGTAGAAAACACCAACTAAATTTACCTATCATCCCACAGAACTGTGTAACTTACTTATTGACTCGCCCTCGAATGTCCGTCTTGCTTTAACTCTGAGTGACGACTGTCTGCCATATCCTCTGACCATCCCCTGCTGCCGCATTCTCTCTAGACCATAATAGTCTATCTGCTCTTCTGCATTCTTCACGCACTCCCAGAGGGCCTTCACCACATCTGCCTTATCATGCATCAAATTACCCCTCAATGATGCAGCACCAGCCAATCTATCTGCTTGTTCATGTCCAACCGCACCAGTGTCCTGGAGAAAAGGTCCAAGGAATGCTCACGACTCGATGTATCGAGCCCTAGTCACAGTTTCACCACTTTCCAGTCTCCTGTGCCAGTAAATGCACGAATATATGCCTTTTGATATTCCAAAAGATGGTCATCGTGACTTCCTTGGTGGGTTTGCCTTACCTTTTGAAAAATGTCTACCCATTCATACACAGTTTGACAGAATGTACAGTCATGGCGAGAGACAATGTTTGAGATCCATTGCTGCCTACCTTAATTGTGGAAACGACACCTGATTGATTGATTGATTGATTGATTGATTGATTGATTGATTGATTCATTCATTCATTCATTGATTGGGGGTTGCCGCTGAAATGAACACTCTCTGTATGATGCATTAGATGAGATCAGGGGACACAGGCAGAGGAGAGGCAGTTCTTGGATACCACGGCTGAAGATGCGATTAGATATGTCTGTGAAATGTGTAAGATAGTGCGGGACAAAAAATGGTACAACAATGATGCCTTACATAGAGGTATAGGAGTGTTAGACAGAGGGTGTCGGGAATGCACAGAGGCGTCCTTGCATCAGCTGATAAGTGATAACTCACACCCAAGTGATGTGATAATATACATGGATGGGTTTGTGGTGAGAGGAAGACTGAGTAGGTAGGGTTTTATTGCGAACGTTAATGAATGAATTCAGTGTAAAAAGGAGTGTCTGGAGTATGGTGTTACGACTTCCAGCATGAGAATAGAGATTGGGTGGTAGGAGGGGGTGAAATAGCGGCGCTCCGATGGCTGGAGAATAATACATAACGACATGATTCGTGTATGACAGACTCGTAAAGCATTGTGAGGTGTAAAAATAATAAATAGTTGATAAGGTCAGGTTTGCTAGGGGTATCACGGATGGGATGAGGTATCATTCTCAATCAGCCTTCTTAAGGAAATCTTGGAACGGCTCATAGCCTCCAAGCATAGAACAAGGCAGAAAATAGGTACACGTTCAACACTAAGATAGAAGAATGGTTCCTGTAGAAGGTGTAGAGATCCTGGAATTTTACCACAGGCAGCAGAGTAAACTGCTCACTTTAACAGGAAAAGTTGCCCATGTGTAGGTCTCCAGCTTCACTTGTGATCTCTGATATTTTTTAAAAACAGAGTCACACAGCAACCTTATTACATAACAGATGTGAACAATCACTGTTGAACAAACCTTCACAATGAATAAACTCCAAAACTTGACTAAACAAGCACATTGTATTGATAAGAATTTGGCCTTGGAAAAACTCCGTGAGCTGACTGTGATATCATATACATCAAATACACCACAATTTTCACGTGAATCACATAAGTAAGAAAAGAAACATAGGTTCCCCAAAAACTCAACTGCTAGTTTCATAAACAACCAACATTATCTTCTTCTTCTTCTTCTTCTTCTTCTTCTTCAGCGTTCCGAGCCATTGAGGTTCTTTGCTGCAGATACAATCCGTCTCCATTCGTCTCTCTGGTGGACCTTCTCTTGCCAGTCGTTGATTCCAAGTGCTTGTAGGTCTGTATATGTATTATCTCTCCACCGCCTTCTTGGTCTACCTCGGGGTCTACGGTCATTTATTTCCTGAGTGTAAGCGAGTTTTATTTCCCTATTATCTTCCATTCTTTCTATATGCCCCAGCCATTGTAGTCTATTAGCCTTCATGATACCAGTGATTAGCGGGGACTTAAACAGATCATAAATGTCTTTGTTACTTCTTCTTTTCCAGTCTCCACTTTGTGTATCCCTAATGGGTCCAAAGATGCGTCTTAAAATTGTGTTTTCAAAGGTTTGTAACAAGGCTTCGTCTCCTTTCGTTGTACTCCAGGTTTCAGAGCCATACAGCACAACTGGTCTGATCAGTGTTTTGTATATTGTGATTTTGGTGTTACGAGATAGCGCCTTTGATTTTAGTAGATGTTGTAGTGCATAGTATATCTTATTTCCAGAGTTGATTCTAGTTTGTATTTCTTCCCTTATGATGTTGGAGCAGTTGAAGATTGTACCCAGGTATTTGTATGTTTCCGTTCTTTTAATGGTCATATTATCTATTTGTATGTGGCCATTTTTTTAGCCATTCCGTCTCTTGAAATTACCATATATTCTGTCTTATCTTGGTTGATAACCAGCCCCATCTGTTGAGCTTTTTCCTTTAAGTGAGTCAATATTTCCAATGTCTTTTGTTCACTTTGCCCTATTATATCTATATCATCTGCATAACAAAGCAGCTTGGATCTTCCTCCAATATCACATTCCTCCTTTACCTTCCTTACAACTTTCTCTAGAGCCAGATTGAAGAGTATCGGCGATAATGCATCACCCTATTTCAAGCCAGATGTTATTTGGAAGGGGTCTGATTTCCTGCCTTTATATGTTACTATATTATAGGTATCTTCCATGCATAGTCTGGTCATGTTGATTAACTTCCTTGGTATTCCAAATTCCAGCATAGCATTCATATAGACTGGGCGATGATCTGTATGAGAAATCTCAATGGGGAGCCACTAAAGGTCATAGAGTCTATACCATCAGATCTAAGAAGTACCTATCAGTATATCCATGATAGAATTATGCAGCATTTTCTACTCGATGCTCCTGGATATCAGATCCAGTACTCTCAGATAAAACCGAAGCCAACTGAAACGTTCTTAGACTATGTATCAAATGTCCAGAGTATATTCAATAAATGGCTTAAGGCGGCAAAAGTAGGGAAGAATTTTGATAGATTGCAGGATTTAATGGTGATGGATAAAGTCATATCCACAGTTCCTACTTCCTTTGCTAAGTTCCTTCAACAAGCAGACATTGAATCTATTGGACAACTCGAAAACCGTGGGTCAGCGTATTTTTCCTCAAACAGGGACATATTTAAATCATCCTTACATGATACTGAGATCACTGCTTTTGTTAAGAAGTTACCTACCAAATCATACAACCAGAAATGGTATCAGAAGAAAGATAAACCCTATCAGAAGCCACCACAGTGTGTATACTGCAAATTATTTCATCCGCAGTACTCGATGTGTGATAAAAATCCATCTTATCCTGCTCATCTTGAAATGATGATGAAAAAGCAGGAAAACAAACGAGACTCGTACAAACGAGCTGTTAAATGCTTCTTCTGTTCAAGTTATGGCCACTATTCTTCTCAATGTTTGGGCAGGCATAGAATGAAGGCTAGCAATGCTGTGCTCTTAGATACATCATCAGACGATGAGAGTGTAGTTGATTCCGATCTTGAAAATGTATTACCATTCAATGAGTGTGAGACTGTGGCTGTAGTTACTGATATTTTAGACTTTAATGAATGTGACACTTGTCATCAGTTTCATACGGGCTGAAAACTTAAATGTGGTCACGTTATACCATGTTCCAACGAAGATGCTAATGCAGCTTTAGCCTCCAGAGGTAATCTAAAGTTCCAAGATGCACTGGTCAACGAACAACCATGCCAATGTTTACTTGATAGCGGCAGCACTTTATTTGGGGTAAGAAGAGACCTAGTTAAGCCAGAAGATTATACGGGTGAGTTTGTTAAATGCCTCACTTTCTCTGGAAACATTGAGAAATACCCGCTGGCAAAAGTCCGCATAAACACCCCGTTCCTTTCCGGCACATTTACGTGCGCGATCCTGCAAAATCCCTGTACTGATTTGATTTTGGGTTGCTTGCCATCATTAAAACAATGTACTGATGACGAAATATTAGCCTGGAAACAAACACGGCTAATGCTGTAACGAGGTCAGATACTCAAACACATTATACTGACCTACAAAATGAAATGCTACAGTTGTTAACACCCAGCGGTGCCAGTAACAGTGCTACTCGACAAGAGTTTATCGAGGCACAACGCACCGATCAAACTATCGCACCTTATTTTAAATTGTTAGGTGAGCGAGCGAAAGTTACTAAAAATGCATCTTGGTATTTTAAAATACACAACGGAATTCTCATGCGTTATTATACAACAAGTAACCATGAAATTCAGCAGACGGTGTTACCAGTAAAACACCGACAAAATGTGCTAAAGATTGCACATGAGTCACCGTTTGCTGGACATTTGGCCTATGACAAAACAAGAGCCAGAATTTTGTCACACTTCTATTGGCCTAAGTTTTGTAACGATATTAAATCTTTCTGTCGATCATGTACTATTTGTCAACATTTAGTGAGAAAGGGAAAGCATGTAATAGCCGAGGTCCAGCGTTCAATATTGGCCTCTAGACCATTCGAAAGTGTAGCGGTAGATATTGTTGGACCCCTGAATCAGGTGTCGAACAAATGAAACCGGTTTATACTAACCCTCGTGGATCTTTGTACAAGGTGGATCGAAGCGATGCCTCTCAAATACATTACCTCCAAAGATGTGGCAAATGTATTCTTATATCTATTTTGTCGCTTTGGCTTTCCTGAACCGTTTTATCCGACCGAGGAACGCAGTTTATTTCGGCTGCGATGCAAGCCCTAACAAAATTGCTAGGAATAGAACAGTATTTTTGTAGCCCGTATCACCCTGCCAGTAACGGGATCATAGAAAAAATTAACGGGGATCTAAAACACATGCTGGCGAAAGTAACAGCAGAGAACCCATCTGATTGGGATACTCTATTACCAGCAGTGCTATTTGCCCATCGAGAAATTCCGCACTCAAGTACGGGTTTCTCACCTTTCAAGTTAGTCTATGGGGCGAACCCTCGGGGACCCCTAACAATCTACCATCAGCTAATCACCAGCTCAGTAGAGAATCCAACCGCATTAACACCTTATGAGATGGTAACAGAGACACACGATAAAATTATGAAGGCGTGTGTAATAGCCAAATCATCTTTGGAGAGAAAAGGCTAGATGTACCGCGACTATGCAAATAAGGGAGCCAAAACCCTACACCTTGAACCCAATCAAAAGGTGCTACTTTTACTACCAGATAAACGTAACTTGTTACTAACGACATGGCAAGGGCCATTCAAAGTTGAACGAAAGATATCAGATGTCGATTATGAAATATCGATAAAGGGAAAATTAAAGATATTTCATATCAACATGCTGAAGCCTTATTTTTCACGACAAGAACTTATGACAGACGAAGAAAATGCACCTACACCAAGCAATCGGACGACAGACGTACACAACACAACTAAACTAGGTAGGGCGACAGAGGACGACGACAGCGCAAACACACCTAGCCAGGAAACAGAACACACAGCTAGTACAACAACAGTACTTAATCAGACAGATGACGATGGAATAGAATTACCAGTCCCAACAGTAGACACGACTGGGACAATTGATAGCATACGCTTAGAACCGAAACTTACAGACGAGCAACGACGACAACTTGTAGAGTTAGTAACGGAGTACAAGGACATTTTTTCCGACATCCCAGGTAGGACAGACAGGATAGAACACTCTATTATTCTGACTGATAACACACCTATCAAATGCCGACCTTATTCCATCCCATTAAGTTACAGGGAAAATCTCGACAAGGAACTGTTAAATCTTGAGTCGAGTGGAATAATTCAGAAATCACAGTCCGAATACTCTTTTCCTATCGTCCTAGTCAGAAAAAAGGACTCGACGATTATCGCCGGTTAAACAACGTGACCAAAGTCGATCAAGAGCCTATCCCATCATGTGACGATCTTATCCTTGATATGTCAACATCACGTCTTTTCTAAACTTGACCTTATGAAAGGTTATTGGCAGGTTCCGATGAAATCATTGTATATTCCTTTGACAGCATTATCAACACCTCTAGGCCTGTATGAGTGGCGTTTTCTTCCTTTCGGTCTTCGTAATGCCCAAGCCACTTTTGTCCGACTCACTAGAGACCTGTTACATGGAATTCCTAATACATCGACCTATATTGATGACATTTGTATCCATACAGCAGACTGGACATCACACTTACAGAAACTGCGACATGTCTTCGAGAGATTGCGATTATTTGGTCTTACAGTGAAACCCACCAAAGTAGAGTTGGGTATGGAAGAAATTGATTTATTAGGCCATACAATCAGCAGAGGCCAACTCAGAAAAGATGAAAGAATTGTGACCAAGATTCTTAATTTAACTATGCCAACGACCAAGAAACAGGTCCGTAGTTTGCTTGGTCTTGTCAATTATTACAGCAAATTTATACCCAATTTGGCTGAAATCACCAGCGTTTTTTCGAATATTTTAAAAGCATCTGTAAAATTAAATGTACAGGATGCACAGCTAATGTATGCTTTATCAAAATTGAAACGTATGTTTAGCGTTCCACCTATTTTGCGTTTGCCTAATCAGAATCTTACGTATTTTCTCCGTACAGACGCAAGTTCTATTTCCATTTCTGGCGTCTTAGGCCAATTTTATGAAGGGAGGTTTCATCCGATAATGTACGTAAGCCGTAAGATCACTCCTGCTGAAGGAAGATACTCAGCCTCTGAATTGGAAGCTCTAAGCGTGATCTATTGTGTCAGGAAACTTCATAGATTCCTAGCCGGTACAGAGTTTGTTATTGAAACCGATAATTCGCCGATAACTGTCATGCAGTCTGGGGTTCATCGCAATAACAGGATCTACAGGTGGTCCTTGATACTGCAAAACTATGCCTTCACGATTAAGCATTTGAAGGGAAGCATGAACTCTCTGGCTGACACATTTAGCCGACCTTCTCACATTGAGATACCTGAAATACGAGAAGAGAGCGACCTCATATCACAAAGACATTGACACTGTAATTACCTAGTGCCCTATGTGGTGATTATGAACATTATAGTGCGTTACCATCGCCAGTCGCTTACAGCTGTGTAATATAAACTGTGTCAGTAATAGTGAAATGAACAGACACATTAGTATTTGTCTACACCACTACCACTGATACAACCCTTGAGTGGATCGAAGTGTTAGACTTGAACCTACACCAATCAGTAGCATACCATTAGTATGAACATTACCCAGGATGAGAGCGTAAATCAGACTTTGTCTAGTGGAACTCTATTTTCGAGGACATTCTACGGAGGACACTGCTCCAACATCACACCTGGATGTAATTAATGATAGAAATTATATGTGATATGTATATAACATGTTTTTATAAACAGTCGCGTATAACTTCATATTTTTGTAGTGATATTTGAATTATGAATGTAGATCTACCATATAACATTATTTAGAACATTTCAAAGTTATAACTCACCTACATTTAGTTAAGAACTCATTTAATTTAACATCTACATCATATTATTTTAGTTTATCACAATTTAAACATTTATAGTTAGATGAGTTAATTAAAACATCACTTACAAATTAACACCATCATTTAATAATTTATATCATTTCATGTATTAAAAACACTTTAAGGTAACTAACCCATTTTTCCTAAATTGAATTAATTAGTTAGATTAGTTCCCTTAGATTAATTTAGAACAGTACACCAACTTATAATAGACTAGTTAGATCAGTCATTACTATAGGATTGGTAGCAAACAATCCATGCAACCATGTATATTTTTGTATAGAAATGACAAGTGCAGAAATACAGCACAGTCATGTGGCTTGAAAACCAATCTAAATTCAGCCAACGATTTAATGTACATTGATTGTACATTGATGTACATGCACTTATTGTTCATCTATGCATTATTTCTTGAACTATATTTTAATGACGAACCAATATTTTAAAACCATTGTTGAATGAAAGGTGAAAGAAAGATGTGTGAATGGAAGAGAGAGAATGGATTAAATTAGGAGAGTGGGAGAGATATTGCGGTAATTTTTTTCACCGCACAACATGACTTGTTGTAACTTGTCTGTGTCAATCTGTGTAAGCAATGTGTTGATGAGATTTTTTATAAGTGTGTAGTTGCCATACTTTAGTGATAGACATAGGAAACATAGTTTGAGCATCTTAAAAAGGAACTGTAGACATAAATCAGCATAACACACTCGTTTGTGGCTACAATAAACCGCTTTACGGCGCTCGAAAGAATACATACGCGTAAATTAGAAACGCATACACATGTTAGTAAGTTAAATACACTTTAGTTTAATAGGAAACACGCAACCAACCAGGAAAACAAACACATAAAGTTGCATACATCATTACCTTCAAAGAACTATAACTACTCCAACAGGGGACACAATAACATCTCTAAAGCCTTAGTGTAACACTTAAATATTCCTTCACAAGCGGCAGCTAAAAGGTGAAGAGTTGCACATATAGCATGTATACTAGTTGGGGCAATTATTATATGGGAGCATGAACATTTATTGTCCATGTTTTGCACTCGTAACAGAGGCAAGTTGTATAGTATTGTTAATTTTGGACAATCGGAGGACAGATCTTATAGCATTGGTTCCGGATCACATAATTCCCAGAAATATAATTACAGTTTATAGCCAACGGTACTAGTGTGGTGAGCTACTCAATTAGCCAAGTGAAGTGATACAACAGTGTGACGAAGGAGAGGAGAGATCTTGTCCTATCCCCAGAAGAGAAGTAGAGAACTCACGAAGCCTTTGACAAAATTAGACAGCCAATTTTTGGTGAGATTACGACTTGTGTTACCCCCACAACTTAAAAGTTTGTAACACAAGAGGGGAGGAACGAGAGCCTGTCAAAGAGCTACGTGAGAGCTTAAAGCTAAGGAGAGCTAAATAGAGCTAGGGAAAAGGACAAGTAACATAACGACTTAGGAGACCAGACAGAAGAGACACAAATGCTATAAATAGCGATAACGAGACACACTTGTGTCAACAAGGAGGGCAACAAGTGTACGTGAGCTGGGGTTACCCAAGAGACTGGGAAACCCGCTTCACGAGATGTAACCAAGTAATTCTGGTTACTACAACCAAATGACCAGCGTGCTGGAACACGTAAACTAGCGGATGCACGGAGTGCTAATTGCTCGTGGCTGAACACGGCACAGAGAGCCGGTTCAGACAGAAACTGAACGGCGTAAGGAGCAGACTGTATATCCGCTGTGGATACTTTGTAGTTAAGGACAGTATCAATAGTTAAGACTTTAGCTTAGCGTCAGTAGTGATTATTATTAATATCATCTCTTCATTCCATCTTCATAACATACTATGATGTTTAATACCGATGTGGTATTCCGTTCGTGGAGCTCATGTACCTTCAGCTCCGAATAAAATGTATCCTTTTGCAAACAATACGAGTTGTCACTTTAGTGTGGTGCAAAAGTAGGGAATCCTTGTATGTCTGTCGCAAGTGAGTTGCTGACACTATTCCTATGGACACTATCATTATGTCAAGATAAAATTTATAAAAACACTCTAGGCCTAAAAAGTTACAAAGTACTCTATTTAAAGAAAGACAGCCTCCTTCTCTCTCTCTCTCTCTCTCTCTCTCTCTCTCTCTCTCTCTCTC